>OZ024790.1:7052039-7197163 GCA_964017065.1 Haliclona indistincta
GAGAGAGAGAGAGAGAGAGAGAGAGAGAGGGAGAGATAAGAGAGGGAGAGGGAGAGAGAGAGATAAGAGAGGGAGGGAGGAAGGGAGGAAGGGAGGGAGGGAGGGAGGGAGAGAGAGAGGGAGAGAGGGAAAAAGAGAGAGAGAGGGAGGGAGAGAGCAGGAGCACTCACATTAGTGGTATTTCATCGTTTTTCTCTTCTTCATCATCGTCTTCTCCCAGTATTGTTTTGACCGGGGTCGGCTCCAGTATGGTCACTGGCTCACTCTCCACGATCCCAGAGTCTCTGTCCTTCTTGGACTCAGCCCCGCTGCCGCTACTGTCCTCCTCGAGTTGGAGCCGAAGAGATTCGCCAAGATACGAGGACATACGAGGTGTTGTAGTGGTGAAGTTTTCAAATGGTTGCTCTAGAGTTTCATAGTCACCGTCTTCCTCATCACTGACGAATTCATGACTGTAGCGCTCCGTACGGCCTGAGAGAGAGAGAGAGAGAGAGAGAGAGTGAGAGAGAGAGAGCGAGTTCAATGACTGTAGGAAACTAGGCACCGAAGGTGCTTATGCCTCGGTGGAATGTTATGCATACATGCCTGTCTGACTAAATACGCTGAACTGAAATACACAAGCAGTAATGAAAGTCTGCTGTTGCTAGTTGAACATGATCTTGAGCTCATTATTTAGCAGTTGCTGTTACAAACATACACAGTAAAGTTAAACTGCAGCAGTTGTACCTTTCTGTACAGCAATCACAATGCAGTATAATAGTTATGCAATCAGAAGCCAATCAGTGCTGACCACTAATTCAACTGGGCGTGTCTATATTGTTCAGGGCACAGCACGTACAACGAGCGAGATAGCTTGCTTACACAATTTCTTTAGACATACGATGTAACCTATCAGCTTCTAGGCAGTCAACTGTGGATAGTTTTGTCTACGGAGAACTCCAGATCGCCAGCAACGGCCATCGATCGCGAGGTAAGCAAAGCTATACGCCATAACTCTAGAACGCAGCTTCATATACAAGTCTTCCGTGCTGTTCTGAAGTAAAGGCGAACTCACTAGCTGTAAGGCAGCCAGCAATAGACAATTTTGTCGTTACATCAGCAACTAGATCGCCAGCCGGCGATCGCGAGGTAAGCAATCACGCTATAACTCACGAACAGAGCCTTATAACCAAAATCCTTACAATTCATTTTCAAGCAAATATCGACTTTAGCTTGTGTTGCACGTTTCAGCGCTTAGTTTTCAGCGAGCGACGAGAAATCCTGCTGACAGACAGACAGACAGACAGACAGACAGACAGATACACACATACACAAACCGACTACCGTATGCCCCGTGGCTCCGCCCACCGAGGCATAATGAGCCCAGGATATAGGATATGAAATACATTCTTCAAAAGCAATGATCAAATCTCTTCCTATGGAAGAATGTCAACTTTGTACCACAGCTAGCTACTAGCTAGGCCCACACAGTAACCGGACCCACAGTGCTCTATACCATACTCACTATCAAAGTAGCTTGTATCTTCGTCGCCTTGGAGATGAGGTATAAACTCTGCCTTCTGACGCAGTAAGTTGTTCCAGTCAAGGTCCTCAAAAAACGGGTGGTCCTTCACTCTATTCACGCCCCCTTGAGCAGCGCTGCCGAGACGCTCCATTGGATCGTGAATCAGGAGATCAGCTACAAAACCCTTAGCTTCCTCTGTGACATCATCATCCTCGTCTGACGGCCAGTCAATAACAAGGTCCTCTACAAGGAGGTAGCAGTGAGTGAATGAGTGAGTGAGTGACTAGTATACAGTATGGTAGGTGACATAGTGCTTCCTTACCACTTACGATCTCTTCAAACAGGTCTTGTACAGTGACGCTGTGGAACGGAGTTACACCAAGTAACAGCTCGTACAAGATGACACCCATTGCCCACCAATCCACTGGGAAACCTATACACAAAAGAGAGATATTTAAACCACTATGCATCAAATATTCACTCACTCACTCACTCACCCACTCACTCACTCACTCACTCACTCACTCAATCACTCACTCACCATAAGGTCGTCCCAGGATCACTTCAGGAGCAATATAATCTGGAGTACCATAAACCTCTGTATCTACAAACTGGTTGTCCTTAGACCAAGCATCTTCAATCACGTGAGCAGCATAGTTGACAAACCCAATCTTTGAGAGACCAAAATCAGTCAGCTTAATGTGTCCTTCAGAAGTAACTAGTAGACTGAAGAGAAAAGAGAGTGAGTGAGTGAGTGAGTGAGTGAGTGAGTGATCAAGCTTACTCTAGTCTGGAAGGTGCAGCACAAAGCGACTACGAATGGATTCTCTGAAAACGTTAAAATGTCCCTCTCAGTGAAGACTTGTTGAACCTTAAAAAAGAGAGAGAGAGCAGTAATGGTTGCTGGAGTCCATGCTGTGTTGCTGTCGTACCTGTTTCTTCATGATCATTCTCTTCTTGCTGACCTTCTTCATCGCAAATCTCTTCCGTGTCTGTTTGTGTCTCACCAGATACACAGCACTGAAGAAAATGCAAGAAAAACACAAAATAAAGGTTAATATTATTCCAGCTTTGTCCCCACAACCCAATTTAATGCTATACGACAGACAAACTAGAAGCGGCTGATCATCTACTCCTCACTCACCCGTAAGCTCCATTGCTGATGATTTTGACAACTTCGAAATCGTCCTTTTTGGTGCGCATCTATTCGAGTGAATAAATAACTATTAATAACCATTGGAAACTGGTAATAGACAATGCTTATAGTAACTAGTAATTAACCACTCACGTGTGGTGCATTGTCGGAGAGCTGCAATGATGATGGTCTCTCCTTTGGAGCCGAATCTACAGAACAAAAGAGAATGAATAACTAGTACTCACACCCCGGGCTTTTATTTGAGAAAGGCATTTAAATGAACAAGTGCTTTTAAATTAAGTTTGGTCATGCGTTACTTTTCCCAACTGCTCAAGCCCGAGCTTTTATTTGAAGAGATATACATGCATAATGTTTGGTTCTACAAGTGCTTTAGCCCCCGGGCTTTTATTTGATATGCGTTTTATAGGTATGTGTTTAAATGAGCGGCGTACCTTCATCAGTTTCAAGAGATGAATTGAGTTTGTTGAGTATATACGGCATATGAGAAGATGTGAGTTTCTGAAGCTCCTCCCCAGACTGGTCTCCAGCAAGATGAAGCAATGATGTCTTGAAGTCCTTGGGATCAAATTCCTAGAGGGATAGAAACAAGATCAGTTTAGTGACAGATTGTGCGAGGGTTTGTTGACTCACGATTATTTCTACCAAGCGAGCTACTCTTGAAATGATGGCGAGAACCTTCTTGACGAGTTGTATTAGTTCAGGAGGTACCATTTTGTTACGCTCGGTCACCTGAGAGAGAGGAGGGTGAGAGAGAGAGAGAGAGAGAGAGAGAGAGAGAGGGAGAGAGAGGGAGAGAGAGAGAGAGGATGGAGAGATGAAGGAAGGGAGGGAAAGAGAGAGAAAGGAGGAAGTGAGTGTGTTGTTGTGAGTGTGTAATGATGCTGTCTATTCATGCTGGTGGTTTCTGAAGCCACTGTTGCTACCAATTCACATAACACACTCACAGACCATTAAATGAAACCACCACACAAGTCAACAATACAACACACATTATGAGAGAATCAAGCTTCCTAGAATATTTCCTTGCCTGCACAGGTGTCCAGTGACCCTCTGTGAGGCAGCTAGACACTGCTTAGTGCACAGGTGACCTGGCTCTACCAGTGACCCTCAGCGAGGCAGCTAGACACTGCTATAGCTGCACCACATGCTCGCCTCATGTTGATTGAAGCCCTATAGTGCAGTGAGTGTGTGTGATAGAGACCTGCCAGTTGTATCCCACAATCTGATGTTATGACAGTGTATGATAGGAAGCCTGGTCTATCAGCAGCTGCTAGTATAGTAACACTGTCCACTCACTAGCTACTGCCTCAGGTGGTAATGTACACAAGTTGTTTACCAGCAAGTGAGTCTGTTTGCATCATGTGTTATGCAGGTATGCATGAAGACATTCCTGTCTGAGCTACTAACACAACTACCAGCCCTCCCACACCTCAGGTACCCAACAGCTGCAAGCCATACACCCAGCTCTGATTTACATTGCTCAACAAGTCAGATAAATTCCACACTCTATCTTGTATGGTAAAATCATTTGACCTATCTCTCTTCAGCCATGAAGAAACTAAAGCTAGCCTCTCTAGTGAATACTCTGGAGTGCTCTACCACAAAAAAAACAAATTACGAAATAACATCACTTATCTAAAATGAAACAACTACCATTTCAACAAATCAACAACTACATTGGAATAAATTCCCAATCACAACATTGTGGTCTAGCTATTTTCCCTTCTTTCTCTCAAACAACAACTCACATACCTCGCTTAGAGTATGTTCCACGTTCTCTGAGAAGCATATCAAAGCGTCCTTGGTGAGTCGATCGTTTTGTGAATGATCCAGCAACTCGCACGTGTACTCCAGAATCTGGTGTCGAGCAAAGTTTGCATTTGAGTCCGAGTATTGGATTGATTCTTCTGAATATTTGTCTAAATAGTTAATTAGTTGGTGTTCCATTTCATCTTTGAGACGAGGAAACTTGTGCTTGAAGATTGCGTGTGTGTCGTCGATATCCATGAGATGTTTCTCACGAGGCGATCGCTCAGGACTAGAGAGAGAGAGAGAGAGAGAGAGAGAGAGAGAGAGAGGAGAGGGAGAGAGAGAGAGAGAGAGAGAGAGAGAGAGAGAGAGAGAGAGAGAGAGAGAGAGAGAGAGAGAGAGATGGATAGAGAGAGAGATGGATAGAGAGAGAGAGAGAGAGGGAGAGAGAGAGGGAGAGAGAGAGAGAGAGAGAGAGAGAGAGAGAGAGAGAGAGAGAGAGAGAGAGAGAGAGAGGGAGAGAGTCAGTCTTCTTGTTTGTGAGGTAAGTGTGTGTGAATGTCAGTATGTTTGTGTGACAACAAGTCTTCATAAAGGACATAGTTTAGTCTTGTGGTGGGTGAGTGAAAGATTTAGTTTCTGTGGTATACCTGAGACTGCGAGCTCTCATGCGCATCGCAGGTCGATCATCCTCAGCTATCATGCTAGTACTGCCGGTGGAGTCCGATCTGAGAGAGAGAGAGAGAGAGAGAGAAGAGAGAGAGAGAGAGAGAGAGAGAGAGAGAGAGAGAGAGAGAGAGAGAGAGAGAGAGAGAGAGAGAGAGAGAGAGAGAGAGAGAGAGAGAGAGAGAGAGAGAGGGTATATCAGCTATGAAACACTGTATGTGTGCGTGCATGAGTGAGTGTATGTGTGCGTGCATGAGTGAGTGTATGTGTGTGCATGAGAGGGGTTGATGAGTACCTGAAGTGTCTTGACAGTCTAGCCAGATCATCTGGAGTGGGTGTGGTGGGAAGCTAAGACCAAAGGAGACCAAACAATAAGTTCACT
This sequence comes from Haliclona indistincta, assembly GCA_964017065.1. Classification (NCBI taxonomy): domain Eukaryota; kingdom Metazoa; phylum Porifera; class Demospongiae; order Haplosclerida; family Chalinidae; genus Haliclona; species Haliclona indistincta. The sequence continues at coordinate 7,057,497 of OZ024790.1, forward strand.
CCTCAATGTCACTATATCAGTTACAGCTAGTATTAGAATACATGACCCAATCATATAATGTTACTACTGTAAATTGAGTGTGTTTATATGGAACTCACTTGATGATGTATGTGTTCTTGAGAAGGGTAGGACTATAGGGAGAGGAAGAGAGAGAGAGAGAGAGAGAGAGAGAGAGAGAGAGAGAGAGAGAGAGGGAGAGAGAGGGAGAGAGAGGGAGGGAGAGAGAGAGAGAGAGAGATAGAGAGGGAGGGAGAGAGAGAGAGGATGAGAGAGGTGATTGTGTTGCAAGACAAATCTGACAATGTGTAAGTGCAAAGTACATAACGTGACACATCAGAGATGTGAATGAAAGCCACATAACTGTGGTCAAGAGTAGAGGTAAACAACTCAGAGAGAGAGAGAGAGAGAGAGAGAGAGAGTGAGAGTGAGAGTGAGAGTGAGTGAGAGAGGGGGGAGAGAGAGAGTGGAGAGAGAGAGAGTGAGGCGTACTGAGAGAGAAGCAGGAGAGTCGGTTGTTCCAGTAGTGTAACCGGAAGATTGAGATACAAGCGACCATCTTCGCCCCTTGTCCATCTCTGATCTAAAAGAGAAAGAGATTAGAGAGTCATCAAATGACATCACTGTTATTGTATGCTATAATAGTAGTGGAACTAGAGGTAAGAGGAGTAGTGGAACTAGGCAAGCAACTACTCAATATCATAGACCCAAAGCAGAATCCATTACTGCTCTTGTTATCAGTCATTGATCACTAACAGTGATCTCAAGCTGTTAGCAGATACACTTCCAAACAGTTGGAACAAGGAAGTCATTATTAGAGATGCTGTCAACAGGATGTTTTTAATTTGAAATTGAAACGAACATTTTTTTAGACCCGAAGTTATGATAACGTATTCACTAAAACCACGGTCACACTGACAAACATGTGTGTGCACACTAGTGTGTGTGTGTGTGTGTGTGTGTGTGTGTGAGTGTGTGTGTGTGCTTGTGTGTGTGAGAGAGTGAGGTGTGTGCATACCTTCGGCCTTGACTGAACCTATCGAAATTGGACCATATTCGAGGGCTTCCACCTACAGGCAAATCAGATGAGGAGTCTACGAAGCTAGAGTGTCGCATACATGGAGAGGGAGAGGAGATCTGGGGGGAGTTAGGTGACTTGGGCTGGTTGAGACTCTGTGTTCTGACAGGTAATCTAGAGGAAGGGAGATAGGGGTTAATGTTTATGAGGATATGAGCTCATTGATAAGAAATGCAAAGGAGAAGTACAACAACCCCAGCGGAGGTGCAAGGTTAGGTCAGTGACCTTAGGCATAACAAACATGCAATAGCTTTGTGATGAGACAGCATACAAGCTACCAACAAGCTGTAGTGTCTAGCTGCTCTATATAGACACCATTGCACTAAGCAGTGCCTTACAAGCAACTCTTGGAACCCAGGCTAGAGCTCAGAGGAGTACTGAATGTGCATGCATATGACACTGTGACTCACCTAAGAACACAATTCAGTGATTCTGGATCCATTTCACCATCCTCCATGCTGTCCTCGGGACTGAGAATATTATTCTAAAAGAGAGAGAGAAAGAGAGAGAGAGAGAGAGAGAGAGAGAGAGAGAGAGAGAGAGAGAGAGAGAGAGAGAGAGAGAGAGAGAGAGAGAGAGAGAGAGAGGAAGAGAGAGAGATGTAAAAGAAAGAAGAGATATTATAAGAACGTCACAAAAACTGTCAACATGAGGAAAAACAACAATTACTCACAACATCAACACACACCAGAATGCTACTGAAATACATGAGCAACAAGACCAACATAGTGCTGTGCATACAGTATCCTAGACAACAACAGCACAGTACTGGTAGCCAGTGTGTACATACACTATACATTGTGTGTATTATTGATATTTGAAATGGGTTAACTGAATTGCATTTACTGCTTTGGTCTAAACAGCTCAAAAGCATATTGTGTTCAGACATGACTTTACACATGAGTGAACAACACTCAGCACATTACGCTGATGAGTAATAAACATAGTCCTAAATAAAGCCCACCATCAATAATTCAAAAATGACTCAAAATAGCAAACCAACCTGAGCAATAGCTGGGTCAGATTTGTTGAATTGTTTATATCTGGCAAGGTTTGGTCGCTGCGTTGATGAGACATGTTTTCTTCTTTGTAAAGACGAGGCTGATTTTGGTGTCGAGTGTATTTGTGCCTGTGGCTGCAGATGGCCCTGGGTTGGGCTGAGCATCATGGGAGAGAGATTGTGGAGAGATGAGGGACGGAACTTGAAGTTGGCGGGCAAAGTCTTGTTCAATTCCTCATCGTCGTACTAGAGAGAGAGAGAGGGAGAGAAAGAGAGAGTTAGTATGTTAATGTAAGCATGCACAGCTGAGGGGCTACATGTAAAATATTCCCAGCTGACTCTGTTGGAGGCAACCATTGTTACTTGTTGGGCAATTTGTACCACTTCTACTACACAATAGTAAACCATAGAACTCCAGCAACAGAGGGACAGCACACACCCAACGCTGGTCTGTGGTCAGGGAGGGCCTAGCCCACGGGCAGCCATTACTAACCCAACAACACACCATGAAGAAGCCTATCTGTCAACAGCTGCGAATTAGACAAACAACCAGCACAGAGAAGGCTTCCGTGAGTGGGTAGGTGCCACTGCTAGAGTTACCAGCTCACACACAACATGTGTACACATGTATAAACAAAACAGTGTCTAGCTGCCCCACAGAGGGTCACTAGTGAGCCAGGACTCCTGTGGAAGAATTGGCTAGACCTCCAACTGCATGTAATATGGATGTATGGGCAGTCCCAGGGAACTATCCACAGATGAGTTCACTGGAATTGTTATTGTGAAACAAAAAGCTTTGAAATTCTCCAAAAACTGTTACAACACTTTTGCATCAAAACAGTTTAGACCAAACTGAACAACAGCATGTGGCGTCATAACAAGGAGGAACTATTATTGTCTATAAATAGTACTTGTAACTAAAAATAGCATATGACACACCCTGAACGAAAAAAGCAGACAAACATGTTTTCATGCTTCTAACAAAAATGACAGTAGAATACCTGTAGACTGGGTGAGGCTGCAAGTAAGCTAACATGGCTGCTTACCACATCCTTAACCAGGGGAAATAACTACTCACAAAACATTCAAATGATCAGGTAATCCTTAGCAAAGAAACAGAACTGATACTACAACGTGTGCAACATGTTATTATGCATTCATCCTGCTACATGTAACCTATACAGTTTTTTTACTTCTTGCAATGCTGAGGTGAAAAGTGTAGAGCGTCACCTTCATGCACTAATGCGTTCAGTCTCTGTAGTCACTGTTGTCTTTATTCACACAATGGAGGATGATCAGAGACTGAACACATTAGTGCATGAAGGTGACATTCTACACTTTTCACCTCAGCATTGCAAGAGGACAAAAACCACCATTAAAGCTAAGATATGGAGTAGAGCAAAGAGTTTCTGCTCAACTATCAAAGCTGTAAAAACAGAAGAAGCATAAATACATCAACTCAGCAGATGAGCTAAGACATAAGCTGAACAAAGCTGTCAATGTAGACACTACTGCTGCCATGAAAGTGCCTGACACACGGAATCACTAACACAAGTTCTACCAAACTTGTTTGTGCAATAGCTTCGAATACCAGAGTTGCAGAAAAACAACATTAGTGACTATTGTCACCTGTTCAAGTGTGATGCTCCATCAAATTAACACTAAATTCAACAAAACACGATATTGACACCATCTGGCAGACAGCGATGTAGAAAGAGCCCACCATAGCTCTTTGCTTAGGCAATTCGGTTGTATCATAACTGGGAGAAAAATAAATAAGCACAACAGAGTGATGCAAGGCTGAGCTAATCATGACTTCATAGGTTATGCTAATAATTATGCTGCATACTTACTGCAATAAACGAGAGAGCCAAAAATATCAAGACAAACCATTCAAACAATGCAGAAATAGCCGGTCCCAGTCAAAACTGAGACCCACACTGCACCATACAAGGTTGGCTAGTATTCCATTACGAACTATGAACCAGGTCAATGTTGTCATGTCTAGGAATAAGCACTGTCAATTACCAACAAGACAGCCAAATTGTGCCATCAATGATGATTTCTCCCTCCCCACAGAACCCTCCAAACAGTGTTTTCCAGCTAACCAAGGCACCAATCAAGTGATATCAGGTCTGAATCAAAGATCGGGTTACTCAACCACTTAGAGGGATTAGTGAGTTTAGCGACAACACAGTAGTCATGGTAAACATGTGTACCAAAGAGATAACTGGAGGAGGATATGGTATACCATTATCTAGGTAACTGTACTCTCAGGGAGTATACGACTCCCTCACACAAATAGAGAAACGGGGGAGAAAGAGAGAGAGAGATGGGAGAGAGAGAGAGAGAGAGAGAGAGAGAGAGAGAGAGAGAGAGAGAGAGAGAGAGAGAGAGAGAGAGAGAGAGAGAGAGAGAGAGAGAGAGACAGAGGATGTGCTCTACTACATATGCTCTACTATCACATGGTGCACACCATAAACTGCACACAGCGATATGCAAACAATGCTGCCTTACTCACAACACACGTCCACACACAGAAAGATGCCTATTCTTTCTCTCCGTGAGACTTCAAGCTCAGTCTAGACAAGCAGACAATCTCTAGCTACTTCACAAGCTCTGTTTCTCTTTCGGTTCACAGTGCTGAGTCTAGCCATGTTCAAGGAAAGAGTGTCCCAGCCAGCTAGTCATATTATCACCTACTAACACTTCACACCTTCACTGTGACACGGACCTTACACCAGGTGACTGCCAGCTAGCCAGTCAGGAGGAAGGCAAGATATTCCAAAAACAGCACAGTGCATACCAATCAATAAACAATTACAAAGTGCAGTCATTAGGTCGCTATGAATATCGCAACAACAGCTACGTAGCACAAGGCAGCTGACACAGACGACCACACACGTACACAGGTTTTGGGAAACGCACAGCAACTCACCTCGTACCACGTTTCCATGGCGGGCCCGGGAAGATCTTCCCGCCTGCTGCCGCTCAGCATTTGCGCGCGGGCAGCAACAAAAACACGAGCGGGTATCAGAGAGAGAACGAATCAGCGGAGATCGCATCCAGCAACAGCAGAGAACATATTGTTTATAACCAAGAGCGGCAAACAAGGAATTAGTTTATTTAAGCGACATGATAAGCATTCTCAGCTTCAGCACGGCGTGACGACACCACGACCTTGCTATATTAGATTACTCCGTTCCCACACATTATAATACATTCTTACACGTAAAAGCTACAAGCGCTGTACAACACGACAGAGAGACGAACACGTACAAGCTGTTTAGCATAACACGAGGAAAGTGTGAAATACTGTAAACAGCAAAAAATGAACAACTCACCGAGTGGAGAAGATTTGCGGTGGCTGCTGGAGCACGCGGTCGACTAGCACACGGCGAGAAGGACCACAACGGCAGGTCAGGAACAGGAACAGCTACACGACAACTACAGCGACGCAGTTAACACAGAATCCCGTGTTGTTCCTATGCTATGCGCATGTACGTATACGATGTATTGCAGTGTATTGATGGTCGACGACTATCGAATGACAAAACACGCTTTGATGTGTGTCTGGTATGCGGCTGCTTAGTAAACAGTGCTGGAGGTGAACACACGCACACAGACTCGCTCACCTCGTCATCAGAGCTGACTAGAATCTCTGGTCTGGATCGCCTCTCAGCCATTTGCTTTCCACGATTGAGTCAGAGGGAGAGAGAGGAAGCTGTGACTGTCTTGTTTCAGCTAGATAGCCTAAACAGAGACTAGCAGAGAATTTAGCACATGTACCTCTCCACGACAGAGAGGGAGGAAGCGTTCTGTCAGAGGTCAAATAGCTGTACTACTCTCGGGCTACGCCTAGAGCAACGCATCAAGTGCCGACATTGCTGCTGTAAAAGAGGCGGGGTCAATAATCACGTGAGATGAGGTGAACGTAATTAATATTAATTAATTTTATTAAAATTATTTTTATTATTTTTTTGTTACGTGCACCTGTGAAAAATTAATTGCAGAGTTTCAAGTGCTCAACAATCATGAACAATGATCACAATGATCTGCTGCAGGCTAAACTTACACACTGGGTGCAGGAACCTATCGCTCATTGATCATTGTTTTTCAAAATTAATTATTTTGAGTCAGTTTTCTATTATGATCATCTTTAAGATCATAATTAATTATTGGTAGTGCTCCAAATATGATAATAATTAACTCCAGCAACAACACTGTGAATATTGTTATAACACTGCAATGATGCAGCACCTTAGCTCAGTGGTCACGTTATCTGGACATGTTGTTTCATCATAGCCAGTGGGTCGGTAGTGCCTTGTGTTTACTGCTCAGCAACATTTTAACTATACTATAAGTGCAAATAATGTTTGCTGATGTTCCAATTATTTTAAATCTTACTGTTTTGTGAAGCATCCCTGGCTCCTTGAGAGACATGGATGGTAAATAATGAAACATTGCACTAGTTCCAATACTCTCAGACAGCTATAATAATACACTGGTTACTAACACAATATATGATGTTATCACTCACACTAGGGATCAGAGCACCTGCTGCAATACCAAGAGATAGTAATACCAGACTATGATAATAATAATATTATTATTATAAACCAACAATAATTTATATAACAAAATAATTTATGACCGTACCATTGCTACTAGTGCATCAAAAAATTCATAGTTTTTATAGATGGGAAAGAACATTGCGTACTGGACCTTGAATTATAACTAATGCATAATCCAATTATTATCACCGGTAGACTAGGTCAGTAGACTTGTTTGCAATAATAATTTTTTACTATTAATTTTGTTACAAATGAAGTATTATTCATGCAGTTAATTGCTGTTTATGCTGTGATGTACCAACAGGAAATTGTTGAAATTATGAAAATCAACAACCAGCGCTAGCTATCACAACCTTGTCCATGAAATGCTATTATTTCAAATTCTTCGATGAGTTAAAAAAACAGAGCACAATAATTAAAGTTTGACTCGAACAAAAAATATTATTAGATTCCAAAAAGTTAGAGGTTCGGTAAGATTCTGCTTTATGAGCAGTAGTTCTTGTCAGTGGAGAGTAGAAAGCAATAAAATACATTCACTACTCGAGTCATGGTATGGACCTGGAACATAACGCTAACACATCAGTGAACATTTAAGGTTGAAGCTGGATAGATAGATAGAGAGTTATCTATAGTCTATCAGTGCATAATCATTGTTGTTTTAGTAGATCTTTCTCTAAAGATTCAGTTTTTCTGTGCTCCACTGATGAAGACTGCTGCAAAGCAGTTAAAACGTTTGGAAAATAATTTTTAGGGTTAGAGTCAAACTGTAGATTGTTTGGATGGAGCGTTGAGCTATCAAGTACATGCAGGTTTAATTTCTTGATACCACTCCCTTCAGACAGAAAGCTGCTCTTTTACTCTTAGGCTCTGTCTTTCAGCCTAAGGACTAGTCTACTTACTCTCTAATAATTGTTATTTCAGATCTGTTTGGTTAGTGTGCGATGCTACCTACTTGATTGGCGACACTGTCTTTGTGAAGACATCATTGAACGAACAAAACTACATAATTATGTCTAGCATTAACTTTGTCTAGCTACTAACTGACCTAGCTTAGTTTTTTGAGAATGTCTCACCGGCGATTGTGACATGGAGGCTAAAGACGTCTGGTTTTTATACCAGTCATCGAAGAAAGTTCAAAATTTTTACAACTGATGATCGTGAAAGAGTCTTCTCAAACAATAATTCACTAATTCAGTGTTCCATAGCAAACACATTATGATAAATACTTTCTGTAGTACACAAATGAGTACTACAAAAACTTGATTTGTAGTACACAATCAACTTCCAGATAAACATATCATTAACATCATCAAATGGATTAATGCTATTGATATTCCTATAATGATACTAACTCCAGCAACAACACTGTGAATATAATGAAAGTAAGACACTAACTGAGGAACACAGCCCTGCAGTGAGATAAGAGGAGGTGGATATTGTTATAACACTGCAATGATGCAGTACCTCAGTGTATATTAGCTCAGTGGTCACGTTAGTGTCCATGACAATATCTGGACATGTTGTCTCATTGACCAGTGGGTTGGTGGTGTTACAGCAAGAGACTGGTACAGAGAAGTTGTTGAATACTTGTTCATAATCACTAAAATTCACTGCTCCACAACATTGTAGCTACATAATACTCTAAAAACTCTCATAAGTTTTCAGTTATAATTACTGTGTTTTGAGCAGCATCCCAAGCATCACTGTCTCCTTGAGAGTCGTGGATCGTGAATAATGAAATGTTGGCACTAGTTCCAATACTCTCTGACAGCTATTATAATACAATGGTTACAAACACAGTATATGATGTCATCACTCACACTAGGGATCAGAGCACCTGCTGCAATACCAAGAGATAGTAAGACCCCATCAAGAACGAGTAGAATAGTAACAGGCTAATGAATTATAAATATAGCAATTATTGAGCATACCATTATATTGAGCATTGAGCATACCATTGCTATTATTTGAGTGCCGCTTTCTGGCTTACCCACGGCCTTGTACACAAATAGTACACATCCAACAAGACCAGCAAACATGAGCACACCCACAATGATGACCAGGACCAGGAGCCCATAAGAGGAAGGAGCGTTCAGCCGCGATTTAGCCAAATGTAAACTCCGCCGCGCGCAGCGTGCGGCGCTTGTTGCTGACGTTTTGCCATTTACAGCACATGCATGTGACGTACAGATGTCCTGTATGTGTTGTAGCCAAACAACACACGTGGGCCACAGCCTACTTGTAAAAGGCGTACACGAGTTTACATATGACGTTGACATGCCGGCTGACTATTGGCCCGCATGCAAAAAAACTTCCATATAGGGAAGTTTTTTGGATGCGCAAGGCGGCGGAGTTTACGTTTGGCTATTACTACGCGCACGATTGGAGTTGAACGCTCCTTCCTCTTATGGGCTCCTGCCAGGACTGATATTATGATCACAGAGATGCTGGCTTGAGTTGTGATAGAAAAGAACGTTGTGCACTGGACCTTGAATTATATCAGAGTGTGACAGTGTACTAGAGAGTGTACAGTATCTTACTAATGCCCATATCCCAGTTATTATCACTGGTAGACTAGGTAGACTTATCTGCAACAAAGTGTATGCATAGAAATATTGCATACACGCAGTTCGTATAGCTTACCAAAAAGACAACTACAGTTAAAAAGATTAGAAGAGACCACCATTCATCACAAACTATATTCTCCATGCTGTTTATCAGGGCTTCAAAGCAAACAGCTCAGCCGGTCTCAGCATATTATAACGATGAAGACTAGAACAAAATATGCGTGGGATGCCGTACGTGTGGTGGGTGTGCAGAACGAGCCCCACCTTAACCCAATAAAATCACGTGAGCTCATAAATTTTGTCGCGGTAATTTTAATTTTTGCAGCCAGCTGAGCATGTCGACTAAACGGAGAACTAAAGATTTCTGCGATGAGAACACGGCGCCTATACAAGAAGAGGTAGCGTGCAAATGGGTCGGAGAGAGCGTTTCCAGCCTAGGAGCAATCCATTACAGGTTTGTGCAGTTGTCATGCATGAAACCACTCCCCTCTCTATCTGTATAACTTTTTCTATAACTTTACTCAGATCTGTACAGCTGGGTGATGCTACCTACTCGATTGGTGATACTGTCTTTGTGAAGGCATCATCGAACGAGCCAGACTACATCTGTCTACTATCTGACCTCTTTGAGAATGTCTTTACTGGCGATCGTGACATGGAGGCTAAAGTTATCTGGTTTTTACGCCAAGAGGAAGTCATCTCAACGCTCAGCAAAATGAAGAGGAAACCTCAAAATTTTTATGATGAACGTGAAATTTTCTTCTCAAAGAACAATTCACGTATTTTCATTGAATCTATCACTGGCAAGGCTAATGTGTCTCTGGTTAAGGATGAGGGGGCGGAGTTTGTATGCCGAAAGATATTCAGAAGTTCCGATGGTACATTTGCTCCAGTTTCACAGGCAAGTTTCACAAGCACTTTATTTTCTTTCGAAACTGCTGCTACCACCGGACGATCACTACGAACAAGACCTGCAGATCTATGCCTAGCATATGATGTTCTTTCTACGAAGTTAAAAACTCCAGAGCCTTCACTAAAACGACCCCGAAGGGTCACAGAATGCCGAACAGCACCTCCAAGATCTACTAAGAAACAAACCAAACCTGATCAACCATTGTACAGTTCACCCAAGCCACCAAAAAAGAAGAAAATTGCTATTCCGCTCAAACGAGTGACCAGTCGAATTCTGGAGATGACCCCCGAGCAGCCGGTAATAAAAATGGGAGGGAAGTCAAAGGAGAGGGTCCGTCGAAGTCTTCCTCTGTCTGTTGATGCTGTGACTGACCGCGTCTTTGATGAAGAAGACAGTGAGCTATCACTCGATAGCAGCAGCGAGGAGGAGTTTGTTCCTGATGACCAGGAGGAAGAGGTCAGCTTGGAGAAGACCACCCCCTCCGATGAAGAAGAGGCTGACGATTTAGAAGAACCCTTAGGCACACCCAGTGTGAGTCGGAAGACACCAAGAAGGAGATCTGCAAAGAATATCTCTCTCTCACTGCCCACTAGAACACTTAGCTCACGAAAAGAGAACCGCTTTGAAACAGCTCGTTCACGGTAAGAACGTATTACGTGACGTTGACGTAGTGATTCGTGGCTTGGCTGGTTGCATGCATGGCTGGTTTTTCAAGGACTACACTACAAGGAATGCGGATCAAAGCGCGTACTTTTTGTATTGCAGTATAATGTCCCACGTGCTGGTTCACTCCATGTTTCACCAATCCAGGCTCCACGTAGCTGCTGTGCCGACATCGCTGCCGTGTAGAGAAGCCGAGTTCACCAGCATCTGTGCGTTCGTTGAGGGCAAGCTCATGGATGGGACGGGCGGGTGAGTGTAGTAGAAGACATCAGCGTACAGACACGTGCTGTAGCAGTACTGTCTATTACAAAGACTGCCTGCTACGCGATTATTCGATTTTGCCGTCCTTTTTTCGTCGTGTAGATGCATGTATATATCTGGTGTTCCTGGAACTGGTAAGACGGCTACTGTGCTCGAGGTTGCAGCTCATCTGAGGCAGTCTGTACAGGATGGTGATATTCCTGACTTCCAGTTCATTGGGATCAATGGAATGAGACTGACTGCACCTCACCAGGCCTTTGTAGAGATACTCAAAGTGAGTTGATGTTCCTTCATAGAAGATTTACTAATTTTGTATCTCTCTCTCTCTCTCTCTCTCTCTCTCAAGCAACTAACTGGTGAGAAGGCCTCTCCTGCACGAGCAGCAACTCTGCTTGAAAATTATTTTACAACAAAGAAGCGAAGGAATAGTAGCATTGTGTTGCTGGCTGACGAGGTACATGTAGAGCAGATCGTAATACTAAGCTTCGCCTTAATCTTATTCTCTTTCTCTTCCAGCTTGATTTGTTGTGGACCAGGAAGCAGGCAGTCCTGTACAGCCTGTTTGACTGGCCGACACGCCCCAACGCTAAGCTCATCGTTCTAGCAGTTGCTAATACAATGGATCTACCTGAGAGAATCTTAATGAAGAGAGTAGCTAGCAGATTGGTGAGTGTAGGGCACCCTTACTTGCTCACATCATTACTGTTTTGTTACAGGGTCTGACACGACTTACTTTTCAACCGTACACGTTCCAACAGCTTCAAGAGATCATCTCGAATCGACTGGACACTTTGAACGTCTTTGCACCAGACGCAGTACAACTAGCTGCTCGTAAGGTAGGCAATCAATACACTGTGGGTCAGCTGTAGGTTGTAATGAAATTGAATAATTCGTGTCCAGGTTGCGGCAGTGTCAGGCGATGCTCGCAGATCACTGGAGATATGTAGAAGAGCGACTGAGCTTGCTGAATTGGAGAGAGGAGCAAAAATACGGTCCGACCGTCCTGTTGTTACCATGCGTCACATCGCCACAGCTGTACAGGAGATGTTCTCTTCTCCAATGATTGTCGCTGTAAAGTAAGTGACTGGTCCTCCTAAGTAGCTTAATTACACAGGACCTCTCGTGTGGGGGGTAAATGCAGAAAAACCTCGGCAAATGAGAAATTGTTTTTACAAGCTATTTTAGTGGAATTCAGACGAACTGGACTAGAAGAGACCACACTAGAACAAGTGAGAAAAAACTGAAAAGAACTTCATGGCATTTTTTGCTCCAGGTCTATGCTCAGCTTCAAGACATTTGCAGTTTAGAGAGTGAGTGTCGCATATAGTCTCAGGTCCTCCACTCTAGTCACTGCTCTCTCCCTGCTGCAGGTCTACCAGAGATCAGCTATTCTGAAGCAGTTTCTCTTTGCTGTGATCTGAGCTCCAGTCATCTTCTCCTGATAGAGAACACAATGATGGACGCTCATAGGAAGATACGACTGAACCTCACACAAGAAGATGCACACTTTGCACTCACTGAGCATTCTCAAGACAATTAGTTTTTTACTATTGATGGCTCAGTGGAGCAAAGATTTATACATGAGCTAGAGATAATATTCACATGCTGTTCACATGTTTCGCTAAAAAAGAAGTTCTTGCCAGGAGAATTTTACGACTGTTCGTGGGTGTTTCGTCTCAGTGGGCACTACTCGCGCTAAGGTGCTAGGCTGGGCGAAAAAAGAAAGATAACGAAACTGGATTTTCACCGTTTCGTGGTTCGTCACTTTTAGCAAATTGTTCGAGCAATCTCTGTGCTATTATAGAGGTAGGGCAACGTCAGAGAGCAGATCTAAGTATCTATCGACGCGTACAGTTCATCACCAAGCGAAAAATGATATCAGCGTTTGAACGCAAAATAATAGTCAATGTAGCCGCCATCTTGTTTTTCGTCCATCTCTATAGGGACGCACTACCGTGCGTCCCTAATAGCAAAAATAACAACAGCTACCTACAGCAGCTAGTTTATGATCATTATCACGCTATGGGTCAGAGCACCTGCTGTAATATCTAAATGTAATAATATTAAATGAACAAGATAGCAACAGGTAAAAGAGAACAAGAATTATACCATTGCCATTGACAAATTTTGATATTAATCAGAGTGGATTGATGGTCTCTCGTATTTGATAAAAATACCATGTTTTTGAGCTACACTAATAGCGCAGACCCAATAAAGCACCAAAGGTGCAGATGCCTCGGTACAGTAGCATGTATGCTAGCATGCAATTAGCAGATGCATATGACAGCACGTATGCATGAATGCAGTAGATCCATGGAAGCATCAAAACAGTATCATAGAAGCATGCAATGCAAGCTACAGTAGAAGTGACCAGCAGATCTATGGAACATACAGGCAAGCAGTAGATCATAGCAACAGTGCTATGGAAGCACAGGCTAGTGGCAGCTATCCAGCAGCAGCAGCAGATCATAGCAACAGTACTATGGAAGCACAGGCTAGAGGCAGCTATTCAGCAGCAGCAGATCATAGCAACAGTGCTATGGAAGCACAGGCTAGTAGCAGCTATCCAGCAGCAGCAGCAGCAACAGCAGCAGGCAAGCAGCAGATCATAGCAACAGTTCTATAGAAGCGCAGGCTAGTGGCAGCTATCCAGCAGCTGTACAAGCTGTTGTACAAAAGTTGTATTGAAGCCAAACAGAATAATGTAGCTGGGCGTGACTGTAACTGCTCTGCTCGCTCCGGCTCACCTGTCGAGCAGCTAAGTGAACTCAAACACGCTTTCGCTCGCTAGTTTCACTGCTGCCAATGGAGTCGCGCGAGCTGTACTATCACAGATCAAGCCTTCAAGTTGCACTGTAGCCATCTGTAGACAGTTTTATCTATGAAGTAGGCCCGAGCGCTCAAGACGGCTGTTTAGGTTAGCAAATCACGCCATAACTTCAAAACAAAGGCTTTAATAGCAAATCTGTCAAATTTGATTTTCATAAACTATCGAGATCTACCTGTATTGCAAGTTTCAGCGCTTAGTAGCAAGCGGTTGCTGAGATACGCATTGCGGACACACACACACACACAAACGAACAGACTACTGTATGCCTCGTGGCTCCGCCCACACCTCGGCATAACAAGAACAGCAATCATGAGCATACCCACCAGTCTGAACAGATATCATAACCAGAGATGCTGGCTTGAGTTGTGATGGGAAAGAACATTGTGCACTGGACCTTGAATTATAACAGAGTGTGCCAGTGTACTAGAGTACAGTATCTTACTAATGCCCATAATTACATCCAGGCTCTGTTGCTGGAATAAGCAAAAAATTATAATTATTATGACGTACAATAGAAAATTATTTTTTTATACGGGTCCCCATTCGATCATCTTTTCACACAGTGTGTACATCTGGCTCAAATCCATAATAGTATACAAACACATGCAGTATACAGCGCTTTGCAGGTAGGTCGTCAGAAGCAAGGAGACAGTCTTGCTTGTGGTTTTGATACAGCCGGTTTACATAAACTGGCATGAACAATAATAATTAGGTACTTTTTGTTTCCGCTCATTGAAGCGCGCGCGGCATTTGTGCTTTTCCGCTCACTTGTTCAGTGTGTGGCAATGGCGGCGTCAAAAACCATTACAATCAACAACCTTCCCCTCTCTTGCTCTGAACAAGATGTCCAAAAAGTGTTCTCGCAGTTTGGCCAAATCACAAGCTGCCAGTTTCAATCTAGTGGAGGCAAGGAGAAATTCGCATTTGTCAACTACACAGATGCCGGCAGCGTATCTATGGCTGTTCAAAAAATGGACTCTTGCACCGGTGTGTTTAGCGACCAAACCAAACCTATTCGCGTGAAGGAGAAGCAGCCTAAGGTTACGCACGACCTTATTTTACGAGATCTTCCAACTACAGTAAGGCAGGAAGACTTGGAAACGATCTGCAAAAAGTTCGGTCGCGTCAAAATCAAATTCAAAACTGCAAGGACAAGTAACAGCATGGCAATGGCATACGCTAATTTTCTTGACCGTAAAAATGCTGAAGCTGCTTTGTATCACCTCAAGAATAACTACAGACCCAATGGACAACACATAAAAGCTGATTGGCTTTCCACCCAGCACTCTGAGGCACAACCACCAACTCAACACATTGTCCGGGGCTCTTCCGCTTCACCAGTCAACGAGCCAGAAACTGCACTGAATTCTAGCATCAGAGTAGACATACACACTCCAGGTATCCTCACAGTAAATGAACTACAAGGTTTTTTTAGTAAATATGGAAAAATAATTCCTCCATTAATTAAAATCAGGCAAGGTAGTCCAGATCATGCCTTTATCAATTTCTCTAGCTGTGAATCAGCAGCTAAAGCTAGCAAAGAGGCTATGCTTATCTGCAAAGATGTTTGCTTAACTGTAACATTACGCCCCAGCCTGCATGTATCACAATCGTTACCTTGTCAAATTGTGGTAGATGTCAAACACAATGATAAGCTCGTTAGTTTACTCCTCACTAAGCCACCATACTTGCAAGAAGCGAAGGGTATAGGTCAGCAGCATCATGTGGGTGTACAACGCAGCATCAATGGAGGTCTCCAGTTGTATGGCAGTGAGAAAGACACATCACTAGCAAAAAGCGGAATTATAGATTGCCTCGCAAAAAAGATTATGCAACTTTTTGTGTCCGAAGCCACTTCTTTTCCCTGTTGGATTATTCCACTCTTTGATAACCAAAGCCTTTTTCACGAAATAGAAAAAAACCATTTGGTCCAGCTGACAATTGCAGTTGACAAAAGAAACGAGCCCGCAAAGGAAACGAGTCTTGCCGATTTTAGTGACTTTGTTACTGATCGATTGTCTGGCAAAGGTCCAGCCACCATTGACCCCTTCCTACAATTTTTTCCCGAAAATGGCTCAAGTGGCACTTTCCATTGGCTTTTTGAAGATGACTCTGGAAGCATGGTTGAGATTGATGATCATAACTCAAGAGAACTAGAGAAGAAGTACCATCAAACCAGTCAGACCCAACTTACCATTGGCCAGTGGACATATAACTACAACTTTGAAAACATGACACGGACTAACGTCTCGACATACAAGAAAAGAAAAGTTGCGCGCAGGGTTTCTGGCTGTGAAATCCAGACTTTCAAATTCGCCATCGTTTGCCGAGGAGAACAAATAAATGTGCTAGCTGCTAATGCTGTACTGCAGGAAGTGATAGAGAAACGAACAGTCCAGCAAACCTTTGTACTAAAGCAAAATACACCTGATGTGGAAAGGAAGCTTCTTAAATTGGCATCTCGATATCTCATCGGTGCAAGAGTAGATAAATCCACTGCTCCAGCTCTAATGATGATCGAAGGCTGTTGTGCTTATGCTGACAACGTCAGGAATACACTGAAAGAAGCTTATCTCGACTTGTTGCATGAAGACTCCACTCCAGCCCACTGGGAGCCTCAGACAAAAGAATGTGAATTGAAACCAGTCAACAATGGAACGAAAGAATGGAACGATATTGAATTGAAAGTGAAAGCAACTGTTTCCAATGCACAAATTTTAAAGATCGAGAGGATACAGAATAATTTGCTATGGAAAAGGTACTCCGCACGACAAAAGGAAATAATTAAGCACAGTGGAGTGGTGAATGAAAAGCAGCTGTTTCATGGCACAAGAGGCACTGACCCCAGAGAAATTTACGACTCTGATGCAGGATTCGACATGCGATTTAGTGCTCAGGGAATGTGGGGACAAGCCAACTACTTTGCTTTCAATGCCAGCTATTCTAACAACTATGCATACAGCAGCGGTGGCCAGAGGAAAATTTTTTTGGCCATGGTCCTCACTGGAGATAGCTATCAGTGTGAGCCAGACAGTTCTCTCCGCAAGCCTCCTAAGAATCCCAAGAAGACGGGACTTGCTAATATGCGATACGACACTGTTACCGGTACTACTAGAGGATCTCAAGTGTACATGACATATGACAACAACAGCGCCTATCCTGCTTATCTTATCACTTACACCTGATAGTAGCATGCATGTGTGACTAAACTTGGATTGAGTTATTAGTTTTTATTGTTGAATTATTATCTTGTAATTAATCAGCTGTGGTTTGATGTATATTTAGTGGTTTAGTTAACATGTTTAACAGTTTTTGTAAATTAGTCTAGTGAGGTATTGAATTGTCTGTGGAACATTCTAGTTGTATGTGTTCAGTTGTGTATTTAAGAGTGTGTGTTTCTGTTGAGTATATAATATTATGTGCTGTCACTGTTGTGTTGTTGCTGTGTGTGTTGCTGCTGTGTGTGTTGCTGTAATAATTATTATTCTTGTTGAGTTTGGTTATCAACTCATGTGTAAACCACGACGCTGCGACCGTAGATACCATACTACACACTGAGACGTACTCAGCTAACATTAATTTTATTTATATTAGTCAATTTGCTTTTTAAACAGATGTTTTATAGCTGTTTCTATTATTACCTACATGTAGTTAGAATTAATAATACATTTTATTTTGACTTGTTCCAAGATTGTTGAACATGCATGAGGGCCAAAATAGATTGATCTATTTAAAATTAATAGTCCTAAGTTAGTTTGAATTATAGTCTGCCCGTAGAAATTCAGTAAAGATATGCATGCATGCAGAGGCCATAAGATATGATGTGACTATAATATTATAGAAATTACCAACTAATGCTTGTGCAGAGATGGTAATCACCATGATCATGGTGATGGTGATTGTGGTGATAACCATAATCATGGTGGTTAACCATCACCATGACGGTGATTATGCACCGTGATTATGCACCGTGATTACAGTAACCGTCATGGTGATTATGGTAATCATGATGGTAATCCCTCTTAGAGCAATGAAGAAACCTGCAGCATTTTCTGCACAAAATTTATACCAAATACTTGCAATCAGTGTTTAAACACTGTATCTAGTCTGTCATTGAACCTTGACCTCAAACTCAACACTCGCTGTATGTTGTCAGTCTGAATCATAGATAAGGTCTGTATTGAGTGATATACTAAACTCATTGTTAAAATCTATTTCACACTTAACCATTTTAAACTGATTTTAAAATCAGACAAAGAAAGACAGGATGATAGCAATGAGGACGATGATAGGACAGTTGAGAATGTGTAGAATTGAAGTGATATTCATAATAATAAACAGCTTTAATTTGTGATAGTTGATTCAATATGTACTGCAGGCTTTTGTCTACAGCAGGGCAAGATCTCTGAAGAATAGAGCAATTTGGCGGGTTTGGAGGATAGCACATGTACATTGACAATCCATAGCAAAAAACCTGCTTGAGGTCTCTTGCTGAATAACCATAGCTTAATCTTTTAACAATAGGCAAGTCACTGCACAAAGCATCATTTTTGCTTTTAATTGCATCATATTAGATTTGAAGTTGCCATATTAGATTTGAAGGTGTCTTCGCATTGATATTTTCCTTCTAGACAAGAATTGATATTCACAGATTCGATTGGGACCGCTTCTGCATGCTTAAAGTGCACTCAAGGGTGTATGATTTTACATCATCTTTGCTGTATGCAATTGCATGCTGCCTGTCTTGAGATGCAAAATATGTCGAACTTAATCCTAGTGCTTGTTCTGGAAATATTGCTTTCACTTTTTCAAATCTTGAAAGATCAATTACAAAAGAAGGTATATAGTTGAAGTTGCCACGAGCTATATACTTGCTATATGACAGCCAATATAGTATTGGTGTATACGTATTGAAAGAAATAAACAGGATCAATGAATTCTTTAAAACTCTTCAGCTGCATGCCAGTGGTGGTAATTGTGATTTCTCACTGTTCTTTAGATAAGCATTCATTGCACTTTTGGTGATGGTACCCACATTTAATGGCAGTATAATACTTCAATTTTGCAAGCACAACTTGTAAAAATGTAAGATTTTACCTGAAGAAGAATATAAGATGAACGCTACAGAATTCTAATAGGTCTACATTGTGATAAGATGCGTTGCCATAAAAGGCTGTTGAGTCATTCAACACAGATCAAACCATATTTAATGTAAAGAGATCACTCTAATCTGTGTGCAGAACTTAATACAAATGTCGTTGAGTGACGCAAAACATAGCCAAAGTTATTGAAATTGAGCATTCTCATTTACTTTGTGATCAACATAACTTAGTAGGTTTGAATTGCTATTAAAATTTGTTGAGTTATTCAACACGGGAACTACTAGCTCTCCCAAGCATGCTATGACCAGCTGAGATTTCTGTACTACTCATTAGCTGGCAAGCACAGCAGCTAGCTGCAGAGTGATGATACTACACAAGCTTAGTCGCAGAGCTGTTTATGAAGACTCCAGGCTCTCTAGCTCTGTACATATAATACGAATTCCGCCCACTTCTGCAGATATTAGTCTGACTACAACAAACTGGCAGATTTTTCAATAGCACTGCTTTCACGGCATCAGAGTGAAAGTCAGTAGAATTCAAGTGGAGGAGCCTATTATGAGGAAACCACACCTTGACACGACTGCCGGAAGCTAGCTTGTGTCTTAGTAGGCTGCTAGACAGCAGGACAAAGCCACCTGAGTGACAGAGTACTGAGCAGCTTTGTGTGTACCGCCTATATAACTACATCAAAATTCTCTCACGCTTCAGAAAAGTCTTAGTTAAGACAGCTTTCTGCGGAGTCCTGCATAGCCTCCGCCGAGTTTCCGTTCGTCAGATCATAGTTTTTACAGACTATTGATCATCGTTATGGAAGGTCCTCACATCATGCAGGACAACACAAAAGTTGAGAAAGGTGACAAATTATCCGGCGTTGCATGCCGCTCGGAAATGATATGTTATTGGATATTAGCTAGTGAATGTAGTACATAATGACAATAATAATAATAATTTCTAGTTCACTTCGTGCATGTGATGTGTGCAGTAATAATCTTGCAATAATGCAAAGCTTTCAAGAAGCATCACACATTAAGAGGAGGAACTCAACCAAGACTGTTAGTTATAACCATTACAACATTTCTTCTGCTGGTAAGCTAGCTACTTTATAAAGTTTTATGTTTCGTAACAATTTCTGCATGTCCAGGCAACACTACCGAGTCTACCAGTGATAATAACTGGGATATGGGCATTAGTAAGATACTGTACACTCTCTAGTACACTGTTACACTCTGTTATAATTCAAGGTCCAGTGCATGATGTTCTTTCCCATCACAACTCAAGCCAGCATCTCTGTGATCATAATATCAGTCCTGGTCATCATCGTGGGAGTGGTTGCAATTGCCATAGCTGTTGGGTTTGCGCTTTTTGTGAAATATGAACGCCCGTCCATCTCTGTCCTACGTCGGATGATGATGGTACTAATGGTAAATACCTTCAAGGATTATAATTCTCTATTAGTCTCTCATATGGCTTTTGTTTTATATTTAGTCTATAATTCTCATGTCCTTATTTGCTGTGGTATCAATAGCTCTTGGTATTGGAGTTGTTGTTTTGATCCCTAGTGTGAGTGATGACCTTATTGTGCGCTAGATTAAATAAATTAATAATCTTGTGCATAGTTGTCAGAGAGTATTGGAACTAGTGCCAACATTTCATTATTCATCATCCACGACTCTCAAGGAGCCATGGGTGCTTGGGATGCTGCTCAAAACACAGTTAGTAAGATAAAGACTTGCAACGTAACATGTAAAACTTCATCTATTTGTTATAGCTAAGATGTTGTGGAGCAATGAATTTTAGTGATTATGAACAAGTTTTCAACAACTTCTCTGTACCAGTCTCTTGCTGTGACACCACCAACCCACTGGTCAATGAGACAACATGTCCAGATATTGTCATGGACACTAACGTGACCACTGAGCTAATATACACTGAGGTACTGCATCATTGCAGTGTTATAATAACAATATCCATCTCCTCTTATCTTACTGCAGGGCTGTGTTCCTCAGTTAGTGTCTTACTTATATCACATTCACAGTGTTGTTGCTGGAGTTAGTATCACCATAGGAACAATGCTAGTAATACCAGTAATAGTTGCAGTTGTTTGCCTATGCATGTGAATAATTATACTTTTGCTGTGTCATAGCCTCTAGCATTTACAGTGAGTAGTCTTTTCAGGATTTATGCTCTAGCTCACTATAATAAAATACATGTTCAGTGAGTACGAAGTGTATGTTTGATAGCTTTATTTTCCTACATGTATATGCGGGTCTCTCATCATTGGAAATATTTTTAAATAAAGTAAACGGACCTGTAACAGTGGGAGTTAAGTTAGAAATCACTTGATGACTTGCAGCATTGTTGATCAAAATGACTGTAAAATCGGCCTTGTAAATTTGGAATTTTCCTGTCACTTTTGTCATATCACTAATAATATTGTTGTTTTGACCTGTGACATTTTGACACCTGTGAAATATTTCTTTTCACCTATGACGAAGTAACTAGACTAGATAACATCATGGCTGTACTCTATAGCCTCTTTCTGATGTACATATACATATGTGCAGTGGGGTTTTCAGTCAAAATAAGGGAATGAATATTCAATTCGACACAACTTAACTTGACAGAAACAAGGAAACTTTTTTGTATTTTCTTTGACTTCAATGACCCTGTGTGGAAACCTGGAATCCTTGTTATCCGCGGGGTAAATTAAGAAAGGCTTTGTTTTTGGGACCTCTTTTGTTTGGCAGCTTTAATTTTATTTCAAGAGAGAGAATCTTCATAAAAAATTTATTATAAGTATGTTGCGAGTAATTCCTCTATAGCTATACAGTTGTGGATGGGGCTCAACCGTTCGTTTTGCATGCTTGCTGTATTTTCCCAACCTTCAGCTCTAGTGACGGTAAACAACTCTCTTTCTTGTCATTGTACAGTTAGATCCCCACATTCTAACCGCTGTGCAATTAAAAGTCAAAACATTCTTTTGTATTTGCAGCTTATTGCAGCAATTAATGCCTTGGTAAAGACGGATGCAAGTACAATTATTGTAGCTACAAGCAGCAGACGTAAAAATATGCGAGCAAGCATATGCACATAAGAGTGCATGTGACGTGGAAAATGCAAACTAAGTAACACATACAGTAGATATTTGAAAGCATGCATGAAATCCAAGCAGCTGAAGATATAAGTTGTTCTTTCATGGCAAGATATCCTACAGCTATTATAACTTTTTGAGTCACTCCGCAAAACATTTTTACACACAGATTAGGGTGATGTCTGTAGATTAAACATAGATTGACCTGTGTTGAACTGTTGTGTCACTCAATGACATTTTTATTAAGTTCTGCATGCAGATTAGAGTGATCCCTTTAGATTAAACATGGTTTGATCTGTGTTGAATGACTCAACAGCCTTTTATGGCAACGCATCTTGTCACAATGTAGACCTATTAGAATTCTGTAGCATTTATCTTATATTCTTCTTCAGGTAAAATCTTACATTTTTTGTGTAACACCAAGTTGTGCTTGCAAACATTGATGGTATTACTGCCATCAATGTGGGTACCATCACCAAAAGTGCAATGAATGTTTATCTAAAGAACAATGAGAAACCACGACTACGTATACCACTGGCTGCTGGAGAGTTTGATAGAATTAACAACCGCGCAATTAATTTTGATCCTGTTTACTTTTTTCAATATGTCCGCAATACCATTGGCTGTCATAATTATAGCAAGTAGCTCATGGTAACTTAAACTACCTTCTTTTGTAATTGATCTTTCATTGTGCGTGTGTGCAAGTATTTGGTATAATTTCTGTGCATAAAACTTCATTGCTCCAGGATTGATTACCATGATGATTCCATGATTACCATGATCATAGCCTGGTTATGATGATGGTGATCATCCATCATGATCACCATAATCACCATGATCATGGTAATCATGGAATCATCATCACTGTGATTATGGTAACCACAGTGATGCTTAACCACAATGATTACCATAAATCACTGTGATAGTTACTGTAATCACCGTGATTATGATCATCATGATCATGGTGATCACCATGATTACCATCTCTACACAAGCATTTAGTAATTTCTATAATTATAGTCACATCATATTTTTGCAAAGTTGGCGATAACTGCGTTGCTGCAAATACGTGAAACCACTAAAATTATCAGCTTGCTTAATCGATTAAAGCTATCATGTTGTCAACATGATACTTCACAACACTGCTATGCTCACAACACTGCTATGAGCTGAGCAAGCAAAAAATTTCAAGATTTCAAGAAGATTTCAAGACTTGTTTTCAAGTGAAAACAAGTCTGTCTATTAAATTATTTCTCGTCAGAAAAAAACAAGTCTGTCTGTCCCAGAGACCATGGAAGTTGATAATATTGGAAATTATCTGGGCATTGCAAGAAGAGCTGCACAGCAACTAACCATACATTTTATATGGACGAGTAGCTCGCTCAGGCTCAACGAAGCATGCAAGACATGCGCACGTGAGTATCCGACTTCCTGGATACAGCTACAGGGTTTTGCAGATTGCTTGACCAAAGATTTTTTGCTGGCGCATGCGCACAGTACGTTTTCTATACAATTAGTATACAGAAACACGCTATGGGCATGCGCTATCAGGAAATTTGTTTGGTCAAGTACAAAATCAACTTCCATCTTGCACTAGAAATTTAATTTCAAGACCGGAAATATTACGTTGACCAATCAAATTCGCTTCTGGTCATGTGTAAGCAATTGTCAGGCATTTGAGTAAAGACAGTACTGTAGTTACCATAACATGTATATGATCATGACTGATCATGCGATCTGCCGATTATCTGAATAATCAAGCTTTGTACTCCAAACTTTGTAAGGGAAATGCTGCTGTCATGCATGCTAGCACCAAAGCACATGACTCTGCTATGATTATTAGTTGCCAAGCTATTTGTAGTGATGCTATCTATAGTTATTCCTGCATGTGCTAACATTACTAAACTTGGTCTGAATAATATTATAGTCACTCTATGATCATGACCAGTAACAATGCACTTGTGGCTGATGATGCATGTTGTCTCTGGATAGAGTTTTGTATAGTACAGAGACCCACTGACTGACTGACTGACTGACTGACTGAGTATGCCGCATAGAGCAGAAACTGATGCTGTCCATAAACTTGGGCCTGATATTGCCTCTATACCTCTGGCAGGAGTGTCCACCATCGCTTGTATCATAGCTTTGGGAGTTCTGCTATACTACAAGATGTGGCGTACATTCATCTATCGTTTGGTGCTCTACTTGCTTATATCACTGTTTTTATTCTCTTTGAGCACAGCATGTTTTGCAGTCGTTATGGTCTCCTCTGAAGTTAATCCAAAAGTTAATTTAAGTAACATAACTACTCGACGTATAATTTTGATTGCTTGTCAAAATGTTTGTCTGGAAATATCTTTTTCTGTCGTGACTTGTTTAACTGTTAGTCTCTATCTTATGGCTGTCCACAACTGCCAGTTCACGGTTAAATTTGATCTCTGCATGGTTGTTCCATCTAACATCTATTTCATGATTTTTGCAATAATGAGAACACTTTGGGATCTACCACAGTTTCATCACAATCATTATATTACTGGGGTCATGTATTTGTTGCTTGGTCTACCAATTCTTGTCAACATTGTATTCATAACATTGGCATTGATGCCACTGTGCTGCAGAGCTTGTGGATATAATCTGTGTATGAAGACTGCTGCTACAATAGAGAGTCACAGGAAGGCCCTAAGAGAAGTACTACCACTCTACAGTCTTGTATTGCCTATTTTCTTCATTTTGCTATTTCTGTATCCATTCATATCGTCTCAAAATGGAACATTAGTTTTTAACATCTTTTATGGCACTCCAGGATTAGTTTACGCCTTATCATTTGCTCTACACCTCTGGCTCATAAGGAAGAATCTCAAAAAGCTACGAGGTAAAAAGAAAAGCTTTGGTTATGGCTCGTTTCAGCATTGTACCCATCGTGCAACAGCATTCACTAGTGAAAGAATGTCCGAGACATGTAATACTGAACATGTAGTTGTGAATGAGAGTGAAGAAGATACACGATTTCTTCTCAGAAAGATCAGTAAAGAGTATCTATGATTATGAACATGCAATTATTGTTAGTGTTTGTGCAATGCATTTCAGATAAACTGTATGTATAGTGTGTATTATGCTCAGGGGCCCCCGTAAAGAGAGGGGGAGCACCCAACACCAAAGACCAACCTATGACCAAATTTTTTAGTAGGCAATTCTAAGACATACAATTCCCTGTTTACATAGCCACATTAACAGCCCATTTACACAGGTGTGACGTGTAAATAGGGGATTGTCTTGTATGGACTTTCTTCTTGTGGAAATTTGGTCACCTAGCAAATTGGATGCTCCTTCTCATTATGGGCACCTAAATAATTATCACTACTGATGTTGTGAAGTGTTTTTACTTGGTAATATAATAGATAATCAATTTTTGATAATTTTTCTCATTATTAATTTTCTCACAGAGGAGCTCGACCATGTTAGTGTGCATGTCTGTACGAAGCATGCTGTTTGGGTGGAATGAGCTAATTGTTATCATAATACTAGGAGTCATAATTTTGTCACTTTGATACTGGGTATATCAACATCACAAAGTGGGCAAGGGAGCGTGCAACTCCGTATTCTCAACGTAAAAATCCAAACAGGGCTGCTGTCTGACATGTGAACCATCGCTTTTCTGCTGTCTATCACTGCTAGGGTACGCTGCTTATTACTAGTCGGAAACTATCCTGTGCATGTGCTGTGATCTGAAAGGCGACTAGGTGAAAGTTGCAAGACTAAATGCTCAGTGTTGTCAACATTAACACATATTTTTTCTCCTTATTAATTTAATACTTTACAGTATTTGGAATGATATTATGTATTTTACAAGTGTTGCTAATCCTAGCGGAGAAAACACAGGAGAGAAGGTCTTGTCATCAAAATGTTATGTCAATTGCCATAATACAAACACCTTTAGTCAAAACTACTGCTGCCATAGTTCTGTGTAGGTATAAAGATTTAATATTCTGCCAGTAACATGAAGAAAGCAGTCTGTACCTTCCAGAACGCAATGTAATTATTATCAACAAGTAGAAGCTTATTGTAATTGCCCTTCACACCACAACCCACCATGTATAATGAATAACCACTTGATTTGTGTAAGGGTGCTCCATCACCTAACAACCATCATGTATAGGAATGTCATGACTACTTACATAGAACACCACTAATGAGATTCATGCATGTGAATTTATATTAAATCTCTTATATAAATTCATGTGCATGAATCTCATTAGTGGTGTTGTTCTATGTAACCCATGATGGTGGTTAGGTGGAGCACCCTATACATGGGTGCATTTTAGTGTGAAGGGGCATTCCAGTAAACTTCTACTTGCGCATTTTGTTGATAATAATGGAATTCTGGAAGGTAAGGATTGCTTTCTTCATGTTACTGGCCGAATATTAAACCTTTATGCCTACACAGAACTATGGCAAAAGCACTAATTGTGGATAAAGGTCCTGGAATAACAATTGACATAACAGTTGAAGCAGTGAAGTTCTCTATTGGTCAAGTATATGCCAGAATTGTTGGCCTTGGACTCAATGATAAACTACAAGACGAACTAAACAGGAAAGTAAAACAACTAGAAGGTTTATTGCAGAACATAGACACAACTGCCCATGACACCAACGACAAGACAATCTTGCAAGGAATAGAAGATGTTGACCGAGACATGAAGAAATGCTTGACAGTCTGCGTTCAAATAGAAAAGAAAGGAAAATTCAGCAAGTTTTGGTCAACTATAAAAGATAGCAAAGAATTAAAAGAGCTAGACAGCCTGCTCATAAATTCTTTGCAAGTCCTAAATACTCAGCTCACAGCATCTAATTACATCACCAATGCTGACAGGCAAAGGGACTTGAGGCATCTTGAAACAGTTGTTCGAAATCCAAAAGCTGGCTTTTATCCATTAGATAGTAAAGATTTGAGCATACCAGAAATAGTACGAAATGTGTCTGTCAAAGAGGACGGTCCTGGAGTGCTTCGAGTGAGTTGGACTGGTGTTGCAGGTGTCCGAAGGTATGAGGTAGAATATGACCAACAGAATAGAAAATACTATACTTTTAAAGTAAAGCAAGAAATCCAGCATTGTGTCAATCATGAGTGCTTACTCGAGAGAACGAATATTGTCTTCCCCAACAAATTCAGCTATAGCATTCGTATTCGAGGTGTCAATGGCAGAGGTCCAGGAGAATTGAGTAAATGTGCTGTTGGCAAATTCACTATATTGCCTAGCCCACCACAAAAACCGCTTGCAATACATGCCAATTCTTCTAACAGTGTCTCGCTGTTAATGGAAAAGCCACCTGAAGAAAGGGGTGTGAAACCAGTGACACGTTATGTGGTTGAGTACCACAGGCTCGAAGAAACAGAACATGGTAAACAAGAGTTTGCTATAAAAAATCTCGAAGAACTGACTTTCAAAGGAAGGAATGCCTACGAAATCGATCTGAAATGGAACATTGATACCGATCCTATGCCAACATATCATGTTAAAATCAGCTTGAAAAATACAGATGGCTTCAGTGAAGTTTACCAAGATGACATCATAACTGGTGATATCTCACCTAGTGAGCCAGTAATGGCTGCAGATGGCTCTGATCCAGTAGTATACACAAACACAGATACCATTATAATAAAATGGAATGAGCCTGAGACTAATGCGTATGTTGTAGATCACTATGAAGTTCATTGGGAAAAACTAAGGAATATTACAAAAATCAGGAAAACTAAGAATTGTTATGCCGTGTTCAGAGAGCTTGAATCATGGCAGGAGTACCTTTTCAAAGTCAGAGCTGTGAGCAGAACGAGAATGAAAACAGAATTTATTGAAATCAATGCAGAAACCAACTCCAAGGCAGGCAAAGTAGCTAAGGTAATTGGAGCAGGTGCTGCTGGTGGATTATGGGTCACGGTGGCATCACCTTTCACAGCTGTAATAACCGGAGTAGCAGGAGTGGTAGGAGTGGGAACAGATGTAGCTAAAAGCACAGAAGATAAAGGCAAGGCTGCTGTGGTTGTTGCAAGTACTGTTGCAGGAATAGGAGGAGGAATTGTGGGTCTTGCATTTGGTCTTCTTATAACTCCATTTACGATTGTGGCATCACCTTTTGTTGGTGTTGTAGCAGGAATAGTCGAAAGGAGAGGCAATGAAAATCGTGATCTTGAATCTCATCTCGAGCAATATCCAGATAGTACTATAGATGACGATTTGAAACAGTAAGAAGCAAGATGATAACAAGCAAAGATACTTTACGTGCATGTACCACACTATAGTTAACTCTTAATAGGTTTCTCACATAATTTTAAGTTATCAACCCAACTAATATGCCACGACTACTGTTGTGACCTTTCAATCAGAGACATGTTGTCAGACAGACATTGTTTTTATTATAAGTTCTTGTATTGTATCATGTGATCATGTCACCTCCGTATCAACTCATCTGTACTCATCTGCCTATTTATGCATGCTAGTATTCTGTCAGCTGGGCTGTTTGTTCTGCAATAATATTTTATGCTGCTGGTTTTATATCTCTGTCAACTGCCATCACGATAGAGCGAACCCTGCTTATATACTCAAGATATTACAACTACCGCTTGGCATAACTCATCAAACTTAACATTGTCATTCGTATTGTTATAAATGCTGCAATCGTGAACATTCATTACTTGGAAGGATGCTATAGACAGCACTGTAATATGTTGCTGAGCTTAGCACTTAATGATCCAACAAGAGTACAGAAAAGTTGTTGAAAACATGGAACTTCATAGTACCAAGTATAACAACAATGCTTTGAGCTGTAGTCGTGAATGTTGGTATGAACAATGGTTACAAACACAAGACAATGCACAAGTTCATCATAATCTAAAATACAACTTTCATTATAATTGTTGTACATAGTCGTCTCTTTATACACTGTTGAGCATGTGTAGTATCCATTGAGACCACTCCCACTAGATGAGTGACCACGCCCATTCATTGCTCTGTGGTTGATGTACTTGATGAAGGGAAGTGATGTGTTGCTACGATACACGAGAGCTAGAGAGTTACTCTGAGGAGAGATGGACAGAAGCTATGGTGATATAGAAGAGAGGATTAACTCAGTTAACCAGCTGACATGCTTACCTCTTCATCCTCATCTTGCTCAATATAGGTAGTGTAGCCGCCATAATCATTAGACCAACCTATTGATGATACATAGTATGATTTAGCCGCATTCCCAAACTACATGGAATGGGACTAATAACTCACTCGCTCTGATGATCACCCACCCACTCAACAATAGAGATTTTTAGTAACCCATTCCGGGTAACACCAAACTCCAGCTTCCTGTTAGGTGTTAATGGGTGGAGCATGTCTTGTTTTCGATTTAATAACTCGTGTAAAATGGCGGGATCACTGTAAGTTGTAGTGTAGTACTACTGTTATAAACGCTATGTATAGCTGTACGTTTCATCAGAGTATGTGTAGAATGTTGCATTTTGGACTAGATAAGTTATCGCAAATAGCTGGATTCTACGATGGAAATAGTCATAAGGGTATTGCAGCCCGTAACTAAAGACTAAAGCATAAAACTGCCGTTTTTGACAATCTAAACTCTTCCAGACATTAACTACACATAAACTGTTGATAAGACCTGAAGGAGTGATGACACAGCAGCCAAATTTTCGATGGGATGACACCTCTACACGTAAAAACAGGTAACGGGAGACATATGGAATAGATCACATGATCGCACATACTGCTCTCCCATTATAAAATCTTCCGAAAACGGGTAACTAAAGCTCTCTCCTGACTCTCTCAGACATTCGCACACTCACGTACCCGCTTACTCACTCACTCACTTGCACGATCACTTACTCACTCACTTTCACCCACCCACTCACTCACTCTCACTCCCTCACTCTCACCCACTCACCATCACATGCTAGGTATAACACACTGTCTAGTCCAAACTCAGTCTCTGCTCCATCATTCACTAGTGTGTAGTCCTCACACTGCCAGTGATGAATACTAGATCGGCAAAGAGAAGGAACTGACTCCGATGTAGAGGGACCTGCAACTGCTGCAAAGCATTACATTACATAGAGTCTACTTAAAAATTTGTTTTAATTTCTTTCACCATCTTACTTTGTTTACTGTTTTTAGTAATAATTATTTTCTTGCAATGCTCAAAATAATGAGCATCACCTTCATGCACTAATGTGTTTAGTCTCTGATCATTCTCTATAGTGACTACAGAGACTGAACACATTAGTGCAAAATGACACTCTACACTTTTTACTTCAGCATTGCAAAAAGACAGAAAATCACTATATACGATTCACATGAAAGGGTGCTTGAATGAAGACATCAAAATTTGAATGTAGTTGGATGAGCTGGTTCTGTGTTTATGTCTGTTTTTAAGGATGGTGACAGATTCTGGAGGATGTCAGAATGTTTTATTAAAGGAAGCATGATAAAGTACTTGATATTTCCGGACGAGGTGAGAGGAGAGGTCAAAAAGTACTGTAGTACAACTTCTCTCTCTCTCTCTCTCTCTCTCTCTCTCTCTCTCTCTCTCTCTCTCTCTCTCTCTCTCTCTCTCTCTCTCTCTCTCTCTCTCTCTCTCTCTCTCTCTCCATGTGATTGAAAAAGTGAAGGAGGAGGCAGTGAAGGGACAATCTCATGGACCAGGTGGTAAGTTCATACAAGATTCTGAGATAATTTTGATAATTTTTCTCTTTATGTGTCACAGAGGAGCTCAACCATGTAGGTGCGTACGTCTGTACGAAGCATGCAATGTATGTTCGGATGGAGTGCGTTCACTGCAATAACGGTTATGTGTTTTTAACAAGTCATTTGTTGCATGGAATTTTATATCATATTTAGCTCAGCTCAGTTAGTTTTGCTTCCACATGATTGCACATAGCCATAACACTCTCATGCATTCCATGTAAAGCACAATAATAAATGCTACATGGCTGATTTATTTTACTCACTACAAATCTCTAGTAACAAATGATCCGTTAAAGCACCAATACTATTTTTGCAGTGACATGAATTGCTTGTTATTATAATACTAGGAGTCATTTGTCACTGCAAGCCATGCCCTTTGTTACTGGGTATATCAACCTCACAAAGTAGGCGAGGGAGCGTGCAACTCCGTATTCTTACAATACAACGGCAAAATGCAAACATGGCTGCTGTCTGACATGGGTACCATCACTTTTCTGCTGTCTATTGCTGCTAGGGTACGCTCTTACTAATACTCTATGTCAGAAACTATCCTGCACATGTGCTGTGATCTGAAAGGCGACTAGGTGAAAAGTTGCAAGACTAAATGCTCAGTGTTGTCAACATTAACACATTTTTCTCCTCATTAATTTTGGTTCATCAATACCTTATTTGGAAGGATTATTATTACTATGTTTCGCATCAGGAGTTGGCATTTTTACAAAGGGCTTTTTAGAGCATGAATCTCATTAGTTGTCTTGTTCTATGTAAATAGTAATGCCATTCCTGCATGGATGGTTGCACCCTCACTCAATCACATGATCATTAACTTCCGCTTCGTCATACATCAGCAGGTCAATGTGAGTGAGTAGGGCCATTTCAGTAAACTTCATTTTGTTGATAGTATAGGGAGTTCTGGAAGGTAAGGACTGCTTTCTTCATGTTTCTGGCCGAATATTCAACCTTTATACCTATACAGAACTATGGCAAAAGCACTAATTGTGAGTAAAGGTCCTGGAATAGGAATTGACATAACAGTTGAAACAGTGAAGTTCGCTATTGCTCAAGTCCGTGACAGAATTGTTGCCCTTGGACTCAATGATAAACTTCAAGATGAACTATTCAGGAAAGTAAAACAACTAGAAGGTATATTGCAGAACATAGACACAACTGCCCATGACACCAACGACAAGCCAATGTTGCAAGGAATAAAGGAAGTAAACCAAGACTTGAAGAAATGCTTGACAGCATGTGATCGAATAGAACAGAAAAAACAATTGAAAAAGTTTTGGTCTGCTATAGAAGATAGCAAAGAACTAAAAGAACTAGACAGCCTGCTCGTACATTCTTTGTAAGTCCTAAATACTCAGATCACAGCATCTAATTACATCACCAATGCTGACAGGCAAAGGGACTTGAGGCGACTTGAAACTGTTGTTCGAAATCCAAAAGCTGGCTTTTATCCATTAGATAGTAAAGATTTGAGAATACCAGAAATAGTACGAAACATGTCTGTCAAAGAGGACAGTCCTGGAGTGCTTCGAGTGAGTTGGACTGGTGTTGCAGGTGCCCGAAGGTATGAGCTAGAGTATGACCAACAGAATAGAAAATACTATACTTTTAAAGTAAAGCAAGAAAGCCAGCATTGTGTCAATCATGAGTGCTTACTCGAGAGAACGAATATTGTTTTCCCCAACAAATTCAGCTATAGCATTCGTATTCGAGGTGTCAATGGCAGAGGTCCAGGAGAATTGAGTAAATGTGCTGTGGGCAAATTCACTATATTGCCTAGCCCACCACGAAAACCGCTTGCAATCCTTGCCAATTCTTCTAACAGTGTCTCGCTGGTAATGGAAAAGCCACCTGAAGAAAAGGGAGTGGAACCAGTGACACGTTATGTAGTTGAGTACCACAGGCTCGAAGAAACAGAACATGGTAAACAAGAGTTTGCTATAAAAAATCTTGAAACACTGACTTTCAAAGGAAGGAATGCCTACAAAATCGATCTGAAATGGAACATTGATACCACTCGTATGCCAACGTATCATGTTAAAATCAGCTTGAAAAATGCAGATGGCGTCAGCGAGGTTTATCAAGATGACATCATAACTGGTGATATCTCCCCTAGTGAGCCAGTAAAGCCTGCAGACTCTGGTCCAGTAGTATACACAAACACACGTACCATCATAATAAAATGGAATGAGCCTGAGACTAATGCGTATGTTGTAGATCACTATGAAGTTCATTGGGGGAAACTAAAGAATATTTTAAAATTCAGGAAAACTAAGAATTGTTATGCCGTGTTCAGAGAGCTTGAATCATGGCAGAAATACCTTTTTAAAGTCAGAGCTGTGAGCCGAACAGGAATGAAAACAGAATTTCTTGAAATTAATGCAGTAACCGACTCTAAGGCAGGCAAAGTAGCTAAGGCAATTGGAGCAGGTGCTGCTGGCGGAGCAGCAGCCACGGCGGCATCACCTTTCTCAGCTGTACTAGCTGGATTAGGAGTAGGAGCATTAGCAGGAGCAGCTGCAGCTGACAGCACAGAAGATAAAGGCAAGGCTGCTGAGGTTGCCGCAAGTACTGCCGCTGGAATAGGAGGAGGAATTGCAGGTGCTGCACTTGGTCTTCTTGCAACTCCATTTGTGATTGTGGCATCACCTTTTGTTGGTACTGCAACAGGAATAGCCACAAGGATGGGTATCGAGGAGGATGTTCTTGACGATTATCTCATGCAATATCCTGATCATTCTATAGATGAAGATTTGGAAAAGAAAAAGTAGAAACCAAAAATACTAACAAGCAAAAGTACTTTAAACATTGTAGAGCATGCATGTATGTACCAATCTATAAGTTAGTCTAGAATGTTGAACCTCAACTCCTACATGTTTTAAAAACTTGTACATACCACACCCAAAGTGAAACTTAGTGTTGTACCAGATTATGTCTTTGTAAAGTGCATCATGTTAACTTAAATGTTCTAGTAGACTAGTACTAATGAGCCAAGATAATTCACAATGTCATTATTTCCGTTTTAATCAGCAAACATCACTGGCTAGGACGCAATGTAGCACTTTATAAGTAAGCAGCTAAGCTTAGCACCTTGGTACTGTCACAGCAAGAGACTGGTACAGAGAAGTTGATCAAGATTCACTGCTCCACGGTGTGTATGGTAAACAATGACATGTTGACACTAGTTCCGATACTCACTGACAGCTATAGCTACACGTACAATGGTAACAAACACCAGTCATTGCTCATGTATTCAAATTTTCATTTTAAAATACGTACTTTCATAATTTCATTACTGGTCTATTAGCTAGTTGTCTCTTTATGAACTGCTGAGCATGTGTAGTATCCATTGAGACCAGTCCCACTAGATGAGCGACCACGCCCATTCATTGCTCTGTGATTGATGTACTTGATGAAGGGAAGTGATGTGTTGCTACGATACACGAGAGCTAGTGAGTTACTCTGAGGAGAGATGGACAGAAGCTATGGAGATAGAAGAGAGATTAACTCAGTTAACCAACCACTGAAGTAACTGTTACATCCCTGGACCCATGCATACATGCATGCAGTATATAGTGACCAAAACAATGCATGATTTCAGCATAATTGTTATTATAATTATAAAAAGCCACTACAAATGTTCAGCGTTCTAAACTATTATCTTCATCACTAAGAAAAAAATCAGCTATTTTAGTACAATCTAAAATTCAATATCTATCAAAGAAATCAGCTTTGGGGGGGGAATCAAGACTGTTGGTATCACCAATGATACTGCTGTTGAAAGAAAACTTTTCTCCTAACCGCTCCACTGTAAACACATACTGCCAAATCACGACAGTCTCACCCTTTTCAACATGGATATCTCTTCTCACTTCCATCTCCTCTGACCAGGTGTTTTTGTCTGATTTCTCAACATAGGCAGAACACTCGGCACTTGCGTTGCAAAGTTTGTAAGCAGCTTCTGCCGAGATTTTCAACTGAGCATGTAGAGGTGTGAATGTTGTGATCTGTGAGCGGCCAACCTTATAGGTCATACCGTAGTTGCGAGTTGCCTTGGGAGTTACGAATGCTTCGATTACCTTCCAGTTACCAGTGACATTCGGACTTGTATACGGAGACATGGGTACCCCGTCAATGCCACCAAAGTAAAACATTGCAGCATCGTGACTGGTAGAATGCAAGACACAAGAGGTATCATTTGAAGGGTTCGGTGACCCTCCTGATGGGTGCCAGGTCTTTCCCCCTTTGTGCTTTAGTGTATTATCGGCTTCGTTGAATCGAAAAAGTGCCGCGTGATGTCTGTCGCTATGGAGCACCAACTTCGTGTTTTCACCAGGATTAAGACTGCCTCCACTGGGATGTACTATCTTTCCACTGGACACATGTTCAATGTATCCAAAGTGGCCTTCTCTTTGCTCGGCTACAAATCGCATTTGAAGCCTGGACGGGTTATCTTTGTCACTGTGCAAGACTAGCTCAGTATTGTCTATAGGATTAGCAGAACCGCCATATGGGTGAACCAGTTTACCACTAGAACTGTGGTATATGTAGCCGATGGGACCATAGATCTTCATGGGACCAACCGACATTTTCCCCAGGCTCACGTTTCGGCAGATATCCTATAGGAGCTATAATTTATTTCGGTGTTCCTGCTAGTTGTCCAGGCTGCAGCCAGTGAGCAAAATTCATTAGTCTAGTTTATTATACTGGTGTATCAAGCGCTCGTGAATATTGCGGCACACTTCGCGTGCTTGGCCATCATCGCCGGTATATCGTAGATCTCAACACTCAGTTAACAGCTTGAGGCACTTTGTTTTACAGTATATCAAAGTGCAAGCTGTTTGCACAAAGCACAACAATGCACAGGTTTTGTATGAAACCTCAGCTATACATGTAAAATAACCATAATAATTTATTCCAAGACGAACCTCAGGCCGGATCACTGCATGATTCTAAAGTTACCTTTGTCCGATACAGGCTATACAGATGTATAGTTAAGTTGATCAAGTGTCCAGCATTAGGTACTGTTAAGAGATCAGAAAAGTAATATTACGTTAATCATTGAGGATATTAACTATAATAGTCAAAGGTATGTCAACGATGTCAGAATGACTCCTAGCAATCTTATTTCTTCATCCATGATACCGGTAATGACTTAGTATAATACATCATTCAATGTTTTAAATTGGATCTATACAGTTAACACCTGCCAAAAATTAATTTGATGGAAGAAATTTGCTTGTTTTCCTATCTCTGACAACACTTCTGGATCTACCAAATTTCTGGACCATCTCCAGGAGTGTCAAATCAGCATTGGCAGACAGAGCTGCATTACTAATGCATTAACAAGGTTCACAACTTTACGCAGGTCTAGCTATGAATTTTTTCGTTATGTGCTGGTAGTGAGTAATCTGTTTTCAGCCTGGAGTAAACATTCCAGCACTATAGAACCCCCTATATGTATACTAAATTCATGAGCATGCTTAAATGTCATTTCATACTCTTAAAAGTGAATGGCTAATGGCCAGACTGTCATAAACATTACACATATGAAATTGCATTCAAGAAATTTGAGTCAATCACCATAATTATTGATGCATGTGATCACCATGCACACAGTAAAAATTAGATTTATTTTTTGTGAATAGAATGAATTATTGGCCTCTCTGCAATAGGTGAGCTAACATTTGAACTTATGTTGGTGTCCTCAAAATTCGGAGATTTTTGTGCACTTGTAGCTACTTTATATCATATCAATACAGAATGGTCAAACCTCTGACACAAGTTCGCTACAGTTTCACATACAAATTCATTGTTAGTCTAGGGTCTCTAGGGCTCAATGACAAACGTCGCAATGAATTTTGCAATAAATAGAAAATACATAGAAACAACTGACCATGACACAAGAAGAGATACATGAGGTGACTATGCAAATGCCAAAATAAACAAAGCAATATTTGGATAAATGCTTGACGGGATGTACATGAATACAACAACACAATTAACAAGTTTCTGAACCTTAATGATAGCAGAGAAGTAAAAGAGCTAGACAGGCTGCTCCCACTTTCCTTACAAGTCCTTGGCATTCAGTTCATAGCCTCAGCTCACAGCATCCATTTACAGCGCAAATGCTGAGGACGACAGGCATCTTGAACTGTTGTTTCAACCACAGGCAGGCATCAATAGTAACGTTAGAGCAAACCAGAAATAGCAAGACATGCACTTGTCTGTCAAATAAGACAGTCCTTTGAGTAAGTTGGACATTAAGTGTTGGCCAGAAACATGAGGTGGAGTATGACTAACAAAATGGATAATTCTTCACTTTTGACGTCAAGGAAGAAAGTCAGCATTGTGTCAAGAGTGGTTGTTTTACAGTACATGATCATTTTTCTCAATAGATTCAGCTATAGCATTCGTTTTCGAGGTGTCAAAAGCAGAGGTCCAGGAGAATGGAGTATAAATGTACAGTTGGTAAATTCACTATAATGATTGCCTAGCCAACCACAAAAACCATTTGCGATACATGTCAACTCATCTACCAATGTGAAACTAGTAATGGAAAAGCCACCTCACCTAAAGAGGGTGTGAAACCAGTGACACATTATGTGGTTCAGTACCTGGTACCACGGACGCGAAGAATCAGAATATGGTAAACAAGAGTTTGTCATTGAAGATCTCAAACCACTGGCCTTTTAAGAAAGGAATACCTATGAAATCAATTTAGAATTTAACATTGATACAACTCCCATGCCAATTTATGCTAGTGAGAGTTGCTGGGTGTTGTCAACATTAAAACTTATTTGATCCATCAATACCTTATTTAGAATGATACTATGTTAAGCATCTTGATTTTTCATAATTATTCTCATTAGTGGTGTTGTTCTATGTAAATAGTAATACTGACATCCCATGTATAATAAATAATCACATGATAATATGTGTAAGGGTGCTCCATCACCTAACAACCATCATGCAGGAATGTCATTACTACTTACATAGAACACCACTAAAAAGATTCATGCACATGAATTTATATAGTAGATTATTATATAAATTTATGTGCATGAATCTTATTAGTGGTGTTGTTCTATGTAAATATGTAATGATATTCCCGCATGATGGTTGTTAGGTGGACCACCCGTACTGTGGCTATTCATTATACATAGATGGATTGTAGTGTGAAGGGCCATTCCAGTAAATTTCTACTTGTGCATTTTGTTGATACTATAGGGAGTTCTGCAGGTAAGGACTGCTTTCTTCATGTTACTGGCATAATAATAAACCTTTATACCTATACAGAACTATGGCAACAGCAGTAGTTTTGAATAAGGAAACAGTGAAGTTAACTATTGCTCAAGTCAGTGACAGAATTATTGCCCTTAAGCTCAATGATACACTTCAAGACGAACTATGCAGGAAAGTAAAACAACTAGAAGGTATATTGCAGAACATAGACACAACTGCCCATGACACCAACGACAAGCCAATCTTGCAAGGAATAGAAAACGTTAATCAAGACTTGAAAAAATGCTTGACAGCATGTGATCAAATAGAAAGGAAAGAACAAGTTAGCAAGTTTTGGTCTGCTATTAATGATAGCAATGAATTGGAAGAGCTAAACAGCCTGCTCGTACATTCTTTGCAAGTCCTAAATACTCAGCTCACAGCATCTAATTACAGCGCTAATGCTGACAGGCAAAGGGGCTTGAGGCATCTTGAAGCTGTTGCTCGAAATCCACAAGCTGGCTATTATAAATTAGATAGTAAAGATTCGAGTGTGCCAGAAATAGTACGAAACGTGTCTGTCAAAGAGGACAGTCCAGGAGTGCTTCGAGTGAGTTGGACTGGTGTTGCAGGTGATAGGAAGTATGAGCTAGAGTATGACCAACAGAATGAAGGATACCATACTTATGAAGTAATGCAAGAAAACCAGCATTGTGTCACTCATGAGTGCTTACTCGAGAGAACGAAAATTGGTTTCCCCAATAAATGCAGCTATAGCATTCGTATCCGAGGTGTCAATGGCAAAGGTCCAGGAGAATGGAGTGAATCTACAGTTGGTAAATTCACTATATTGCCTAGCCCACCACAAAAACCGCTTGCAATACTTATCAACTCTTCTAACTGTGTCACACTGGTAGTGAAAAAGCCACCTGAAGAAAAGGATGTAAAACCAGTGACACATTATGTGGTTGAATACCACAGAGTTGGAGAATCAGAACATGGTAAACAAGTGTTTGCCATTGAAGATCTCGAAGCACTAGCCATTCAAGAAAGAAATAAATATGAGATCAATCTAGGATGGAACATTGATACAACTCCCATGCCAATTTACCATGTCAAAATCTGTTAGAGAAATGCAGATGGTGACAGCAAGGTTTATCAAGATGAAATCAAATTTGATGATATCTCCCCTAGTAAGCCAGTAAAGCCTGCAGGCTCTGATCCAGTAGTATACACAAACACAGATACCATTATAATAAAATGGAATGAGCCTGAAACGAATGCATATGTTGTAGTTCACTATGAGATTCATTGGGAAAAACAAAAGGATGAAAGCCCTAGGAAAACTAAGAATTGTTATGCCGTGTTCAGAAAGCTTGAATCTTGGAAGAAATATATTTTTAAAGTCAGAGCTGTGAGCAGAACGGGAAACAAAACAGAATTTCTTGAAATCGATGCTGTAACCAACTCTAAGGTAGGCAACATAGCTAAGGCAATTGGGGTAGGTGCTACTGGCGGAGCAGCTGCCACACTCGCATCACCTTTCACAGCTGTAGTAACCGGAGTAGTAGCAGGGGTAGGAGCTGGAGTAGCTGCAGCTGACCGCACAGAAGATAAAGGCAAGGCTGCTGAGCTTGCCGCAGGTACTGCCGCTGGAATAGGAGGAGGAGTTGCAGGTGTTGCACTTGGTCTTCTTGCAACTCCATTTGTGCTTGTGGCATCACCTTTTGTTGGTACTGCAAAAGGAATAACCAAAAGGATGGACTCTCAGAAAGATGTTCTAGACAAATATCTCAAGGAGTATCCTGATGATTCTGAAGATCAAGATTTGAAGTAGAAACCAAAATTAGTAACAAGCGAAAGTACTTTAAACATTTTAGGCCTTCTAGAATGCTGAACCTCTACTCTTATTACGTTACTCACACATTTTAAACTAATATATTGTATATTCAAAGTTTCACTTAGTGTTGTAGAGGGATCATGTCTTTGTAAATACGAGATTTCTATGGCTTACTGTAATTATCATTGCCGATCGGCAATGATATTTAGGGATGACCTCGAACTAAGATGGCGGCTACTCATGTGTGAAAATGAGTTTTCGCACATATCTCTATTGTTATACATTTCTGCTGCATTTTAACTGTCTCTAAGTGAATCTGAAGTGTAAGCGCTTGTAGGAAGTCTATGAAAGTCGCCGGGACAGCTTGCTTGACGACGAAAATCAAGATGGCGACTCTCAGAGAGCCGTCGCAGATCTTCGCTGTTTTAGCGTTTCTCGAGATTCCACACATCTAGGATTGATCAGACGATTGTTCTGAGCATGAAAATACCTTTGGCGAATCTGCCAGACGTTTCTAAAGTGGTAAACTAAAATCGCCTTCTTCTTCTTCTTCTTCTTCTTCTTCTTCTTCTTCTTCTTCTTCTTCTTCTTCTTCTTCTTCTTCTTCTTCTTCTTCTTCTTCTTCTTCTTCTTCTTCTTCTTCTTCTTCTTCTTCTTCTTCTTCTTCTTCTTCTTCTTCTTCTTCTTCTTCTTCTTCTTCTTCTTCTTCTTCTTCTTCTTCTTCTTCTTCTTCTTCTTCTTCTTCTTCTTCTTCTTCTTCTTCTTCTTCTTCTTCTTCTTCTTCTTCTTCTTCTTCTTCTTCTTCTTCTTCTTCTTCTTCTTCTTCTTCTTCTTCTTCTTCTTCTTCTTCTTCTTCTTCTTCTTCTTCTTCTTCTTCTTCTTCTTCTTCTTCTTCTTCTTCTTCTTCTTCTTCTTCTTCTTCTTCTTCTTCTTCTTCTTCGTTTTGTCTCTGCTCTGGACGCTTCAGCGCGCAAGCCAGAGGTATGAAATTTGTCTAGAGCAGTACTATACCCTAAGTAACACTGATCTGTTCGTTAAAGTAGCGATGTCAGACGAAATTTTTCGCTTTTTGTAGTCTGCTTATCTTAGTCACTGCTTGAACAAGGATGCAAAGAGCTTTCGAACAAACCTTATTTCGTCAAAATCGGTGCTGTTTGAACCAAGCTACCTTGATCAAGAGTTAAAATATTATTTAATTTTTTCTACCGTATTATTCTATTGCATCCAATTAGAGAGCGTGGTCCATTGCGTGCCTTCAATTCCGTTCTATTACGTTCTAAAAGTCGTCGCAAAAATTCATCGTGCAATAGATTCAAACTAATAACACAATGGATTGATAGTTTGATATGTTCTT
The DNA here is from genome assembly GCA_964017065.1 of Haliclona indistincta. Lineage (NCBI taxonomy): Eukaryota > Metazoa > Porifera > Demospongiae > Haplosclerida > Chalinidae > Haliclona > Haliclona indistincta. Next base: position 7,098,741 of record OZ024790.1, read on the forward strand.
ACTTAGTACACCAAGATTCATTAGTAATGCAGCTTTTTGTATGAAGATACAGCTTGCGGAAAATGCAGTATTAATTTTCATGAATTTTGAAAAAATCGGGAAGAGGAGGAAGCTGACACAAAATATACTTGGAGATGGTGATGTACATGATAATATTGGTGCCTCGGATTTCCTTAAGGTTCAGACAGTCCTCAAAATATGTTTCACAGCCAATCTTGAAAGCGCTAAAGAGCTGCAAACTCCGCAAGTTGTACAACGTCGACTTCAATTACACTCTGTGAACGTGTAGACAATCCTCAGCTGCAAAAATCACCACAGAAGAGAGTCTAACCATAAACACTATGAATGGATAGCTTGATGTGTCCTTGCTTTGTATACCAAGACTCGTTAAGATTGCAGTTTCTCGAACGAAGTTACAGCTTGCGGAAAAAACGGACCGTCCCGGTCTCAAATACACATATACTACGGGGACCGATGAAAAGTGAAAAATTTCGGACCCTTCTGACATCGCTAGTTAAAGCTACAGATGGCGGGTTAAAACTGACATACCCAGTCGTGAACGACGGTTACCGGCAGCAACTGAGATTCTACGCACAGTAATGTTCCTACACCACGCAGCGTGAGTTGTAAAGGACTAGAAGCCTCTGTGAGTGTGATATTGACATCAACAAGGTTCTGTTAGGCCGGCGTGCTTCTACTATTAGGCTTGCAGCATCATGAGTTGTCAGTATTAGTCTCTTCCTTCATCCATTACTGTACTAACAAGTATCATGTTGTCAAATCATACCTGGACTTGATATTTTGCTGTCTGCGTCCTTAACCTCTTTACTATTTCAATGAATGATTGGTAATATTAAACATTATTTTAAACTACACTCCTTACTCTCCAGACCCTGTGCACGTTCACATCTGCTAGACTAGTAACTGCTGCTCACAGAGTTGTTAAAATGAAATAACATCTAACATAGAATACAACTAATAAGTTCAAACTGATAGTGAACAAAAAAGTAACAGGAGCAAGTAAAGTAAAAAAGCTTTAATAAAAAAACTGAAAAGTGTAGGGATGACTCTTAAAAAAGGAAAGGAACAAGATGGGATGATGCTTGCAAAAGTAAAGGAACAAGATGGAATAATGCTAAGCTTGCAAATGTAAAAGTCCCAAGTATCCCTACATCAGCGGCTTGAAGGAGGACGCAGTCCGATGGAGTAATTGACGGTTGTAAATAACTAGAGGTATCTGTGTTTAGGAGGACGCAGTCCGATGAAGTATATAGTTGACTGTTGTAAATAAGTTGCAGGTAGCTGAGTTTGGAGGACGCAGTCCGATGAAGTAATCGACGATTGTAAAAGTATAGGATTCCGTATTTGTCAGTTGCGTCGCAGCAAGCCACTGATGTAGGGATACTTGGGACTTTTACATTTGCAAGCTTAGCATTATTCCATCTTGTTCCTTTACTTTTGCAAGCATCATCCCATCTTGTTCCTTTCCTTTTTTAAGAGTCATCCCTACACTTTTCAGTTTTTTTATTAAAGCTTTTTTACTTTTTATTATTATGTTCTGATAGCAATGCGAGCAAAAGCAAAATCTGTGCGGCAAATATACGAATTTTTGCTAGTTACTATTATTAAAAATTAAAAAGATTTCTATCGAAATCAAAAGGATGTAGGGTTGTGAAATCTACCACTGGTCAACAATGTAAACTAACAAGGAGCAAGCATGGAATGGTAACACGATTGACTTGCTAACAGACCATAGATCCCTACATCAGTGGCTGCTGTGGTTGGCTATAGCTAGTTCGGCTATTTGCTGTTGACTGACACCTGACGTGCATTCAGCTTGTGACAGCTTATGTACAGCCACTGATGTAGGGATCTATGGTCTGTTAGCAAGTCAATCGTGTTACCATTCCATGCTTGCTCCTTGTTAGTTTACATTGTTGACCAGTGGTAGATTTCACAACCCTACATCCTTTTGATTTCGATAGAAATCTTTTTAATTTTCTTGTTTGTGTCCTTTTTTCTTTTTCAGTGAAGTGCAGTTCAATATCATGCAATTACTGTGCCATCTTTGTTTCCACCATTGGTTAATTGGTTTTCCTGTTGCTGATGGCTTTTCTTAATTATTTAAACTTGTAGCTATTATAATGCAGATATCAGCTCGCCTACGCATGCATGAAGACAGTGCATACGAGCCCCGCCCACACTTGTTTACGGCGGTTATAATTATCTGGAGAAGAAGAAGAAGGCAGATTGGTGATTCTGCGCTTGCTAGCTTACCGTTCTTCGAAGACTCCAGACAAATATGTGTTCTCCGTGATCTATACGGCGTGCATGGCGATACTCAAGCTTGTGCTTGGTCACGTGCGCTAACCACAGCTTGGTCACGTGCGTATTGCGCATTCACTATAATTACTAGTACATTTATAAAATACTGGGGGCGAGCCTGAGCTGATTTATGTTCTGCACAATTCAAGAACAAATTCAATCCATTTTTCTACATATGCACAACAGTAAGCCCTCTGCTCTTGTATTCCAGTTGTCGCTCCAGTCGTAGAGCTCTGTGATCAGGTGACTCTGCTGCTCGTTGTCGCTTCCTGGCAGTACTCTTTCCTTGTAGAAGTCGATCCAGGCGTCTCCAATGCGCAGTCTTGTTTTGTATCGCACCACGTGAGAATTACATCATGGGGCGTGACTGCTCGTTGTCGTTTCCTGGCAGTACTCTTGCCTTGCAGAAGTCGATCCAGGTGTTCCCCAGGCGTCTCCAATGCTAGTTGTCGTGCTGTCTTGTTTTGAATAGCAGTGGCTTGTTTGTCAGACATAATCATTGCTTTTTAAACTAGAGTTCTAATGAACACATACCCGTGCGCTGAGCTAGGAGCTAAACACCTGCATTACTGCAACAGACCTAGCCCATAGACAGCTCCAGAATAATAGATGATAGCATACATGCACTAACAATTGATTGGCACATCACAGAAGGCCTCAAGAAAGGCTGATACTGTAGCTATAATAAGATTTTGCGCGCGCATCTCTCTGGGCTCTGACGTACTGTACATGTGAGACTGAGTGAGGACATCGACATGGATAGGAGGTTGGGTGACACACCCACAATACCGTAAAGTGCTCTTACAAGGACACGTAGCTTTAGATAGCCATGAATTAACCGCTCGAACAAGGCTTGCCAGCACAGAAAGCGTCTTCTTGTGACTATAAATTCAGTGAAGAAGCTACAGAGAGAGTTTTTGTGGAGATTTTCGAGCGGTGAGACGTAAACAAGCGTGTTTTTTGTCCACACACAAACACACACACACACACATACCGACGGACACAAACGCATAACCCTGGCGCATACTGCGCACGGGTAATGAAGCGCCACGTGAGGATTACATCATGGGGCGCGGTCAATGCGTACGCGTGACTTCTCGGGAACATCGAGGCGACAAACGCACCCCGTGATAGATAGATGGATAGATAGACGGATAGACGGATAGACGGATAGACGGATAGACGGATAGACGGATAGACGGATAGACGGATAGACAGATAGACAGATAGACAGATAGACAGATAGACAGATAGACAGATAGACAGATAGACAGATAGACAGATAGACAGATAGATAGATAGATAGATAGATAGATAGGTCCCCCGGGGGCTCGGAGCATTGTCACCATCAATGTGGGGCTCGCTCAGGCTCGCCCCAATTAATGGCGTCTAACACTTAGCTGACAATGGATCACGATCGAGAAATCGCGGAATTTATATTGCCGTTTCGCTAAAAACTAAGTTCAAAAGGCACATGCCAGGAGAATTTCACGACTGTTCGTGGGTGTTTTGGTCTCGGCACTGCTCGCGTAAAGGCGCTAGGCGAGTTGAATTAGAAAGAAGAAGAATAAGAAGAAAACGAAGATGACGAAACTCGATTTTCACCGTTTCCAGGTTCGTCACTTTAGTAACAATCTCGAGCAATCTCCTTGCTACTGTAAGATGGGGCAACGCCAGATAGCAGATTTAAGTGTCTTTGGACGTATAAAATTCATCACCAGGCGAAATATCAGCGTTTGAACGCTAATACATTGTATGTAGCCGCCATCTTGTTTTCTCGTTCAACCCTACATAGGGAGGCACTACCGTGCCTCCCTAATTATTATATGATTCATGGTAAGTCCGGATCTTGTGTTAGATGAGGAAAAAGTGATAAGGTCCTTAACAGGAAAACTTGGATCAGGATATTTTAGACTTTTAACTAACTGTAGAATATCAGTTAGATGACGAAACTCGATATTATGTACATCAGTGGAAGCAAGTGTATAGAGAAATAAGCCTGGATTTATAGTCAGAGATGTAGTCACAAAGAATAAACTTATAGTAGCTCTTCTTTGGACCTGCTCTAACAATTGTATGTCTCTGATAAGATGTGGTTTCCATACCGGAGAACAGTTATAAGTTATTATTGATCTGACGAGAGAAATATAGAGAAGTTTTTTGATTTTCGTGGGGATAGAAGAAGAGAACGTGCGACGGATAAGACCAAGTGTTTGATATGGTTTAGCTGTTATAGCATTGTAGTGACGAGACCATGACATGTCAGTTGTCTTGAGATGATAATACCGAGGTCACAGCAGTGGTCTAGTGAGGATAAGCTGACATTGTTGACAGTGTAGTCAGTTGAAATTGCATTAGCTGTTCTATTGTGAAACTTTAGAAGACAAGATTTTGAGATGTTGAATGACATGCCGTTGTCTCGACACCATGTGCTGAGATAATCTAAATCAGATTGGAGAAGATATTATGGATCTTGAAACGATAGAATTGTTTTCCAAATTTTTGTGTCGTTGGCAAAATTTATAGGTAAGAAGATGAGGTGATAATTGATGGAATATCGATCATTTATGTGACAGTGCAGCTCACACGACTCCATAAGCAGCAATGAAAGTAGCGAGCGAAAGCGTCTTCAGACTCATCTCGCTCAGTCATCAAGTGTGAGCAAGGTCTACAGAAACAGCTTGTATCTTATTACAACAGCTTATACAATGCATTTTAGCTACATGTACTCTATGCTGCTACAATCCATCTTGCATGCGCTTCTTGCATGCTTCAGTTCTGCTGCTTGCATGCAGATTCCAGGTTCTGCTGCTTGCATGATTCCAGGTTCTGCTGTTTCCATGCTTCCATAGTTCTGCTGCTTCCATGCTACCATGCTAGCGCTGCTTGCATAATGTCATATTCATCTGCCAATTGCATGCTAGCGTACATGCTACTGTACCGAGGCATCTGCAGCTTATTTAAACTTGCTTTAGTTCCCTAGCTGTTAGGAAACTGAATCTTAAGTTCCTCTTTGTTCTCATTCAGGCATTGACCTGAGAACAAAGATAACAATGACAGTATATAGACAGTACATGTCTGCCTGGGCTGTCACATGAGCTTGTATACTTATTTCAACGCAAACTGCAGGCCGAAGTAGCCGTTTCCCTGCTATTTGATTGTACCCCATCCTTCTCGTTTAATGTCGCTGTCCTGACTATAGCCAATTCCTGAAAGGTAGAAATATGGTTCTTGTACTTGTTCATGTAAAAGATTGTTTACCAACACAGAATGGTGGACCGGCTATCACTACAACTGTATGTGTAAAAGCTGTCAACCCTAGCTGTAGTCGGTTTAGCTATCAAAGCACTTCTATGTCTTGTTTCAAAACTCTACGATAGAATTGTTGGTCTAAAGCTCAATAAAAGACATCAAGAGGAAATTTTCAGGAAAATAAAACAACTAGAAAGTATACTGCGGCACATAGAAACAACTTCCATGACTCCAATGATTATGTGAGTGCATGCAAAAGCTAAAAGTAATAGAGCGAGATTCTGACAAATGTTTGGCAGAATGTAAACAAATGGACTGCCAATACTCACTAATTAAGCTTTGGAATGTTACTTGTGATATGAGAGAATTGGAAATGATCCAGATGATCGACAGCCTGCTCACACATTCTTTAGAAGTCCTAGGCATTCAGCTCACTGCAACCATTTACAGCGATAGCCACAGAGATTTAAGGCATCTTGAAGCTGTTGTTCGAAATCCATAAGCTGGCTTTTATCCATTAGATAGTAAAGATTTGAGCATACCAGAAATAGTACGAAACATGTCTGTCAAAGAGGACAGTCCAGGAGTGCTTCGAGTGAGTTGGACTGGTGTCGCAAGTGTCCGGAAGTATGAGGTGGAATATGACCAACAGAATAAAGAATACCATATTTTCAAAGTAAAGCACGAAAATCAGTATCATGTCAATCACGAGTGTTTACTAGATAGTACACAGATTAGGTTTCCCAATAAATTCAGCTATAGCATTCGTACTCGAGGTGTCAATGGCAGAGGTCCAGGAGAATGGAGTAAATGTGCAGTTGGCAAATTCACTATAAATTATTGCCCAGCCGACCATGAAAACCGCTTGCAATACACGCCAATTCTTCTAATAGTGTCTAGCTGGTAATGGAAAAGCCACCTGAAGAAGGGGGTGTAAAACCAGTGACACATTATGTGGTTGAGTACCACAGGCTCGAAGAAACAGAACATGGTAAACAAGAGTTTGCCATTGAAGATCTTAAGAAAAGTTTGCCATAAAAGAAAAGGAAGGAAAGCCTACAAAATTGATCTAAAATGGAAATTGATACCACTCCTATGCCTATGTATCATGTTAAAATCAGCTTGAAAAATACAGAAGGCGTCAGCGAGGTTTATCAAGATGACATCATAACTGGTGATATCTCCCCTAGTGTGCCAGTAAAGCCTGCAGACTCTGATCCAGTAGTATACACAAACACAGATACCATCATAATAAAATGGACTAATGCGTATGTTGTAGATCACTATGAAGTTCATTGGGGGAAAGATGGGAATATTACAAAAATCAGGAAAACCAAGAATTGTCATGCCGTGTTCAGAGAGCTAGAATCACGGGAAAAATACCTTTTCAAAGTCAGAGCTGTGAGCAGAACAGGAATGAAATCAGAATTTCTTGAAATCAATGCAGTAACCTACTCCAAGGCAGGCAAAGTAGCTAAGGAAATTGGAACAGGTGCTGCTGGTGCAGTAAGGTACACAGTGGTATCACCTTTCTCAGGTGTAGTAGGCGGAGTAGCAGCAGGGGTAGAAGTGGGAGCACATGTAGCTAAAAGCACAGAAGATAAAGGCAAGGTGGTTGTGGTTGTTGCAGCTACTGCCGCTGGAATAGGAGGAGGAATCGCAGGTGTTGCATTTGGTCTTCTTATGACTCCACTTGTGATTGTGGCATCACCTTTTCTTGGTGCTGTAGGAGAAATATCCGAAATGAGAGACGATGAAAATCGTGATCTTCAATCTCATCTCGAGCAATATCCAGATAGTTCTATAGATGATGATTTGGAACAGTAAGAACCAAGATGATAACAAGCAAAGATACTTTACATGCATGTACCACACTATAGTTAACTCTTAATAGGTTTCTCACGTTATCAACCCAACTAATATGCCACACTACTGTTGTGTCCTTTCAATCAGAGACATGTTGTCAGACAGACATTGTTTTTATGACAAGTTCTTGTATTGCATCATGTGATCATGTCACCTCTGTACTCATCTGCCTATTTATGCATGCTACCATTCTGTCAGCTGGGCTGTCTGTTCTGCAATAATATTTTATGCTGCTGGTTTTATATCTCTGTCAACTGCCATCACGATAGAGCGAACCCTGCTTATATACTCAAAATATTACAACTACCGCTTGGCATAACTCATCAAACTTAATATTGTCATTCGTATTGCTATAAATGCTGCAATCGTGAATATTCATTACTTGTAAGGATGGTAGACAGCACTGTAAAATGTTGCTGAGCTTAGCACTTAATGATCCAACAAGAGTACAGAAAAGTTGTTGAAAACATGGAACTTCATAGTACCAAGTATAATAACAATGCTTTGAGCTGTAGTCGTGAATGTTGGCATAAACAATGGCTACAAACACAAGACAATGCATAAGTTCATCATAATCTCTAAACACAAAATTCATTATAATTGTTATACTGATTCATTAACTATAGTCGTCTCTTTATAAACTGTTGTACACGTATAGTATCCATTGAGACCACTCCCACTAGATGAGCGACCACGCCCATTCATTGCTCTGTGGTTGATGTACTTGATGAAGGGAAGTGATGTGTTGCTACGATACACGAGAGCTAGTGAGTTACTCTGAGGAGAGATGGACAGAAGCTATGGATATATAGAAGAGAGATTAACTCAGTTAACCAGCTGACATGGTTACCTCTTCATCCTCATCTTGTTCAATATAGGTAGTGTAGCCGCCATAATCATTAGACCAACCTATCGATGATACATAGTATGATTTAGCCGCATGCCCAAACTACATGGAATGGGACTAATAACTCACTCCAATGATCACCCACTCAAAAATAGAGTTTTAGTAACCCGTTCTGAGTAACGGTAAACTCCAGCTTTCTGTTACTATAGGTGTTAGCGGTAGAGCATGTCTTGTTTTCGATTAAATAGCAGGAGCACGGCAAGTTGTAGTGCTACTACTGTAAATAACGTGAAGTGTAGCTGTACGTTTGCGTTTTGAGTTGTCGCAAATAGGTGGATTCTACGATAGAACAGCCTCGAATAGACAAAATGGTATTGCAGCCCGTAACTAAAGACTAAAGCATTAAACTGCTGTTTTTGACGATCCGAACTCTCCCAGACATTATTACACAACAACTGTTTGTAAGACCTGAAAGAGCGATGACACAGCAGCCAAAATTCCGATGGAAGGACACCTCTACACGTAAAAACGGGTAACAGGAAACATGTGGAATAGATCACATGATCGCACATACTGCTCTCCCATTAAAAAAACTCCCAGAAACGGGTAACTAAAACTCTCAACTGGCTCTCTCAGACACTCACACACTCACGTGCCCGCTTACTCACTCACCTACTCACTCACTCGCACGCTCCCTCCCTCACACATGTGGAATAGATCACATGATCGCACATACTGCTCTCTCATTAAAAAATCTCGGTAACTAAAACTCTTTACTGGATCTCTCAGACACTCGTACACACTCACGTACTCGCTTACTCACTCACTCACCTACTCACTCACTCACTCACTCACTCACTCACTCACTCACTCACTCACTCACTCACTCACTCACTCACTCACTCACTCACTCACTCACACACTCACTCACTCACTCACTCACTCACTCACTCACCCACTCCCTCACTCACTCACTGACTCACTCACTCACTCACTCACTCACTCACTCACTCACTCACTCACTCACTCACTCACTCACTCACTCACTCACTCACTCACACGCTCACTCACACGCTCCCTCCCTCACACGCTCCCTCCCTCACTCACTCACTCACTCACTCACCTACTCACTCACCATCACATGCTAGGTATAACACACTATCTAGTCCAAACTCAGTCTCCGCTCCATCATTCACTAGTGTGTAGTCCCCACACTGCCAGTGATGAACACTAGATCGGCAAAGAGAAGGAACTGACTCTGATGTAGAGGGACCTGCAACTACTGCAAAGATTACATTATGTACAGTCTACTTAGAAATTTGTTTTAATTTTCTTTCACCTTTATCCTGGTTCCCAGGCTGGTCTGTTGGGTTCAGTCTGATGACATCCTGCACAAGATCCAGTCCAGTGAGATGAGAGAGCAGTAGACAGAATGGCTCAGAGCAGACTAGCTCCTTCAAGCTACCGATGATAGGAGGGAGAGAGTGATCCTTAGCACTGAGAACACGTCTGTGACAGCAAGAGAATAAGACAAGCATGTTCAGAAGTGGATCTGATTCTACTCTACTGGTGCTAGTTTCTGACCTATTATTTGGTGGTCCTAGCAACTGCCAGTCATCAATTTTTGCTAATTCTTCACAAACAAGCAGATACTTGTCTTCCTGAGAAATACATCCTCACTTATCTATCCAACAAATTCACTCACTCTCACTCACTCACTCACTCACTCACTCACTCACTCACTCACTCACTCACTCACTCTCTCACTCACTCACTTACTCACTAGTAGAAACTCTGGTAACTTAATCTGAGACTCATTCTCAAACTGCTCCTGTATGTGACTCTGGACACCAACATCCAGATACAGTGGACTGATCCACTCACCCAACACATCAATCTAACAATGAATATCATTATAATAACCATCAATTAACCACAGCTTACAGGAAGGTAAACAGGTGAGGACATTGGAGCATTAATTTCCTTATAAGGAGATGGGCGTGGTACAGGAGGCCCATGGAACCACCCACTGATCGACATTCTAGTCTTGTCAGCCGATAACACTTCAGAGACCTACATACCACATTATAGTCTAATTACCAGAATAATTAAGTAATTTCGAACCTGATGAAACGACTGAGGAGAGACTTCAAAAAACACGAAACTATTACAAACTGGTGTAATAGAGTGGACAATGGTCCCTGGCTGACCATGATCTAATGAAAAAAATATTAAATTTTCACTATCTCACGTATGTTCACTAAAATTGTACTAACCATCCATGTCAAACAGATCCAGAGTACCTAGAATAAAGTAAAGCTAAAATTTTTAATTTGGAGTTGTATTTTTAAAAGCAACACTGTTTTATAAAGTTTTTATCAACCCAGTGAGTCTACTAACCTCCGTCAGGTTTATCCCAAGATAGTGGCACCAAGTAGTAGATGAATGCTATTCTTCTCTGGTCTAGTTCATCATCATGACACAGCAATACATCTGAATCATGCAGAGAGAGAGAGGGAGAGAGAGAGGGAGAGAGGGAGAGAGAGAGGGAGAGAGAGAGGGAGGGAGGGAGGGAGGGAGGGAGAGAGGGAGAGAAGGAGGAAGGGAGAGAATGAGGGAGGGAGAGAGATTTAGAGGGAGAGATTTAGAGGGTGAGTGAGAGAGTGAGAGATGGAGAGAGTGAGAGAGAGAGTGTGTGTGAAAGAGAGAAAGGAAGGGAGATAAACATTGATTAGGGATGACCAACTGTCTCACATATTTTAGAGATTAAATTCATTTGAGTCATTAGCATGCATGTCAGGTGAGCAGTGAGCATGTCAGAGGCCTGGGAGATCAAAAATCCCCACTAAATTAACAAACGCAAAACAACTGATTAAACTTGACGCACATGATCACTAAATGTAATTCCACGCATAAAACAAAACATTAAATCCGTCTGTTTGTCATACAAATGCATGTAATATGAGATTTCCTGATTACGAAAGACAATCCCAAATCTGATCTTGCATAATTTAGAGTCATTTCTATAATGCTGTGTTTCCTGTTTACCTGTGTATTCATATTTGGAACACGTCATGTCTATTTTTCCGTCTAGTGGAGCCCCAGTGGTTTCTCTCAGCCATGGAAGACACTGGTCTTGCAGCAGAGATCTGTAGGTGACAGGAAAATTTAAAGCAACCACCGGTCAAGAAAAATGTCAACTTTACCTGAATTGTGCAATGCAAGGCGCATCATAATTTTGCAAATCGTTCGACTGCAAACAAAGAAAAATCATTTGACCACAGACTTTAAAAATTGTCAGTGTAGTTCTAACTTGTCTGAATTGATAGAGGTCGTTGTTTTTTTCATGATATTTTAGCTTGAGCAGTTCGCTTTTCAAGTTGTTCACAAAACTAAAACCGTTGTGACCATTTTGACCTTCTTCGTGCACAAAATCAGGTAATACGCAGCACTGGAATGGATCAGAGAGGACCTCACAACCGCTTGCTGAGAAAAAAGATTTTACAGTTGCAATTTTGATTTTAGTGTTTTGTTCTTACCTGCTTTATTAGACGATTTATTCCTGCACGAAAACAATAATCATTCATAATCGACCACACCCATTCTCCACGTGGACCCACCTCCACGCTTGCTGTATCGCTGGTCTCTCGCTCCCCTCGCTACCAAAGTAAGCGGGATTGAGAGTCACACCGCTGCCAGCCCGTCGAGGCTTCTTGGGTCCTCTGTCGCCGACCGGATCCTGTGACACCGAGCAGCCCTTGTCAACACTCCGCTTGTTACCAGCCATCAGAGTATACAGAAGATTACTGATCCAAGATGGTAAACGGAGCATTATCACGTGATCACATCCTAGCTCAAACTACAAGAGACCCCTGACACACTCACTCACCTACTCATGTGTGCACTGTATTAATCAATTTTGACGAGCAATGTTCAGTTACTTGATTACGGATAATTTGATATTGTCCATTATCTAATGGTTACCATTCCTTCCCACATGCAGCTGCCTCTGTCTCTGTTGAAAGCAGCTCAGAACAGTCCAATGGTATCTGTATATAATTCCTACACACTATTATAGTCAATATAACATCCCATTAGAGAATGCATGCACATGTTGTATGTTTGAAGACGTATGCCAGTGCTATCAAGTCTCACGCAACTTGTGTGAGACTCACGCATTCAAGCTTAAAATTTTCCGTATAACAACCAGAAATCTCCGTATAACAACAGATTTTTTCGTAAACTAAGAAATCTCATGCATTTTGAATAAATTTGGTTGAGGTCTCTGGTATGCGTGTGCATGGGACAAATAGTAATGTTAGTAGAATATAAGTATGTATTGGGTGGTTTCCTTAGGTGCAACCACTTTAATGCATCTAATAATATGCTTAATGTGCCTAAGAATGCTTTTCAATATGCCAGTAGCAACGTGTGAACTACTATACAGTCAGCTATATCTAAAATATGTTTTTTACTTTACTGCAATTTATTTTTATAGTTGATTGAGCTCAAGAATGGTGAGACATACAACGGACATCTTGTGAACTGTGACAACTGGATGAATATACAACTGAAGGAAGTGATCTGTACATCAAGAGTAAGGAATATGAATATATTGTAGCCCAGGAAGCTCCAAGATCCCATACCACTGTGGATCTCTGAGCAATACTTATATCCCCCAGGAAGTAGTTCTACTTCTGGGGGATATTATATATCGCCCAGGAAGTCATGCTCACTTCCTGAGGGATATATATATTCTCCAGGCAGTTAGCTGACTTCAAAAATTTACCTCCCACTTACCCTTTCCATACGAAAGGAGGAGAGGCTGGCTTCACATAGCGTAAAGCCAAACTTACCTTTGACGAGATTGCGGTGATTTTATAGCACCAACGTTTCATGACACTTGTGGGACTCAAATAGTGCGAAGAAATGGCGTCTTGAATTTTTGGACAACAAAATAGCACAGCCATAATCATGTAAAGGGAACTATTTGCAACATTTAAAAGCACGACTAAGTTTGGAGCATGAACCAAGCTCGTCGGGAGGGCCAAGCTCAAGCTTAGCAAAGGACGCGTTACTCGAGACGAACACCGGGACCATCCAACAGTGACAAACGACGCCAGTCACGGGCAAGTTGTCGGTAAGAATGGCTGGACAAGCTACTGCAACCTAGGTTTGTTAAGCTGCAAAGGCTACATAACTAAAGCAGGACCCACGTATGCCACAGCGAGGCTTACCTTTGCTGTCAGTTCTTCGGGCTGTCGACCAACGATCACTCACGTACTCGACAAAGTTGGCTTATCCAGGTTAGTAACGAACGAAAGTCTGTGCAGAAAGCCAGTTTTGCTGTTGGATCTTAGAGCTTCCTGAGCTACAAAATGTTTAACCCATGGTAATGTCTTCTTACAATGCTGAAGTGAAGGGTGTAGAGTGTCACCTTCATGCACTAATGTGTTCAGTCACTGTTGTCTTTATTCACACGATGAAAGAGGATCAGAGACTGAACACATTAGTGCATGAAGGTGACACTCAAAAATTTTCACTTCAACATCGCAAGAAGTCGCTTTATATGATTCACATGAATGAGCGTTCGAATGAAGTCATAAAAATCAATTTTGCATGTAGTTGGATGAGCTGGTTCTGTGTTTACGTCTGTTTATTTTTAAGGATGGTGACAGATTCTGGAGGATGCCAGAATGTTTTATTAAAGGAAGCATGATAAAGTACCTGAGAATACCAGACGAGGTGAGAGGAGAGTTCAAAAGTACTTTGATGCAACTTCCCTTTCTCTCAATCCCTCACACTCTCACTCTCTCTTTCTCTTTCTTCTCTCTCTCTCTCTCTCTCTCTCTCTCTCTCTCTCTCTCTCTCTCTCTCTCTCTCTCTCTCCAGGTTATTGACAAGGTGAAGGAAGAGGCAGTGAAGGGACGATCTCGTGGACCAGGAGGTAAGTTCTTAAGAGATTCTGAGATAAATTTGATAATATTTCTCTCACAGGGCCTCGCAGAGGAGCTCGACCAGGTGCGTACGTGTTTAGTCTGTACAAAGCATGCAATATGCATGTTCAGGTGGAATGCGTTGCTTGTTCTCGTAATTATTCTAATCTCGGGTGTCTATAGGAGGCGTCTCGTGTTGTTTGTCACTGCTAATCTATGCAAGCCATGCCCTTTGTCGCCCTTAATACTATACTATTGATTCAATAGATCTTCAAAAGACAAAGCCAGGCAAATACCATCGCTCACACTTTCACTCGCACACTTGTACCCTTAAAATGCTAATTTAGTTGTGCTTGCTATGTGCAAGCTCTTTCGTCGTAGGCCGTACTAGTTAAACAGGTTTCTACCCGAAATAACCAAATTTAGTCAAATGGAGCGTCCAGGCGGTATTTCATTCACAGTTTTGTCATATTTTGTAATACCTGGTCCAGTTTGTTTTGCTCATTACTAAACTATTTTTCGTAACTGGTATAAGTGTCAGTTGCCGGGCGATGCCGTTTTGGACGTTAGTTGCATCTCCTTATAAGGACTTGCTTGTATCCTGCCAATGATTGTGTTTGCGGAACCGCCCGCTGCTAGTATGCAGGGCAGGCTGAGAGCAGGTGCGTTAGCTTCTAGCATTCCGTGTAGTTGGTATTTGAACTGGTCTCCATGGTAGCTATGCAGCACATTTTTTAGAATTCCGGTTTATTGAATAAACACCCAGGAATCATGCTTCTGTTGATCAAATAATGAAGACACACCTTATAAACAGGGACTCATATCTGTCACGTACTCTCTCCTCTAGTGACCTTGTTGTGTGACCCCATACACACTACCAGCTCAATACTGCACTAACCAAACCTACTAGCTCATTTAGTACACAATTTTACTTAGGCATGCAAAGTTATAAAAATGCTTATAAATTGTGAAGATATAAGTGCTCCTGAAGCTGCTTTTTCTGCTGCTTTGCTTATACAGTGTTTACAATAGACACTTCAGAACTTTGTCAGCCCATGCAGTTTATCAAGTAGTGCTTTCATCAAAGCTACACTGGGCTGGCATGGTTCTGAAGTACCTAATGTAAATGCAGTAGTACATTCTGAAAAAGTTGTGCATCTTGTGTATAAGCACATGTTGTTGCTGTAAAAACAGTAGCACGTGTGTTCAATTACTGCTCTAATTGTGGCACTTTGCTCTATGCACGTCATATCCCAGCCAGCCAGCCCTGTAATGCACTAGATTATTCTGGTTTCATTATCCTGTACTTTACATGCACCCCGACCCCACACAGTATACCATGGTACACAGTGTGTATCCGATAGTTCAACAACTCATCTCAATGTTGATATTGCTTTGTAACGAGAACCAATTCGATGTGAAACCTCATACTAACCAAATTGATCCCGCACAGTGGTTGTATTGGTCTAAATGCCTGTGGCTCTAGTCTAGACCAGCCTGCCTGTGGTGGATCAATTGTTACTCATGTTGCATATCAATTTCTGCTATTAGTCCGGCGTGTTTGTTTTGATCTATCGCTGAGGTCGTATTTCAGACATGCCCTGTAGAAAAACAAACCGTTTCGTCATCTTAGTTTGTTCTGAGCTTCACAGCCTCTTACTTCACGCTACTGCGGTTGGTCTCCCACTTGTGTAAGCAGTCACTCGCACGATTTGTTTTCCCAACTGTAACTCAATCCACAAACACATTTTATTTGTCGCCTAGCAAAGTCAGGCATTTCCTTTCAGGGAATTTGTTAAATCTTAAACTAGTACCAAGCATCCCCCTTTGTTTACATATTACTAAGCAACGTACGGATAATTGGGAATTAATTGTGCGAGTTAAAACCCACGAAGACATTACACAGTTAATACGAAAAAATTCACATCATTCCAATACACAGATTTGTATGAAATGGGGCTATTTTGAGCATATTTCTCTGCATTCAGTGTTCTGCTTATTGAATTAATTATGATTTAATATCATGTTCGCACCAGTTCATTGCTTGATTTGATTTTGGTGAACACGGAGGCACAGCTGGGACTGTTTGCGAATTACAGCAATTATCCCCTCCCTAGCACTTCTGCAGGACTCGCCTACTGCTCGCGTACACAACAAACACCGCTCTTTGTGCTGGTGTTCTAAAGGTCTCGATTTCATGAAATTATCATAGTTATGATAGTCGGTCAGACACAGACTGATGGATAGTGTGTTAATCATGAGCCAGTCGTGTGTTATTGGTAGCATGTTTCGTGTGTGGATTACGATTCACTCTCTTGTTCTCACTCGAGATAATTTATCAAAGTGGTTGACACCGAGTTGACACACCTGCCTCTTTGCACAAAGCGACATGCATACCAGAGCATTATGCGAAAGCATTCCCGCAAGAATCTTGGCAATGGGCACCAGGGAGAGTCCATTATGAAACATGACCCCTAATGTGCATCCGTGATTCAGGTCTATATTTAGTTGAGTATATACGTCACATGTCATCCTTGTTACATACCTGTATCTCTCAAGGGTTTCCGAAATTTTGCATGCAGCATCGGACTTGGGGTGTAGCCATGACGCTAAGTAGTATAACAACTTTCATTTGTTGACTTTATACATGTCTCGAGACAAATACACTTGGAAAAAAACACAATTTTGGTTAATCATCCTATACTAGGTTTTTTCTTTCCTGTATGGACGGATTTTAGGGGAGAAACTAAAATTAGGGATTAATCCCAGGGTACATAGCTACATGTATCTCTAGTCCCAGGGCACCTCTCTCTCTCTCTTTGCATTTGAAAGCCTGCTCTCAACGATGTGTACCTCTTGAGCATGCATTAGCTTTGTGTTTGATTCAATCACCCTTTCCTTCTTTCTCTCTCTATAGGATTACCTCGTGGGGGCGGAAGAGGAGGAAGAAAGTGACCGGGCAGACATTATTGGTTTCATCCGTCATTGCTTCTGTCAATACATAAAAATAATTATTTGCATGATAATTTTTAGCATGTAAGATGACGACCTGTCCTAATTGCGGAAGGTACGGGTGCCGTTCCGATGGGCTCATAGCCGGCATTCTTGGTCATGAGTGATGTTAGGACCCTGCCTCCGCCTGCGCGACTAGTAACTTGGGTGTTTGTTTTTCTGGCACTGAGTGGGCGAAGGAATGATAATTCTTACCGCAGAACACGTTGTATGCTAATTAACGCTGGAATGATCTCCTGCATCGCTGAGGCTTCCCATGCACTCGCGCGCATGGTATAAAAGCGAGTTTTCCCGCGAAGTTTCAGCAGTCCGAATTACCTGAATAAACTTCAGCAGAAAATTCCTGCTTCGCAGTATCTTCTATAGCGATCTAACGCAAGCGACAGAGCTCGCCCCTACCGGGATCATCAACACTTGTAGCCCTTGCTTTGTGCAGAGGTGTAACTTGCTCGCAGCCTCGTAAAGAGATTTACTGTGCAGACATTTCGCTCTAGAGTAGCTCACTACTGGATAAACAATGGGTCTTCTTGCAACGATTTCAATCGCTTTCCTAGTGCAGCTTCTTGCAGCAAACTCGCCATTTTCTCAGGCACGGTCCTCAACCGAATTGAAGTGCAGTGAAACAACGGTGAGTGAGTGACTAGCTTGTTTCAATGCTGTCTATTCAGCTCATTGTTACAGTGCATTTAACAATATTTCTCCATTCTCTCAAATACAGAACTCCTACCTATGGAAAGTAAGGACTACTCCTCCAATCTATCTCTTTGGTACAATGCATGTTCCTTATAACCTCTTGTGGAACGATATCCCTGAGAATGCAAAGGTCGCTTTGCAAGAAAGCAATAGAGTCTTCCTCGAGTTAAAACTGACTGACAGTGAGACCAGGCAAGCTCTTCAGAAGTGCAGTTACCTCCCACAGAATGTCACGGTTCACGATGTCCTTACTCGTAACACTTCACAGAGAATTCAGAACTATTTCAACACCATCAAGAACATCTTCCCAAAATGGACGGCAGGAGACAATGGAGTGACACTAGCCCACTTGCATCAGAGCAGCGTGCAGTTCTCTGCTATCACACGTGACTGGTACCTCAAGCGACCCATCTGGCTTCTCTTTATGCTGAGCTCGTTCACGAAGGAGGCCATTGAGCAGAGATACAAACCCATCCTCGACCAGTTCCTGGAAACCGGATCAGAGGGAGTGGGAAAACGTGTTGAAGCTATCGAAACAGTTCATGATCAATGCCGGCCTTTGAACAGACTCAACAACTCTGACGTAAGTACCAAATGCATACGCTAGCTTAGCTGTCTTTTATCTTGTGGTGGGAACAAGTTGTACAAATGTACACACACAGAGCATTGAAACAAGCTGAAATATGTGGACAAAATTTCCAAGTAGACGAACACTTAGATGAGAGCATTATCAGTTTCAAATTGCTGTAAACACGAGCCTTTAAAGAGAAAGTGAAATTGATATGAGTATCAGTTAAAATTATTCAAGACTTCTCAGCCTGAGGTAATATGAGTAACCAGTGGCTGTATTCATAAACATTGCTTCTTAAGAAACAATGATATAAGTAACTATCTGTCACATAACATTGTGATTGGTTCAGAATTAGGGTCACCCATTGCATTCCACACCTATAGACTACATTCACTTATATAGATTCACCAAAATGACTTCATTCTCGTCTCTCTCTCTCTCTCTCTCTCTCTCTCTCTCTCTCTTTCTCTTCTCTCTTCAGGTTGAAGTAGCGCTGAAGAATCTTCTCGACGTTCTTGAACCGCAGACCAAAAGTGCTGACGGACCGTCCAGTTCAGTTGACAGTGACGTTGCTATTTATCAGTGTGGCGACTTTGTGGAGCTTGCTGAGACTCAGCTCCTCCTGCCAGTGCCCAACAATACCAACCTGTCATCAGAGGACCTCATGGCGCTTCAGAGAATGAACAAGTTCCTTGACAAGCAGTTGATAGAGAGGAGGAATCGCAAGATCACTAACAAAGTAGTGAGCTGGCTGGGACAGCAGAGGAACTCATCTTACTACATCGCCATTGGTGCAGGTGGGTTGCGTTACTATGGTAACAGTGGCTAGGGGGTTAGAGTACAGGTGACCAGTGGGTTTGCCTTAGACTGACCAATCAAATTACCGAGCTGTTTTTTGAATAACAAGCCGCGCTGTACTGCAGCTGTGGAAGCCAGTGCCACCAAACAGCAATGTTTAACCAACGCAAAGACTCTGTATTGGCTGTGACGTCTTTTGCCGTAAAAGAAAAACCATTTTTAACTTTGTACTTGAAATAACACTGTAACCCTACACTAGCAACTCCATACACTGCTTGGTCTAAATCACCTTTCAAGAATGTTGACAGTGTGTCAAGTGTCATTGTTATTCTCTCTCATCACAGGGCATTTGATCGGTCACAAGAGTATCGTACACATGCTCCGCAAAAAAGGCTACACAGTCGACCACATTGCTGTCAACGAAACCATCAATGGGTAAGCATACTCACACACATACATCGCTTCTTACAATGCTGAAGGAAAGTGTAGAACATCACCTTCATGCACTAATGTGTTCAGTCTCTGATCATCCTCCATCGTGTGAATAAAGACAACAGTGACTGAACACATTAGTGCATGAAGGTGACACTCTATACTTTTCACTTTAGCATTGCAAGAAGAAGAAATATTTAGTTGGTTGTTATTATAGCAAGGTAAATGCATTTTAATGTGTTTATGGATCGTACACATTACAATCAGGGCATGCATGTGCAGGCATTGTTTCTCTACCACGAGAGCATCTAATCGAATTGTCTGCCATACAATTTCACCTGTGAACCCAATTATGCTCGAATCTTGGACTGCATTTCTCGACAGTACAATCACAGATCATGTTTATAGTCTCACATGAAGTTTTAACCGGTGGTAATAGAGTTAATAGTTGCCGTTGGTTACCAAATGAGCTCTGAAATGCGTGGAATGGAATGCAATGCTACCTAACGAGTCAATCATTAAAATTATCCAGTGGAGCAATGCCAGTTCTTGTTAGCAACCAGCCCATATATTATGAAACTCTCAAGCATTCTTCCACGCTGTTCAGTCACGTACGCAAAGCTCTGTCAATAATTATGTAATTGTCACTTCATTGACCAATGTTTGGATACATTCAACATCCTCTATTCTTCTTCATGGCATCTGTCATACCAAGTGCTAGATTTTTTGTTGCTACGCCCTAGTTCGGTTCCTGTGCTTGTTTGTGTTTATGTAATTTATTCAATTATCACGCCCTTGTGTTAATTATCATTTCATTTTTTTGTAGGTCAAGTCTTACTAGAAGTTTTGAAGTTCAAGGAGACCCTAGTTTGGCTCCTTCCGTCCTCGAGATCACCTCTCCGCAGATAGCAACACCTCCAAATCATTTACCGACCCTTGGACATCTCTCCAATGAACAGATTGATAAAATCTTCCAGCGAGTTTTCAACAGCAGGTGAGATAGTAAATGCGTTTTTATAATGTAACAAAAAAATAACTGTTTTCTTTCTTTTTCTATCAACAGTTCTTCTAAAAGACGGAGTGCAAGAATGGCCGCCCTTAAGCGCCGCTTAACAGTCCATTCTCTGAGTTCCAGAGGCATCACAGTCTCCACCAATGTACTGGTCTCTCATTCAGTGCCTAGTACTGTTGAAAATAGGAGTATACCCAATTCAACCGCTAGACTATTACACAATCATCACATCATTATGCTGTGTCTATTAATAGCAATATTTTCATTGTTGTTCAGATAACTTTTTATAATTATATAGCACATTCCCTATTATTATTATTATTATTATTATTATTTATATATTGTACAAGATCTTATATCAAATTGAATTATATTACAATTACAATGTTACTACTATTTCTTTGAGCAAGTTAAAGGGGACCGTTGGTAAAGACAATTTTATCAAAGCATGACACAAACATGGGTTGTGCTCGTCAGGCATTGAAAGCAAAAGCTGTTTCTATAATTTGTCAGTAGACCGATCCCAAGAGGCAACTTGTAATGTTTATGCAATTTCTACAGCTTTGTCATTTGTGAATACGCCTTCATGTGGACCCAGCCGACCCTCATCAATCGAGGGACTGTGATTTAGTAATTTTTATCATTCACTAAAATGATCACTCACTCACTCACTCAGTGTTGCAACCCTCCAATCCACAATCCCTCCTACTCAGTTATTATTCTCTCTTACCTTCCACCATGCCTGTAGTGTTGTATGTGTATTGCACTAGCTATGTTGTGTTGTCAGGAGCACATGTTGACAATCATTAGTTCTACACTAGTTGTGCCTGAAGGTCTGTATCAAGTGTCTGGGTTTAAACGATCCTCATAACCTTGCAGCTGGTAGGAACTGCCTGTGCATATGTATACTCTAATTAGCATGCCATGGATACAGTAAACACACAAAACTGTGTTCCAACACAGCGAACATGATCTGGCTACTTGTAATTCACTAGGAATTTTCGAAAGGTGATGAGGTCACAAACAAAACATTTTTTATGTCAACAAATGATGTGATTTGAAGCATTCGATTCAATAGATACTAAAATTGCTATTCTGTAGTTAATTATTTGTCCAGACGACACAGAGGATTCTGATATACCATCTCAAGATTGGTCTTGTGTCCAACGAGTTCACGAATATTGCTAATACCATACTTGATCATAGTTGGCCTAGAGAGAGGGAGGGAGCGAGAGAGGAGAGAGAGGGAGGGAAAGAGAGAGAGAGAAAGGGAGTCAGTGAGTCACTTTTTTCTCTCACCGTTCTAAAGACAGCCCCCATGCTATCACGGACACGTCCTCAGGCAGGTTCATGGGTAGCAGCATCTCGGGACGGAATACTCCTGAGTTACCGATCTCCACCCACTTCTTGAGTCCCTCGTGGTAACTGAACACCTCCATACTCGGCTCAGTGTAGGGGTTGTAAGCTGGCTTGAAACGAAGCCGTGTCATTCCTGGGCAGAGAGGGAGAGAGAGGAAGGGAGGGAGAAAGCTCAATTAAGGTTTGTGACTATGCTTATTACAGCAGTCAAGTGTGTGGTTTGAAAGTGAGTGAAATTCTCTTTCGCTGACCCATTTTACTGAAGAACTCATACAGTAGTCCCATGAGGTCCCCTAGTGTGAGGTTATAGTCTGCTACCACTCCCTCGATTTGGTGAAACTCAGCCAGATGTGTGGCATCAAGCGATTCATTACGAAACACGCGATCGATAGAAAAATACTTGACAGGAGTAAATTCCTGGAGAGAAGGGAAGAGAGAATAAATACAAACAATAATTAAATGTTTCTTCACTGCATACAAGCCGACCATGATGGAAGGCAAGCTTGTCATGCTTGAAGATATTCGGTTTAGCTGCCCAACGTAACTGCCGCACCATTACATGACAGGTATGGCAGCTTAATAGACAGCAGAGAGACAGAGAGGGAGAGGTATGTATGTGTGCACCTTTTGACCAAGCTTGTACAGCATTCGAGCACTAACTGCTGTAGTGTGGGTTCTGAGAATATTCTTCTGTGCTTCTTCAAGTTTCCAGTCATACTTGTAACTGCATTAAATGACACTAGTTTGGTGTCTTGGTTCCTAGAGCTCTTACCCTGTTGATCCATGCCCTCCTGTCTGATGAATAGTCTTGACACGTTCTAAATAGTCCATTGGGAATTCGTGTGACAATTCTGGATCTACAAAGAATGACATGGAATAGTAAAACAGTAGTCTATTAAAAAGATGCAATGGTGTTTTGGTGAAGGTGCAATGGTCTATTGATAAATATGCAATGGTTTACTGGTGAAGGTGCAATGGTCTCTTGGTAAAGATGTAATGGTCTACTGGTGAAGGTACAAAGGTCTACTGGTGAAGGTCCAATGGTCTATTGGTAAAGGCAATGTTGCAATACCTTTCAGAAAGAAGGTATCATGAGCATCTCTTGCTGGATGCTGCTGGGGTTGGAAGAGAGCATCAAAGTTCCAGAAAGAGCTCTCGATGAAGTTGTTCGTAGGCATTTCAGAAAAGCTACAACAGCAGGAAAGAGAGAGAAAGATTGATACAAGGGATCTAGATGGTTACCTACCCCATCTCGAGGAAGATCTGTCGTATCTCTGCTCTCACCTTCATCAGTGGATGAAGATGACCGCATGCCGGAGGGGCGCCCATAGCGTCAAAATTATACAACTTAAACTGCTTAGTACGCCAAGACCCTCTAAAACAAATACAAAAATCGTAAAACCAGATTCAAAATTGTACTCACCCTTGTAACAATTCTGGAGTTAGCTCAGTTTCGTCACGTGATATTTCAGTTGTAAAATTGAGTCCCTTGGTTATCAAAAACTTTTTTATTATGCTACATAAGATTATGACAGCACACTCGATCGTGCGAGCACATCTTGGGTGCACTCACACATTGTTTGCTAGTCGTCTTTTCTTGAAATCTTTAAGACTGTCTTGAGAGAGATCACTGCCTCCACTACCGGAATCCAGAGAGGAGAGCATCTGCTGTACTGAGTCAGTAATGGAGTCGACCTACAGACAAAGAGAGAGAGAGAGAGAGAGAGAGAGAGAGAGAGAGAGAGAGAGAGAGAGAGAGAGAAATAAAGATTGTGATCTCAGACTAGCAATGCTAGAGCAAAAGCGTGTCATATTCAGTCTCTGATTGTCGTGTATATAAAGACCACAAGTGACAACAGAGACTGAACACATTAGTGCATGAAGGTGACACTCTACACCTTTCACTTCAGCATTGTAAGACAGGATTTTTCAAAACTCACTTTTCTGAATACTCTCGGTTTGTCTCCAGACTTGTCTAATCTTATCCATCCTGCCGACATAGCCTTGCTGAATCCAATTTTTGCATTAGGCACTTCACTCTGCAACCAATGATGTAATAATGACAACATCAAAAATGAGCAATAGTGAATGTTCCCTGGTCCCGACACAGTGATTAGTACTGTTAATAACTAGCACTGTTTTAATAAACCGGGTCATGTGCTCTAGCTGTCGGTGTTCCACACTGATGCAATGAGATCAACAGTGCGTTTTACTTGACAGCACGTGGTGCATCACGTGATCACGCATACCATGAGTTGTGATTGCGGCGTCCCTTCTCTAGGGTCGACAGCATTGTACAGCCTTGCTTCGTGTGATCCCTCACGCACTACCTCTCTCCCCTCGTCCGTCAGCTGCCATTGCACCATCTGACTCTGCTCCACACTCACTATCTACACAATTATTATACGGAAGTGACGGCAGGGCTGCACGTGGTCGCACAGTAAACTCACATCTCCAAGCGATTCCAGACTCTTGATAGCGCCGACGACTGCTTGATGCTCGCTACCTGTTTTCTGCGCGTAACTGTACGAGTCCAAGCTGCCGCGATCGGCGAGAAATTTCAGCAAATCCTCCGGCGTGACTTCTTTGACGGCCATTGTGAATCAAAGCACGTGCGCTTCAAAATTAATTTTGTTGGTCAATATGCAATCAAAATTGCTTAGGGCGTGGTCCGGTAGGCGTGTCATGTGATTCACGAGTCGAGTAGTAACAGTCCTTCGCCGACCACACGCACGTCTCCTATCTCTGCGCCTGTACTCCTTCATCCGTCACCGTCACAACAGGTTCGATAAGTTAGTAGATAATTCAAACACTGAATTGCTCTAAGAAATACTCCATGGGCATGGCGCCATGCGTAGCTTCGCTTCCTTCTGTTCCGGCTTCAAATTCTAAAATCTCTTCCCCAATCTTCTCCCTAGATCTATGTTCAGTTAGACGTTTCTTCATCTTAACAGCTAGCTCTGCTATAAAATGACAGAGCTGTTTCGCTCTGCGTTTGGGTACTTGAGTGGAGGGAAGGGAGGAGAGAGAGGGAGTGAGTATCTCGGGCAGACACTCGATTTGGGAGGAGGATCAAGGATAAAAGTGAAGAGAGTTATAGCAGAAGGTGAGATAGCTAGTAGCTGAGGATATGATGAGTGTTGTTTGGTCTGTAGGAGGTTATGGGTTCGTCTTCGAGGTACAGGATGTGAAGACAGGTCAAGACTATGCACTGAAGGTAATGTATAGCTGCATACTTGGTAGTAGCACATGCGTGTTTGCTTATAGACAAACATAGCCACTGTAGCATGAAGAGACACAGTGTTAGTAGCAAGCGTATGTCTGTGACTCACTCACTCACTCATTCATCTCTCACTCTCACTCACTCACTCACTCACTTGCTCTCTCACTTACTCACTCACTCACTCACTCACTCACTCACTCACTCACTCTCTCACTCACTCACTCTCATTCAGTTACTCACTCATTTACTCACTCACTCACTAGCTCATTCATTCACTCACTCACTCACTCACTCACTCACTCACTCACTCACTCACTAGCTCATTCACTCACTCACTCATTCACTCACTCATTCACTCACTCACTCACTCACTCACTCACTTATAGCGTCAAGTTATACCTAATGAACAAGCCAAGATAGTGAAACAAGAAATCCATTTCCTAGTAAGCTCCATCTGATAACATCTATGTGAAGCTCTATTTTCTATGTGTGTTTCTATGTATCTATTTTCGCTCTATGTGGTTTGTGACGCTCTATTTCCTTCTCTTCTAGAAAACTCTTAGCGGCCATCCTCACATAGTTGAATTCATAGCAGCCTGTACGGTCCCGCCCACTCCAGCAACACGAGGCAGCACAGAATTCCTGATTCAGACTGAACTGATAACAGGTACTGTTACTAATAATAGCACATCACCACGACATCATGTGTAGTTGCTAAATTAAGTATCATTGCAATAGTTACACTAACCGATTCTTTGGGATAAAAAACTAACATGTGTGTCTTACTTTTCCAATTTTTTTTCTCTTCAGAGGATTTGATCAACGTTCTCTCCTCTCAGTCGCTCTCTCCTCGTCAAGTCCTGTGGGTGTTCTACGAGACCTGTCAGGCAGTAGGTCACATGCACTCTCAGTCTCCACCCATTATTCACAGAGATATTAAAGTAAGTCATCACCTGCTTAATATTCATAGCTGTTTATTACTGGTTATTAAAGGTGGAGAATTTATTGTTGACTCGAGGTGGCTGCATCAAGCTGTGTGACTTTGGTAGTGCTACTAACAAGCATCTTTATCCGGACCAGACCTGGTCTGCTGTACAGAGAGGCCTCGTGGAGGAAGAAGTGAGAGAGAGACAGAGAGAAAGGGATGGATGTGATTTACCTTCTGTATTACAGGTTAATCGTAACACCACTCCGATGTATCGCTCGCCTGAAATGATTGATCTTTACTCGAACTCTCCAATCACAGAAAAGGCAGACATATGGGTGAGTGAGCGAGCGTGTGTAGTTGACTCTCTCTCACTCCTTCTCTCTCTCTCTCTCTCTCTCTCTCTCTAGGCTCTCGGTTGTTTGTTATTCCAGCTGTGTTATCGTACTCATCCATTCGATGATTCCTCTAAGCTAAGAATACTGAATGCTAACTACCATATACCTGAGACTGACCACGCCTATTCTGCCTTCCAACCAATCATACGTAAGTCCGCCAATTCCAGGCAATGAGCATAGAGTACTCGCTACATTCTTGTTAATTGCAGGGGCGTGTCTTGTAGTGGACCCTCGTAAGCGACCAACCATTGACGGCATGGTTGCTCAACTCTATGCTGTAGCTGACAAATTTGGAGAAAATCTGGAAAAATCTCCAGTAAGTACTAAGATACGTATCAAAATTATTTGACATGATACCTCACTATTTGTGAGTTGTATTAAAATTTTAGTGATCTCATTTCTTTTCAGAGCGAGCCTCTCCACCCTCGATCAGGATCTTCGTCTCCTATGCCCGCTCGTGCTCACAATGGCTCCGCCCAATCTCACAGCTCCACACCGCCAGCTGACCATTCCACTAGCTCAGCGGCGGCTGCTCAAGCTCACAAAATGTTTGGCTTCATGAAAGGAGGAGCAGAGAATCTATTTCGTAACATTAAAGATACTTCAAATAAAGTTATACAGAGCGTTCAGAGGTTTGCTTGTTCATTTGTATGTACTGTTTTAACCCTTTCTGTTCTCTAGTCATCGTAGTCGTGGGTCATGCGATATATCGTACATCACATCTCGGCTTCTTGTGATGTCATTTCCACACGAAGACGGTCGTCACGGTAACATGTTGGAGGAGGTGCGGCTGTTTTTAGACGAGCGTCATCCAAGCCAGTACCTGGTGTTCAACCTGTCAGGAGAAGAGTACGACTCCGGTAGACTACACGGCCAGGTAGGGGACTAGAGAGAGAGAGAGAGAGAGAGAGAGAGGGAGGGAGGGAGGGAGGGAGAGAGAGAGAGAGAGAGAGAGAGAGAGAGAGAGAGAGAGAGAGGGAGAGGGAGAGGGAGAGGGAGAGAGGGAGAGAGAGAGAGAGAGAGGGAGGGGAGAGAGAGAGAGAGAAATGGAGAGAGGGAGGAGGGAGAGAGAAATGGAGAAGAGAGGAAGAGGGAGAGAAAATGAGATGAAGATGGAGGAGGGATGTTTTGTGCAGAACTACTGTAGTTTAGTACACTGTATTGAGGCTATCTGTTCTTGTTGATAGGTTGCTGACTACCAATGGCCGCACAAGAGTCTACCCACACTAGAGAGCATGGTGGATCTGTGCCGTAACCTGGACTCATGGTTGAGAGCTGACAAGGAGAATGTACTAGTGATACACTGTATGGTAAGAGAGAGAAGAGACATCGTGTGATGCTAATACTACCACCACTACTCTCTCTCTCTCTCTCTCTCTCTCTCTCTCTCTCTCTCTCTCTCTCTCTCTCTCCCTCCCTCCCTCCCTCCTCCCTCCCTCCCTCTCTCTCTCTCTCTCTCTCTCTCTCTCTCTCCTACCTCTCTCTCTCTCTCTCTCTCTCTCTCTCTCTCTCTCTCTCTCTCTCCCTACCTCTCTCTCCCTGGATCTCCAACTTTTAATGAGAGTTAAAATATACAGAAGTGGAGGGTTAGACTTAGTCCAAAAAATGCCTTATATGTTGTACAAAAACATGTATATTCATGGGTCTAACTTGTGTGTGTGTATAATAATGATGAGATGTATAATACACAACTGTAATAATTAGGATAGGGACCATAGGGTAAGAGGCTGGTTTGTAAATGTTCTTTGACTAGTAAATGTTGTAGGATTGGGTGATAACTGTTCTTATCGGAACTTGTTTTTTTGCTTGTGTCAAAGTAGTAAGGTTTCAACTGATATGAAACCCCTTGAGCCTATTTGGAGGGCGACGAGATTTGTGTTTGTAGCCAAGATTTCAAGTGCAGTGTAAGTAATTCCTCACATTTGGCTTTTTTGCACTCGTGCGCTGAGGAGAACAGTGTGTCATGCAGATGGTCAAATCTATGATCACAATAGATTTTTGTGACTCTGACTAATAGCCTTGATACAGCCTTGATACTGGGTGGAGGTTTGTAGTTGAAGTGTGGTACAGTAGGTCGGCAGTTAGCTGAAAATCAGGTGGTAGAGAGAGATGTAATATCTATCTCCCTCCCTCTCAGGATGGTCTTCATCCCACTGTGGTCGCTGTCTCTACCTACCTGCTCTTCCTGGGAGCTGTCTCTTCCCCCTCGGCTGCTATCAACCTGTATGCTGCTCGGAGGGTCGGCAGCAAGATCGATATTGCTGCCTCTGAGAAAAGGTACTATAAAAATTTCTGTACAGTATATTAGAGTATATATGGTATCTATGATAGGTATTTGACGTATGTGAGTGATTTGGTTGGTCCTCGTGCCTACAAGCCACACCCACACTCGTTCTCCATCAGAATGCTGAGAATGAGTACAGTGCCGCTATACAATATGCACAAGTGAGTCACACCACACACTGTTACACCATGACACACACTCACTCCTCTCTCTGTCTCTCTCTCTCTCTCTCTCTCTCTCTCTCTCTCTCTCTCTCTCTCTCAGGACTGGTTGTAAACCATTTGTTGAAGTGTTTGTTAATGGTGAACGTGTGTTTACATCAGCATCGCGTGACACGATGGATAAGATCAGAAGCTTCACAACCGAGGACAATCAAGTCAGCATACCATTGGATACTGTAGTCCAGGGCAACGTGCTGGTAGTGGTACATCATATTAGAACAGTGCCTGTTGCTAAGAGTGCTGGAATGGTGAGAGACAATCACTCACATACTCACCCACTCACTGACTCTCTCTGTCACTCACTCACTCATTCACTCACTCACTCACTCACTTGGTCAGTCACTCGCTCACTCACTCACTCACTTGGTCAGTCACTCGCTCACTCACTCACTCGCTCACTCACTCACTCGCTCACTCACTCACTCACTCTAGGGTATGTCAGCTGTTAAGATGCTGCAGTTCCAATTTCACAGTGGATTTATTTCACCGCAATCAACTTCATTCACTTTTGACAGGTACATATCATCTCACTCATTCTTCCCTTGCTATAATCACAATCTCTCTCTCTCGTCTCTGCAGAGAACAGCTGGATGGTTCTGCTGCTCGTAGACTAGAAAAGTTCCCTGCTCCATTCCGAGTGATCCTTGATCTCTCCTGCCAGCCTACAGACGCTAGCTCGGTCGATCCCTCCTGGGTCAACTTACCACACCCACAGACCACACCCATCACTTGCTTCTCTACCATGGAAGAACAGACAGACGTACAAACACAATACGGTAAGATAAAAATTTGTGTATTGATCAAACTTGATGTGCTAAGCAGAGTAAAATTTTGATAAATTTATGCATACTGTATGTCAATTTTTAGGTCATGTATCCGAGGAAACAGTAAGAGAGAGGGATGTACCACAGGCACAAGGATATGGTCAGCTGTTCGATGCTCAGTCGGATCCAGCCACAGCTGATATTCTTGGCGGTGGGGATGAGGGAGAACAGGACAGCACGCAGAGACCAGGAGGAGGAGGGTTGGACCTATTTAGCAGCGGCTATGTCCAATATGGCGGACAGGATGACTCAGATGATTCCAGTAGCTCCAGTAGCAGTAGCAGTGGAGAGAGCTCAGACAGTGAGGGAGGCACCTTCGATCCTTTTACTAGAAGAAAGGAAGAGAGAGGAACAGCAGGTGCTGCTGCTGGTGATAGCTTTGGGTTCTTTTCTAATCCACATGGCGGCAGGCAGAGCGTTGAGGAAGAGAACCTGCTTAATCTTAGTCTGGAGGAGGCGATAGAGTCACAGCCACCCCCACCATCACAGGCACCATCACAACCTCCACCATCACAACCAGCACAGACCACATTCGATCCATTTGGTGACTGGGGTACCACTAGCACAACGACCTCAGCATCAGTCAGCGCGACCTCTGGATCAGCCGGCACGACCTCTGTGTCTGCTGGTGCGACCTTTGCTAACTTCTCTATTTTTGACCTGGACCCTACCCCCTCATCCTCCTCTGCTGCCCCTCCTACTAGTACCAATAGCTCATTCGATCCATTCAGCTCAGCTAGCTCTGGTGACCTACATGATCTAATGGCTCCCACTCCTCTCTTGCCCTCTGCCGAGCCTTCTGCCCCACAGACCAGCATGCCTAGGAGTCCCAGTGGAGGATCAAACTTGCTGGCAGGGTTTAACCCAGGAGCACAGCCAATGGGCCGAGCTGCCTCATGGAACAATATCTCATCCCCAACCAACTGGGGAGGAGGTGCTACTAATACACAAATGCCCCGGAAAGGGTCTGAACCATTTGGTGATCTTGGTGATTTAACAGGACTATATAATGCAAAGCCGTCTCAAGCTTCTAAACCACCTCAAACCACTGCACAACAGCAGGCTAAACCAACCAGTTCATCTACTAGCTCGTCAAACAGCAAGCTCTCCCATAGTCAGTCAGCTACTACCAACAGTAGCAAGCCGTCGTATAACTTGTACGGTAGTCACACGGCGTCTGCTAGCGCTATGAACAACAGCAGGTCACCATCGCCGCGAGGAGCACAGCCACAACCAAGTGTAGTGGGGAGCAGAGCTGAACGAGGAACCAGACCAAAGTTTGGTTAGTAAACCTGCAGTACTACCAGACTCCAGAAATATTATTTTGTGGTGCTTTTTACATATTTTGTTTCTCAGGTCCTGTGCCACAATTCAAAAAGACTGATTTTGGTGATCTGCTGGATCCAAATCTGTTCACTTCAAACACTGCTCAAGAACCGACCTCTCTGAAGGGCATGAAACACCATGGCGACCTCGGGAAAGTACTGGATCCAGAAAGAGCCAAAGTAAGAGGAGGTTGAAGCGCTCTTACCTATTTATCGTTCATTGCTGTAGGTTGCTATGTGGGCCGATGGTAAGGAGCATAATATCCGAGCTCTCATTAGCTCTCTCCACACTATCTTGTGGGATGGAGAGAAGAAATGGAAAGAGATAGGAATGCATCAGCTCCTGGAATCAGACCAGGTGGGCACTCATGCGAGCGCGAATTTACACACACACACACACGATTCAAACATTTTGTAACTTTTTCTCGCTTGTCTTTAGGTGAAACGATATTACCGCAAGGCATGTCTGTCAGTCCATCCGGACAAGGTGATATGACATCATCAGTCACTACACCGTATCATATCCTCGTTCCCATACAGGTTCCTGAAAGACATGAGAACCTGGCTCGGGCTATATTTGATGAACTCAACGATGCTTATCAATTGTTCGAAGAAAGCGGTGCTCGGTCACTATATTAGTGATGCACCACATGGCGATTTCAGATTAATTTTATTTCTTTGAGCTAACTTTAGTTGTATTATTATTTGAATTTATATAAACATCAAATACTGTTTTAGAATCTACTAACAATTAATGTCAGCCACGATATAATTTAACAAATAATTTTTTGTATAGAATAAGTCCCATCTTTGATCGTTAGCGCTAGATAGAAAGAGAAGAGAGGCAGAGGAGAGAGAAGTGAAAGAGAGATAGACAAAAGGGGAGAGAAAGAAGAGGATGAGAAAGGAGATATTAGTGAAAGAGAGGTAACATGCATGTTCAATTACAAGCATCTTTGCTGCGTGATACTTACCACTAGATAAGGAAAGAATTGTCCGTGGTGACCTGTCCCTGTGTTACTGGCTACCTTAGGTTCACCAGTGGGCAGGATCCCGACATGCCAGCCTGGGAACGTGGCTGACTCCAATACTACATAGTCATCTGAGAGAGAGAGAGGGAGGGAGAGAGAGAGGGGGAGGGAGAGAGGGAGGGAGAGAGAGAGAGAGAGGGGGGGGAGAGAGAGAGAGAGAGAGAGAGAGAAAGGGAGAGAGGGAGGTAGGGAGAGGGAGAGAGAGAGAGGGGAGGGAGGGGGAGAGAGAGAGAGAGGGAGAGGAGAGAGAGAGAGAGGGAAGGAGAGAAAGAGAGCAATTCTTACAATATCAAGCTTCTTTGTTACACTTGTGACACTTACCACTGATCTGTTTCACTGTTAGTTCAGTCCATGGGTGCTGCTCCCCTCCCTACACCAATCAACAATAACAACAGGGGATATCCATTATTGTACTTGCTAGTAACCTTTCCATCCAGATGACCCTTCCCGGTGATGGATATCCATCTTCTTGTGTCAGCAAAAGACTGCAGAGCAACCACGCCAGGTCGTCTGACGTGGACAATAAACTTAGCTTTAAAAGAAAAGAAAACGAAAAGATTGAAAAATAGGTACTGTGTCAACATACCAAATTGTCCCTCTCCTCCACTTCCGTCAATAGTGTTGTTTCGTAATCTCAGGTTGCGTCCAGTGGAGCGACATCGCAGGAACACATTGCACCCTTGCCCAAACACACTCTGTGTGTGGAGATCACATGACTATTATGCAATGATCACGTGACTATCATGCAACGATAATGTGACTGTCGTGCAACGATAATGTGACAGTCATGCAGTGAGCATAATGTCATTCTACTACTACTATCCAGCAGTCATGTAGTGATCATGTGACTGTCATGCAGTGATCATGTGGCAAGGTCTCACCAACAGTGATGACTTGGCGGTTGCTTGAGGCTAAAAAGTAAAAAAAAAATATTTTCAACGGTGATTGTCAAGCATGAACTCACAGGAGGCTGGTGAGTGGGCTGAGGGTATTGGTGAGGTGGTGGTTGTGAGGGTGGAGTTGTAATTGGGTAGCTATTAAGAGGTGGAGCAGTCATGCTGGGAGGCTGAGGGTTCTGAGAGAGAGAGAGAGAGAGAGAGAGAGAGAGAGAGAGAGAGAGAGGGAGAGGGAGAGGGAGAGGGAGAGGGAGGGAGGGAGGGAGGGAGGGAGAGAGAAAGAGAGGGAGAGAGAAAGAGAGAGAGAGGGAGAGAGAGGAGGAGGTAGGGAGGAGATCATATAAAGAGAGATCTTATTCTTACTCTATAATAGACTGATGGAGTGAATTTAGCGTGTTGTCCCGTCCCTGTCTGATTGGGCAA
The DNA here is from genome assembly GCA_964017065.1 of Haliclona indistincta. Classification (NCBI taxonomy): domain Eukaryota; kingdom Metazoa; phylum Porifera; class Demospongiae; order Haplosclerida; family Chalinidae; genus Haliclona; species Haliclona indistincta. The sequence goes on from OZ024790.1 coordinate 7,132,394, forward strand.
TTTGATAGTACCATCCGGCAGAATCCCAACATGGTTACCGGGAGACATAACAGACTCAAATGCAACATTCAGACCATCTGCAAACAAAATAAATGATACTCTTTGACTTTTTCTCACTCTCACCGAGGTCTTTGACATAGAAGTCGCAAAAATGACTGCCATTACTGGTCTTAGTCAAGCCACCTTCTATAGACAACCAGTGGGCGGGGTTGTTGACATTTTGGAGGGCAGCCACGCCCTGACGACGGACATGCACAGTGAATTGAGCTAAGAGAGGAAGATGCACAGTAATAAGGTTAGGGCTTACTCATGCTTACCATGCGTCCCATTGCCTCCAGTTCCCTCTACAACTCCATGTCCCGTGATGCGGAGGTTCTTTAAAGTCGCCTTGCTTTTGAGCAGCACAATGTTGCCCTCAGTGAAGCAAGACTAAAGAGAGAGAGAGAGAGAGAGAGAGAGAGAGAGAGAGAGAGAGAGAGAGAGAAAGGAAGAATATACAAAGTAGTCCCTAAAGCAGTTTCATTACTTCTTGCAACAGCCACAAAAGCGTAAAGTGTGATTCGTCCCTTACTTGGAAGGTTTATTACATTGAGTGATTTAGCTTGAACATGGTTTACGCTCTGCGGTTGACGCTTTTCTATTGCAAGAAGTGATAAAACTGCTATATTGCCTAGATAAAGCACTATCAATGTGTCTGCCTAGTAATGGTTGGGATAACATGCTTCTTGGGCTTACCAGTACGGGTGTGGTTCCCACACAGAGAGGCACACCAGGTGCAGGATCATTTGAAGACACACTCATTGGTGAGGCTGGAGAGGTAGGGTACATTTGCTGAGGAGGAGGAACTGAAGAAGGTGGAGCATAGACAGGTGGAGCATAGGGCTGAGAAACAGGAGGGCCCGTAGGGGCATAAGGTTGAGGAGCACCAGGAGGACCCGTAGGGGCATAAGGTTGCGGAGGGCCCGTAGGGGCATAAGGTTGAGGAGCACCAGGAGGACACATAGGGGCATAAGTTTCATAAGGTTGAGGAGCACCAGGAGGGCCTGTAGGAGCATAAGGTTGAGGAGCACCAGGAGGGCCTGTAGGAGCATAAGGTTGAGGAGCACCAGGAGGGCCTGTAGGAGCATAAGGTTGAGGAGCACCAGGAGGGCCTGTAGGGGCATAAGGTTGAGGAGCACCAGGAGGGCCTGGAAGATAAGGCTGAGCAGGAGGAGGAGGGTAATGGTCAGTAGAGTAAGGCTGGCTAGGTGCTGGGTACGCTGCTTGATTCTGAGCAGCGTAAGGTTGAGGATAAGCTTGTTGGTAGGGTTGAGCAGGTGGTGCATAAGGCGGCGGCTGAGTAGCAGAAGGGTAAGTCTGGGGATAGGCTTGAGGCTGGACAGGTGCCTGTAGTGATGATGGAATATTGCATCATCATGATGTCATATTGCATCATGATGATGTCGTCACTCACTTTTTGGTGCACTATTGGTATAAATCGGCCGCTCAGACCCGTCCCTGTGTTATACGGCTGCAGCATCCTGCCGTTTGCCTGTACACCCACTCGCTGTCCAGGAGACTGGCAGGACTCGAGCACAACATATCGTCCCTCTACATGTGGGTATGCATTAGTTGTCATGGTAACAAGACACGCCTACTCACCAAGTTCACCAACAAGTAATTCACAGTAGGGACCACCGTGACCCTGGGAATAACAAAGTGATGTAAACAGGTTGCAAGCATGTATAGTATCATAGCTTACAGTATAAGGAAATACACACACATGTTTAGTATACGCAAGGAAGCTTTAAGACAAGGTCAGCCCACCTGTGTAGTACTATATCCTTCTATATAATTAATTTATAGTCTTCAGAAAAATAAACGTTTATTGCAAGAAAGGCTATGCGCACATTGACAAAACTTTCAATACAAGGACAGCATTCATAACCAGTTTTGAAAATAATCGTGAATTACGTACAAGTAACTTTCCACAGAGAGAGAGAAGGCCTTTTACACTACAAAGTGCATTGAATTCGCTTGTCCAAGGTGAATTCAATGTGCACTGCGTGTGTTCACACTACATGTCAGGAAGAGACTTAAGAAGCAAATTAGCCATTACATGTACCACTGTCACGTGACCAAATTATTCAACTATAGCTGTGGCGCTCTCTTGGTGTCCTAGTCACTTCAGTAGTCCATCCAGCAGTCATAGTAGCCTTCTAGTCTCTCTGCGTGCACTCACGAAGCACGTTTCGCGATTTCATGCAAGAAGTGTGGCTTCATAGTATTGATGAATAATATTGTGAGTCACTTAAAGCGCAAATCACTCGAAAGCGCGTTCAGTATGAACGGTGCGAATTGAATGATATTTATAATGCTCATCGAATTCGCAATTTTGTTGTTGTGTGAAAGGGTCTAGCACTTACATATGTGACTACTAAGCACTTGTTTACATGTTTTCACCATATTTTGGGCACCTTTACAACACATTTACTGTTTTATTGTCAACAACTTACAGTTCCAGTGGTCTTGCCCTCACAGATCGCTAGCCATCTATTCTTGTCCGCTACATTCTGCAGAGCGATCACACCCGGCCGACGAACATGGACCACAAACTGAGCTAAAGAGACGGACATGCTTATAAAGATTAATAAAGACATAACATTCCTCCTCTCTCGCCCCTCCCTCTTTCTCTCTCACTCACCATATTGTCCATTCCCTCCATTTCCATCACAGCCACCATCAAAAATGCGGAGGTGTTGCCTGGTGCTCTGGGCTTGCAAGAAAATGACGTTGCCCTGAGTAAACGCCGACTGTGGGCGAGAAAAGAAAATGTCAAACATACACACGACATCATGGCTGGGGAGCTCACCAATAGCGGCGTATCTCCAGCTGCTAGCTGCATCGAAAGTGCTTTTCACAGGTCAGGAATCGAATTAAAGAAGAGATAAAGGGGGCGTGGATTCGTGTAGAACAGCGGGTCGCTGGGACACAGCGTTCCACTAGTGATGACCTTCAGAAAGATGACTAATAGATGACGAGGCACGATTCCCCAGACGTATGTATGAAGAGCAACTAAGACTGCGATTGGTTCCGGATCCGATTCATTGGTGAGATGAGATACCCCCTTGATTGATCACATGTCAGCCACGCCCCACGTGGGCGTTACACAAATTATCACGTGATTGTTCCATTAAAATAGCTGACGACTTTTCACATCAACGTTCTGTGATCTGAGCCCTGCTAACCTTTTCTGTTTGCTGTTACGAATAACGACAAAGATGGCTTATCCTACAGTAAGCAACCAGCAAATCACTTGTTCTCTTGTAAATATTACGTTGCGCACTTGAGTGACAATCTTTCTTCTCTTTCTCACCTTTTGCTCACAGGCTGCTCTCTCTGAACAAATGGCGCAGATGAACACGGGACAGCCCAACCCCGCGGTGAGCCGGGTAGACTAAGAGTGCGTTATGAGTGCTTTCCACTGAACCGTGTCATTAGTGTGGGCTTTACAAGCCGCATTTGAGTTATGTGTAACATAGAATCAACTCTCGTGTAGCAACAGTATTGATAACTTTATTTATCATCGTATGCTAACAGCAGATCTTGGTACTCTGTAGTATATGTGGCTTTGTGTGACTGAGAGCAGCTGATATCATGCTGGCTGCACTGCAAGTGTATTAGTCTCTATAGGGTTAATTATTATTCAGTGACGTATGTATTGCAGTGTTATAGTCATGCTGGCGTTGCTATGATACTAGAGTCCTTATAGAGTAATGCAGAGAATGTGGTGTCAGGATCTATGGTGTCAGGTCCAATTGTGTTAACACCACACCTGTATTGGAGTGCCTGTGGTGATCAAACGACTAATAATTTTGGACATAGTGGAGAAATAATTCCATTTAGATACAGCACTGCTATGACTCACTGACCACTAGAGGTAGGACTGTTGGCACAGTCTACTCCTGTGAGCTCCTAGCCTGGGTTCCAGGAGTTGCATTGCAAGGCTTGTAAGACAATGCTTAGTGCACAGGCATCCTGGCTCGACCAGTGACCCTCTTTTAGGCAGCTAGACACTGCTTAGTGCACAGGCGTCTTGCTCTACTAGTGACCCTCTGTGAGGCAGCTAGACACTGCTTACAGCGGTTTTATTACTTCTTGCAAGGGTAAAGCATAAACTGTAAAGCATGGAGCACTAATGCATTAAAATCTTTGAACATGCTCCATTGTGTGAATAAATAACACCGACTAGTGACTGCAAGGTGACGCTTTACAACTAAATCTTCCTTGCAAGAAGTACTAAACCTCACATGTGTGTGTAGTCATGTTATTTCTCACTTGATGCTCAGCCCTGGTCATGTGGAAATGTTATGCTTCATCAAATTAACACTGGAAGTGTATTTATAGTACATGACAGTAGTGATATGTCACTATGACATCATCGCACAAGATAGTCACATGTGATATTAATGACCTTAATAATCATGAATATTGTTAGGTACTGTTAGTACAACCAAGGGATATAGCAAAATTGCTGTCTTAATCCCAGCAATGTGTTCATGACCTCTCTCTCTCTCTCTCTCTCTCTCTCTCTCTCTCTCTCTCTCTCTCTCTCTCTCTCTCTCTCTCTCTCTCTCTCTCTCTCTCTCTCTCTCTCTCTCTCTCTCTCTCTCTCTCTCTCTCTCTCTCTCTCTCTCTCTCTCTCTCTCTCTCTCTCTCTCTCAGGCTAGTGCTCCTGCTGCCCCTGGTCAACAGGGCTATCCTCCACCCCAGCAAGGCTACCCTCCACAGCAGGGTTATCCAGCTCCTCAGCAGGGCTATCCAGCTCCTCAGCAGGGCTATCCAGCGCCCCAACAAGGCTACCCAGCGCCCCAACAAGGTTATCCACCTCAACAGGGATATGCTCCCCAGCCAGGATACGCTCCTCAACAAGGATATGCTCCACAGGGCTCACCCCAGATGGCTCACCCTGCCCCTCAGGGCTATCCCCAGGGTCTCCCTCCTGCCCAGGGCCCGGCACCAGTTGCCCCTCAACCACAGGTGCCTAGCACTGCCCTGCCTGGTGGGTTCAGCGTCATGGTAAGGAGCTAACTCTTTACTGTGACCTCACCATTACTGTCCTCCCACACAGGATGCTTTCAGACAGAACAACGTGATCCAACTGGTATCACGACCTGGTGGTAACACTGTAGCCGTCAAACAAGGTAACCTTCGTGCCAATGGAGACTTCTCTAAGCCAGATGGTAAGCAATATATGATAATAATCATCATTATGAACCATTCTCTCTCAGCTCAGTGGGTCGTGATTGTTGAAACCAATGGATCTTATATCCTTCAAAACCAGCAATGGCCGGGCTGTCATCTTGCCATTAAGAACAAAGGCAAAGAGCTCACTACCAAGGTCAGTTGAATCACGCAATCAACCTGTTGAGCATAGCACACTCTCTTCTCTTCAATATAGAAAGTCGACAAAGAGTGCCAGTTCCGTATCACTCCTATGCCGGACAACTATGTCACTTTCGAGTCAGTCGCTTTCCCCGGCTCTTACATTGGCTTCACGTCCAATGGCACCCCCAAGAACCCCAAGGAGCTCGGTCCAGCTGTCCAGGAGGCTCAGTTCTTTGTCCGTGTGCTGGTAAGTTGAAGATACCTCACTCCCTAGCTTTACCATGACACTCATCTCCCTCTCTCTTGCTACAGAGACAAAAACACTCTTTCTCTAATCCTATCATTACACCTTATGGACGCCCATCTGTATTTGTAAGTGCATATTATAATTATTAGATACTGCATATAGCTAGCTAGCACGACAAACTTGTATTACCTCTCCTCTCTCTCTTAGATGAGCCTGCCTGATCGCTCGGTGGTGCAGCTCTACAGCAAGCAGAATAACATGCACGCAGCCATCACAGGCAATGGTGGAATCATCTCCACTGTCAACGGCAACGACCCAAACAGTAAGACCATAGCAACACCTGTTGACTGCATTCGTACATTATATATGATTATGGCTACTTTCGCATCTTTCTTATGCACCTTCAAAATCAATAATGAAAATTCCATGAGTGTATAGTATAAACTTTAGGTACATTCTATCCACGTCATAATACTTTAAACAGTTTTGTTTTTCACACAATTTATGGTATTTTCAATCTTGAAACTTCCAAGACTGTCTGTTTAGATACAAACATACCAATTTATTTAACTAGATTGTAGAGCAATTCTTTTTTGTACATGTGTGTTCATTGTTGTTTATGTCTCATGCCCCTTCTTGCAACTTCAACATGTTTGTGTAGAAAAATTCACTCTTGTGTTCCTGTAAAGTGTAAACTATGCTTGTTTCCTCCCTCTAGCATTCTTCATCTGGATGGACCATGGTATGGGCATCGTCTCTCTGCAGAGTAGAAAGTACGAGGGCTACCGATTCAGAATGGGCGGATTCCAGCTTATGTCAAAGGTGACCTTTCTCTCCTACCACACTCTTCACTGGTTCATCTCCCTCTCTGTCCCCACAGGGCGACCCGGATCTTAACGGTGATTTCAGAGTGAAGGAGAACTCCGATGGCTCTATCAGTTTCGAGTCGGTCACCTGTCCAGGCGGGTTCCTGGGCATACCCAACGGTCCCAAACCAATGACCAACATCTCTATCTTCCTTGTGGTAAGAAACACATTGCGAACATGCTAAACTACAGCATGTAATTTCAATTTTTAATATTATTTTGCTTTAACATGTGTAATTACATGTAAGATGAGTGTCTAACCTTCAATACCCTGTAAAACACTGTGTACAAAGTGATGCGACTTGTGTAGTTTCATGTGAGACAATCTCACTCTCGTAGATGTGCTTCTAATAGTTTAGTTAGCCGTTTTTACCACATGGCTGGTACAATGACGTCACCACTTATCTTGTAACTTACGTATACATATACAACACTCTAGCATGCACAGTATTTTGTAAACACACGTAAAACACACAGAAACCTAAAGCATGTGGCTTTGTGCTAGCTTGTAACTAACGTGCAGGAAAGCTAGACAAGAGAAGCGAGAAGTCTTTGAAAACCAGCTGCCAGCTGTTGCAAACAGGGAAAATCAAACACGAGGCTGGGGTTGTTAGTGCAAATAAACGTGTAACTAAAACCCTAATTCTGTAGTCACCAGTTATCTTAGAATCACCATATGGTCTCTACTACATGTAGTAGTCTAGGGTATACATGTACTTGAAATATCAATAGTGTTGTCTCACGTGTGACCTCACAGGAAGTCGTGATACTTTATATAGTTTTCTATGCGGGTATCACGAAGGTCCAACTCCAACACTCTTATATACTCTTGCTTCAAATTTTAAGACTAGTTTTGATCTCCCATTTCAGCTAAAAACCACTTTCTCTTTAGAAATTACCTTTTTACTTGTTTTATTTTGTTCCTACCACGCAGACCATTCAAAAGTTTGGTAAGAGCGAGACCATTACAAAGTGAGTATTATGAAAAATGTGATCAAATTTTGCTGTGGTTGTCACAACAAAATTGAATGCCCTTACATAATTATGTCAATCACAAATTTTGTCTTTTTTTTCCAGAACTCCTATTAACTGAGCCACAAAGATATAAACCTTGATCTTGACCACGCAAATCCTTCGTTGTGATCACCTTTATTAACTATTAATAACTCTCTAGTCAAAACAAGAAAATTCAATGTTCCGTTTTACCCTCTAACACTTGTTTGTGCTGTTATGTTGTTGTCATGGTAACAGTGTATGTGCGTTATAATTATAGAACTATGTCATGTGACAACACAAACGGCATGTACAGGGCACAGTGACAACCACACACAGAGAGAATAAGGTCCATCTATAGCTCGCTAGTCTCCTAGTTATCATCTTTGTCCTGTTGGAGCAGAAAATCTGCAGCTAGATGCTCATTCTTGTCACAGGCAAAGAACGCCTGTATTGCCATACCCTCTGAAAATCCCATCGCTTTCAACTGGAAAAAAGAAATTACATCGTTGATCTCCTTTCTCTCTTAGTCTCCCCAACCCTCTTCCCTCTCTCTTTCTCCTACTTCTCTCCTATTTCTCTATCCTTCCCTATCAATAGTTTCTCTCCCCTGTCTTCTTCCCTCATTCTATCTCCTTCCTCTCCTATCAATACAGTGAAACCTGCTTAATAAGACTAGGGCTGAAACGAATAACACATTTTCATGTTCGAATAGTCACTAGCTAAAACAAACGAATAGTCGAATACTCTATTATCGGAATAAAACTAGCTCTAGCAACCAGTGCGCAAGAACAAAATATTTTTAAAAGTTGTATATCAACATAAAGTCAGGGCTCAGGCTTGATTTGTGGACTGGTTACAAATAGCCCAAGTTTCCCAACTGCTAAAAGACTTCAAACGAACATTCGAATAGCTGCAATAGCATTCGAATACTGTCAAAACGATCGAATAGTCGAATAGTACAAGTATTCGTTTCAGCCCTAAATAAGACCACCTTCGGACCAAAATTTGTGGTCTTAATAGAGAGTGCCTATATAAAATCATGTATAAAATGATCGAAAATTGTGCCCTTAATATAGAGGTGGTCTTTAAGACCGGTTTCACTGTAGCTTCTTTCTCCTCTCTCAATCTCCCTCTTTCATCTCTCTCTTACCCTATCAATAGATTCTTTCTCTTCTGGTGTGACACGTATTGCCATTGTCTGTTGTTGCTGTTGATCACCGCCACCAGTTGATCCTCCTTCCTCAGATTGATCTTGACCCAGTAGCTGAAGAAATGCCTGCTGATTGGCATTGATGAGCTATGAGAGGGAGGGAGGGAAAGAGAGAGGGAGGGAGAGAGAGGGAGGGAGAGAGAGAGAGAGAGGGGAGGGAGAGAGAGAGAGAGGAGGAGGGAGAGACAATATAGAATAAAGATTTGCCTCTTACATAGTCAAGTCTAAACTCACACACTCTCCCACTCACTTCAAGAAGCTGAGGGTTCTCCTGACTGAGTTGCTGTAACATGACCGGTAGTAATTGAGGACTAGCTTGTAGTGCCTGACGAAGCTGCTGAAACTGGGGTAGATCCATCAAGAAAGCCAGTGGGTTTGGCGCATCTGTGCCTGTTCCTGTGCCGCCGGTCCCAGTCTCTGAAGGGGCAGTTGGTTGTGGTTGAGACGGCTGTGGCTGAGCAGGTTGTTGTCTAGGTGCGGGAGGAGTAGCGGCAGAGGGTGGGGCACCACTAGGGGGCGGGGCACCACCAGCTGGTGGCTGTGGCTGTCCCTCTCCAGCTGCTGGTGGCTCATATACTGACTCAGGAATACCCTAATAGTCAATTAAACACAATTGTGAATATCATTAACCAATACTGCATAGTAAAAATTCAAAAAATAGATCAAATTCTTACCGTCATCAAGTACTCTACAGCTCGGTCTGGATTGTTGAAAGATGCTCGCAGAGCTTGTTCTACTCGTTCTCGCTCGAAGCCCATTTCCATCAAGTTCATGACAACACTCTCATATTGGTCACCAACAACTGCAACACACATGAAGGTGTATTACTTGGTCTAACTGTCTCTCATCTTACCAAGCACAGATGAAGCATGTCTCCAGTCCTCACCACCAGCTGAGGAAGAAGTGGTGGTTGTAGCAGATGGACCACTGCTCTCAGTGACTGACCCAGTACTAGAGGTGACTAGAATCAAGCACACACGACCATAAGCACCAGTTTCCACTCACCTAGCTGATGGCGTGGGCGCTGTAGCCTCAGTTGCCTCACTAGTGCTGGTGGTAGTCTGTGATGAATCCTCCTCGTCCTCTCCGGCCGCTGGTGGTGCAGGTGCTGGCGGTGTGCTCTGCTGTTGAGCAGGTGTCGATGAAGAACCTGATGCAGCTGGCTGCTCTGTCTGTGGCACCGTACTTGCAGGCTGGATGAAAATATACAAGACACCAAGTCAAAATTTGTGCCTCAATAGTCAATTTTTGCTATACCTCAGCTGGAGGTTTAGGCATCTTAGTTCTTGCTACCATGACTACAACAAAACCCGACTCTTGAATGTTGTAATCCTTCAATGGTGTGGGATCTGTAAGAATCTTGCCTAAAAGAATGGGCATTAATTAGGATATAATTCAAGGCAGCTGTTTTCAGTTTGTACCGGCATAGATAAGCTTCTGAGCTACCACAGGGAAACCAGCTCCCTCCTGATCCTCGATCATCTTCTTGAGAGCACCGACCTGAGAAAGGGAGAGAGAGAGATTGTCAGTGGTTTGTCGTCGGTTAAGCACGTTACCGCACCGTTTCTGTCTCTACATCTATCTCGATTGTGAACTTCCTCTGCTGCAAGGTCTTGATTGTGATCAACATTTTGTACTAGAATTAGCGAGCAAGCTGCACTGCTGGAACGAACGTGATTCTCCACAAGAAAATATTTCAGAGACTGACCGTATATACAGTTAATTAATTATACAATAATATGCTGCTTGTCAGCGCATGCGCGAACTACTTAAAATAAAAAATGTCTGCTGAATCTCTCCCAAACAAGCTTGTTCACGAATTGAGCGGGCACGAGGGCCCAGTGCGAGCCGTCAGATTCAACAGTTTAGTTCAGTGTTCGTCTATAAAAATGGTCAAAGTTTTACATTTTGCATTTTCTCAACACAGAAAATGGTGAATATTGTCTCACTTGCGGCAACGATAGGACCATTAAGCTATGGAATCCTCATCGAGGCATCACTTTAAAGACTTACAAGGGACCAGGACAAGAGGTCTTAGATGCTGATGCGTTAGTAGTGGGCGTGTCTAATCACGTGACTTTTCATTCGGTCACATGCAGGTCACATGACAACAGCCGCATTGTCTCTGGGGGAGCTGACAAAGTAGTTTTAGTACTAGACGTGAGCACTGGGCAACCGATACGCAATATCAGAGGACATTATGGGGTAAAAATAAAAAAACTTTTTTATTAAAATTAAATCTTCTCATTTATTCCACAGAAAATCAACTGTGTGAAATTCAATGAGGATTCATCACTTGTATTATCAGGTGATTAACCACTGGCGGATGGTAGGGTAGTGAGTTTTATCCTTGTTGTCCAGGTTCCTATGACTCAACGGTACGGGTATGGGACCTGAAGTCTCGCACACACGAACCAGTACAAGTCCTAGATGAAGCCAAGGACAGCGTCACCTCAATACACTTATCGAAACACGAGATTCTAGTAGGGTATGTACACAGCAACTCTTATGCTTCATTTTTCTCGACGAACTCTCATTTTTTGAAGATCAGTTGATGGAAAGACAAGAAAATATGACATACGCTTTGGCAAGCTATACACCGACACTATTGGGCGTAAGTATGAGCCGCACACACTAAACTAAATGCTCACATGCACTTTGACATGCATTGTACTTCTGCTTTGTGTTCTCTTTTGAGACAGTCTCTTAGCCAATGGTGTGTCAATTTTTACAGTAAACTATTGTTTGCAGATCCGATCACTAGTGTCAAGTTTTCACAAGATGGTCACTGTCAGTTAGTGTCCTCACTCGATAATAATATCAGACTACTAGACAAGGACAGTGGAGAGCTACTCAATACGTCAGTAATCACTCACTCCTATGTTCACCCATCTATACACACTCACAAACACAGTCACTCACGAACTCACTCACTAACTCACTCACATACACAGTCACTCACTCACCCACAAACACAGTCACTCACTCACAAACTCACTCACATACACAGTCACTCACTCACTCACAAACACAGTCACTCACTCACAAACTCACTCACAAACTCACTCACCTACTCACTCACATACACAGTCACTCACTCACAAACACAGCCACTCACTCACTCACTCACTCACTCTGTGTTGCTATACTCTCACTGTGCATGGATTTCTTCAGGTACAAAGGTCACAAGGGGTCAGAGTACAAGATCGACAGTTCACTTACGCACGACGATGCCTGCATAGTGAGTGGATCAGAAGACGGAAAGATATATTTCTGGGAGCTAGTAGAGGTGACTGAAGTGAGGGAGAATTGTGTGATTATTGTGTGCCTGCTGCAGAGCACCGTGGTGCAAACATTACAGCAGCTAGATGGGAGAGGGAGGAGCAGCTGTGTGGTGTACTCTCTCTCGTATCATCCCAGCAAGCCATGCCTGCTGACAGTAGGGTCACAGGGACCGGTGAGGGTATGGAAGAGAGAAGCGGACATGAAGGCAGAAGAGGAGGAGGACAGCTAACACACTCTCACAATGCACTTATCCATGCTTATCTGGTTTTTATTATGAATATTCCTTTAGTTCAGGTCTAACCGTCAACTCGTCTAAGTATTCTTCTGGCGTTCACAGCCCCAACGGACCAACTTCACAGAGCTTTCTTCATGTCCTTGCCAATGGGACCATCACCTTGTAGTTAGATATACGTACTCAGTGTCTCTGAGCCTTGGAAAAACAGCCCGGCTGATCATAACATGGTTTAGCCACACCTATTAGTTATACCCTGCCCACAGCACAGCTGCACAAGCCACAAGTACACAGTCATGTTCGGGGTTCTTCTTGATGTGTCTGGTTCTATGAGGAACGCATATGCCTTGGATGATGATGAGCTGCATCGTGATGACGTAAGTGTGGAGCGCACTCATGCTGTGTTCACTACAATTGCAAAGATCGTCGAAAGAGAAGTGACGCATCACGATAGACATGAATCGAGTCCGAGCATGAATCCATTTTCGCGTGTGCTTTGGGACTTCAACGGCCAGCGCGTATCTGCAATTTGATCGAACTGTTTGCGAAGTTGCGAGAATTAAATGAGATCCAAGAAAGGACGGTCTGCGTCGTCACTCGATAATAATATCAGACTACTGGACAAGGACAGTGGAGAGCTACTCAATACGTCAGTAATCACTCACTCCTATGTTCACCCATCTATACTCACTCACAAACACAGTCACTCACTCACTCACTCACAAACACAGTCACTCACTCACAAACTCACTCACCTACTCACTCACATACACAGTCACTCACTCACAAATACATCCACTTACTCTGTTACTATACTCTCACTGTGCATGGATTTCCTCAGGTACAAAGGTCACAAGGGGTCAGAGTACAAGATCGACAGTTCACTTACGCACGACGATGCCTGCATAGTGAGTGGATCAGAAGACGGAAAGATATATTTCTGGGAGCTAGTAGAGGTGACTGAAGTGAGGGAGAATTGTGTGATTATTGTGTGCCTGCTGCAGAGCACCGTGGTGCAAACATTACAGCAGCTAGATGGGAGAGGGAGGAGCAGCTGTGTGGTGTACTCTCTCTCGTATCATCCCAGCAAGCCATGCCTGCTGACAGTAGGGTCACAGGGACCGGTGAGGGTATGGAAGAGAGAAGCGGACATGAAGGCAGAAGAGGAGGAGGACAGCTAACACACTCTCACAATGCACTTATCCATGCTTATCTGGTTTTTATTATGAACATTCCTTTAGTTCAGGTCTAACCGTCAACTTTTAGTTAAATATACTTACTCAGTGTCCTCTGAGCCTTGGAATAGTCTTGAAAAACAGCCCGGCTGATCATAGCATGGTTTAGCCACACCTATATGCATACCCTGCCCACAGCACAAGCCATTGCAGACACAATTCAAGTGGAACGGGCAATACAAACAGTCAAGAAGCTGTTAAGGAAAGCTAGTGATCCCCAGCTTGCTTTACTTGTATTACTCCCCTGGACTTAGCCTGTCTGAGCTACTAATGGGACGCCAACTAAGATCCTATACCTTTGTCTACTCAACAACTCACACCAGACTGGCCCTATTAATTTTTTGTCAGAGTTTTGACAGCAAGATGAAAACTACAAACAGCAGCAGAAACAGTCGTTTGATCGACGACATTGAATGAGATCACATTCTCCTTTGCCCACTGATTCTCCTGTGATTGTTCACACCCGAGACAGACAGACTCCTGGTATCGTTGTTGCAGACACACCAGCCCATCGGTCATATCTGGTCCAGACACTGCCTGGTACACTTCGACGTAATCGTCAACATCTTGTACCTATCCCTCTTGAGCCTTCACCTCCTGCAGGCTATGAAACTACCACAGATACGACACCAACTGGCTCTCCACTCTGCAACGAATAATTCCTCCTCCCCGCAGTCCTATCATGACTCGCACAAAGACTGGGACTGCCATAAGACCACCTGACTGACTCAATCTTAGAGAAAGGGAGATGTGGAGTAAACATGTCTATTGTGGACAGCTGTCGACACCTGTGGACAATAATATGTTCCCATGTAGTCTTTGTTCATTACAATCATCATGTAGTCATTGATAATACTGCGCAAATAACATAATATTATCAAGCATGTCAACGTCCTTGCACATGCGCAATGACTGGTTAAGTAACTTCTTAGTATTATTTCTAGCTATTGCGCATGTGCAATGGGCGTTTCGTGCATGCACAATACATTTTGCAAGATTCATAAAACTGCAGCATTCGGTTCTTGATCTCATACTAGTCCACTACTGAGATATATACGCTACAATGAACGCTACAATGTTCGGGGTTCTTGTTGATGTGTCTGGTTCTATGGAGAACGCGTATGCCTTGGAAGATGACGGGCTGCATCGTGATGACGTGCGTATGGAGCGCACTCATGCAGTATTCACTACAATTGCAAAGATCGTCGAAAGAGAAGTGACGCATCACGATAGACATGAATCCATTTTCGCGTGTGCTTTGGGACTTCAACGGCCAGCGCCGATCTGCAATTTGATCGGACTGTTTGCGAAGTTGAGAGAATTAAATGAGATCCAAAAAAGGACGGTCTGCGTGTCCCAGGAGCGTGAGAAGCTGGTCGAATTGGCGATACAACACGATGGAGCTCATGCCGAGGAATGGATCCGACACCACTTGAAAGATGAGGAAGTTGTCCTTCTAAACTGGCTACTGCGTGAGGAGGAAAGCCTGATACCCAAACTGCTGGAAAAGATTCCATCAACGTTCGCCGTCAATGCAGTAAGACTCAAATGTAAAACTCAGGATAAAGCAGAAGATGCAGCAAGGAAAGTAGCAGATGGAGCTAAAATGATGGCGAATGGCGCTAAGAAAATGGCGACCACCACAGTGACTAGTTTGTTGGACCCAGTAGGGGCCGTGCAGGGATTTTATAATTGGGTCACATCACCACCACGTATGCCATCGCCACCTCCACCACCACCACCACCAAAACCAACACGTTGGGATCATACTGTAAAAGATTCTGAAGCCTATGAATATGCTAGAACAATCATGTCTGACAAATCCCTCGCTTTTACCACGACACTACTTAAACCAATTGAGCTAAGATCGGTGCAATATGTGTCCAAACTAATGAAAGATCTCAATGCAGCATCAGGCTCATCGTCAATGTCTCGGCGTAATCAGATTCAAGGACTTATTGACGAAATAAAGCCATTCATTTATGGTAAAACGCCTATGTGCTATGCAATGGATGCAGCATTGGATATCTTCAGACGAGCAAGTGTAAACACTGCGAAGGTGTTGTTCATTCTTTCAGATGGTAGAGCAACAGATGGTGATCCTCTTCCGATTGCTAAAAAGCTTCATGCTCTTGGTGTATATATTGTTACATGTTATCTCACAGCAGATGACATAGACAACTCCAAACGCCTGTTTTATGAAGCAAACCCTGACTGGGAAAAGGGCCGTCTTGATTTATTCGAGATGAGTTCAACAATGAAGAACATTCACACGCCAGTATCCTATCTCGTTGATGCAGGATGGGAGTTGCCTCCATCGGGTGAAAGCCGCTTGTTCGTTCAAGCAAACAGCTTAAAAGTCGTAAATGAGCTTTGTGAGATCGTTGTCTCTCGAATGACAGAGGGATGTGACGCACTAGTTGATGCTCTTGGGAAAGTGGATCTAGCCACGTACATCAACCAGGCTAATGCAGGTTTTATACCCAGAGATCAGCAACAAGAAGCAACATGCTATGCGCACGCCATTGCGGCCACATTCCACCTCGCTATGCATCGTATAGTAGGACGAGAGGGTGGTGTCCCTAGCTTTGAAACTATACTTGACCGCATTGTTGAAGAGTATGGAAAAGAAGGTGCCAATACTGTGAAGGTACTCAAGGCAGTCTGTCCTGAGTACCGTCTACAATTTAAAGAAGTAGATGAAACAGGTGCTAGACAAGCCATTAACCAAAGACGACCTGTTGTTGCCAGATTCCGATTGTATCCCGAGCAATGGAATAAGTTTGAAAATTTTTTCTCCAAAACAGCCAAAGGCATTCTGAAGGAAACTGATTTACAAACATGTGAGTTTTGATTAGTTTTATCACAGGTGAATTAATTCACACAATTTTATAGGTGAACCATCAACCACCAGAACTGGAGGTCATGCAGTGGTACTGACAAGATGTGATCCAGATTGTCTGACTTTCATGAACTCATATGGTATGGATTGGGCTGATGGAGGATTCTTCCGTATAAAGGATCAGTCTGTCTTGAATGGATTAGAGTTCTACGATGTCTACTGGACAGAAGATGACCTCACAGACAGTGAGAAAGAAGCCTTTAAGATCAAGGGCACCAGAAGAGCCAAACGAGTAATGGAAGAATTCCCGAGCCTCAAAGACCTTGTCTACAAGTGCCCGAAATGTGATTTTGGCTCCAGAGTTGAACAGTTTTCTGGAAATCTGCTTGAAGCTAAATGTCCTATCTGCTGTCAAGTATTCAAGCCGACTAATGAAAGCATATTAAAGAGCCTTTACACTCAGAACATGAACTATTAACAACACTCAAAAAAATAATTGCATTTTTTGGGTTTGAATAATTCTCTTCATAAAAATGGATACCACAGCTAGGAGACAAGTATAGATACCTTAATTGATGAAGGATGATTCTAGTGTTTAGCATAAATAAAAGCAACCAGGCGGTATGCACTATGACATGCATCTCCACGTAAATTAAATTAATTAATAATTTAGCAAATTACACAGACACACACAATAGCACATGCTAACACAAGGCGTGCACAAATTATTTAGGTTTAGTTACATTCTTAAATGATGAAAGTTGAAAATATCATAATTAAGATTTAATTATTCCAAGCTTTACAAGTAGAAAGGAAAAGGAAGCAGAGAACAAGTTAGTTTTAGACTGGTGATCAAGAAGGGTGAGAGGATGCAGGTGTCTTGTGTATAATACTTCTGGGAGCTACATGTAGTTGAAGTAGTAGACAAGTAGTGATTTTGAGATCTGATTGTTGCGTGCCCATTGTGGTACAGACGTTACATCTGCTAGTAATAAGCAATAGTGTGTTGTACTCTAGCTCTCTCCTCAGTATCATCCAAGGAAGCCATGCCTGCTGCAGGGTAACACGGACAGATGAGAGTATGAAGAGCGAAGCGGATTTGAAGGCAGAAGACAACAAGCTAACACACATACACACTTAACTGGATTTTAATATATAAATTGTATCACTATTATTGCTAGCTCGATAAATTTTTAGCTCGTTCTTTTAGTTCATTAGCTCTGTTAATATCAGGGTCTGTCCCGTCTCCTAGTCTGAGTATTCTGCTGGCGTTAGCACAGCCCCACGGGTGACCAAGTTCACAACTACGCAGCGAAAACTCAAGAGCCTTCCTCATGTCCTTGCCCTCGGGGGCATCACCTTGTAGATAAAGAATGCTGAGATTGAAACAACCATTTTTGAACCCTCCGTTACAAGAACGTCTAAAATACTTCTCGGCCTTCAAAAAGTCTTGCTTTTGATTGTCATGGTTTGTCTGCCAGACCAGTCCAGCATTATTGCAAGCACCCATTGATCCCTCCTCACAATACTTGCTGTATAGCTCCAGAGCAGTCTTTGCACTCTTCTCCACACCTAGGGAATGGGTTAAAATTGCCTGAGACCCGAAGGAGTTCATTTCTCACCTATGCCGGCAAGGTACATGTTCCCCAGCGCTAGGCAGCTGTCCGTGAGACCCATTTCAGTGCAGGTGGTTCTGAATAACTCTGCAGCCTTGTCGGGCGTCTTTTTAACAGCTCGTAAGAACTCAGCATACTGGTGACAAGCTGAGACGAGAACAAGAAGGAGTCTATGACGAGACGGACTACCGGATTTGGCTAGGACCCTGTACCTTCTGGTTTCTTGTCAATATAACAATCGTGATAAAAGACATCTCCTAGCCGACTATACACCTCCTCTACATTGTCCGCCATGTGCTATGGGTGGAGTTTACCATTTTCAGCCGCACCTCTTTTGGCTTCACGTTACTATAATAAGATTAGCCTAATTACATACATCACGGTTATTAGGTTTCAAGTGTAGGCGCGCCCAGTGAATCCGATTTCTAAGCATTCTTCTCACTCGCCCCTGTTCAAATAAGTGTGTGCACTTCTTTTCTGGATCGTGATATTTCAGAGCTCTGCAGGCTGCAAAGACTGTTGTTTGAGTAGAAACCATGAACGGAATTCTTGTGGATGTGTCTGCTTCTATGAGCACTGCATACTACCTTGGCGATGCTGCATGTAGTGACGTAAGTGTACAGCGTACACACGCATTATTCACTACTGTTTCAAAGATCGCAGAAAGAGAACTTACGCGACGGGGAAGACGTGATAAAATGTTCGCTTGTGCCTTCGGACTTCGAAAGCCCCTTTCTAAGAAAGTGCAAGTCTGCAATTTGATAGCATTTTTCGCGAAGTTGAGAGCTTTTAATGCGAGTATTAGTAGTGGCCGTGGACGTGAAAAACTAGTTGCTCTAGCAAAGCACCATGGAGCCCCACATGCCGAATATTGGATCACAGAACACATAAGTGAAGAGATAGCATCACTCCTACATTGGCAATTGCTCAATGGTGATAAAACGTGGATACCGAGACTACTTGAAAAATTTCCAAGCAGGTTGAAGACAGCGCTCACTCGAAAAACAATTAGATCTGCTCCTGACATTGTTCTAAGGTTGTTACCTCGCACCCAACATCGCCCCGCCGCATCAGGTGATCAAACACAGCCAGTACAGCAAAGACCACGTCGAGGTACTATCATGCACAGGGTACTCGATGAAGATGTGCAAGAAGAGTTAAACACAAAACTAAACGTGGAGCCCTCCATACCATCACCACCACAGGCAACACCACCATCTCCATCACCACCTCCTTCACCACCACCTAGTCCACACTCATTGGAAGAACGTACAATGAAGATGTCAAACGCCTACACATTTATAGAAGAAATTATATCGGATGTATCTGTTTCTTTCCTCGACAGTCTAGCAAAAGAAATTAAGCCAAGATCAGTATGGCGTGTTTCAAAATGGATGAGAGAGCTAATTGCAAGACCAAGAGAAGATGAATCAGCAGCTTCAGCCGAGCAAGCTATGCATGGAAATATCCAGAAGATGGTTGACAAAATGGCACCGTTCATCTATGGACAAACACCAATGCGTACGGCAATGGATAAAGTGCTGCAAGTTTTCAAAAAAGCAGATGGAGACACTACAAAAGTGCTGTTCATAGTTTCAGATGGAAAATCAACTGATGGCGATCCTCTCCCAATAGCTCAAGAGCTTCATGCACTGGGAGTACGTATTGTTACATGTTATCTCACATCAGATCATATAGACAACCAGAAGTGCCTACTAGACGAACCAAATCCAAACTGGACTGGTGGTCAACTTGCTTTATTCAGGATGAGCTCAATGATGAAGAACACCCACACACCAATATCGTATCTAGTTGACGCAGGATGGGAGTTGCCTCCATCAGGTGAAAGCCGCTTGTTCATTCAATCAAACAGTTTGAACATAGTAAATGAACTTTGTGAGACCGTTGTCTCTCGTATGACAGAGGGATGTGACGCACTAATTGATGCTCTTGGGAAAGTGGATCTAGCCACGTACATCAACCAGGCCAATGCAAGCTTTATACCCAGAGATCAGCAACAAGAAGCAACATGCTATGCGCATGCCATTGCGGCCACATTCCACCTCGCTATGCATCGTATAGTAGGACGAGAGGGTGGTGTCCCTGACTTCAATACTATACGTGATCGCCTAATCAACCTGTATGGAAGACATGGTGCTTATACAGAACAGGTGCTCCAGGCAGTCTGTCCCGAGTATCGTCTACATTTTAAAGCAGTAGATGAAACAGGTGCTAGACAAGCCATAAACCAAAGACGACCTGTTGTTGCCAGATTTCAGTTGTATCCTAAGCAGTGGGAAAGATTTAGAATTTTCTTTGCTAACACTGGTAAAGGCGTTTTGAAGAAAGATGATATACAAACAGGTAAGTAGTATTGTTTTGGTTTTTTGTACAAGTACCCTATTATTTTGACTTGTTTGTTACTAGATGAACCAACAGGTGCTGAGAGTGAAATAGGACATGCAGTGGTACTGATAAGATGCGATCCAGAATGTCTGACTTTCATGAACTCGTATGGTCCAATGTGGGGTGATGGTGGATTCTTCCGTGTGAAAGATCAGTCTGTCTTGAATTGGATGAAGTTCTACGATGTCTACTGGACAGAGAATGATCTCACAGACAGTGAGAAGGAAGCCTTTAAGATCGAAAGTTCCAAAAAGGCCAAAGAAGTGATGGAAACATTTCCAAGTCTTAAAGACCTTGTCTACCAGTGCCCAAAATGCAATCGTGGCTCTAAAGCAATTGAGTATTCTGGAAATTTGCTTGAAGCTAAATGCCCAAAGTGTCATCAAGCATTCAAGCCGACAAATGAAAGTATTTTAGAGAGCCTTTATACACAGAACATGGACTATTAACATCACAACTAAAAATTATTATTAATTTTTCTAATCTGTTATAACTTTGCACACTGTATAAAAATTATACACTCCCAGCCACACCTTCCTGCTCATGGCTGCAAGACAGTGCTTTCACATCACCTCTAATCTTTTCGGCTGAATGTGCACAATGGAGACTCGCATGATGGAGCGAAGCACAAGCAAGTATAGATTCTTAGAAAGAACACCTCGAAAAATTTCGGACTAACCCGCAGCGACAGCATTGGCAGACCTACCTGATTAGAAGGAACATGTCACTAGTTTTGGACTTCCCAATATACTGTGAAAGTTCTCCAAGCAGTCTGTCTACTTTTCCACCAAAAATAGCAAAGGCATTCTGAGGGAAACTGCAAGTGAATATTACAGGTGATTAATTTTACACAATTTTATACATGAAGATGAACCAGCAACTTTCATGAACTCATGGGGCACAGATTGGGCTGATGGAGGATTCTTCCGTGTGAAAGATCAGTCGGTCTTGAATAAAATAGAGTTGTACGATGTCTACTGGACAGAAGATGACCTCACTGACAGTGAGAAAGAAGCCTTTAAGATCAAGGGCACCAGAAGAGCCAAACGAGTAATGGAAGAATTCCCGAGCCTCAAAGACCTTGTCTACAAGTGCCCGAAATGTGATTTTGGCTCCAGAGTTGAACAGTTTTCTGGAAATCTGCTTGAAGCTAAATGTCCTATCTGCTGTCAAGTATTCAAGCCGACTAATGAAAGCATATTAAAGAGCCTTTACACTCAGAACATGAACTATTAACAACACTCAAAAAAATAATTGCATTTTTTGGGTTTGAATAATTCTCTTCATAAAAATGGATACCACAGCTAGGAGACAAGTATAGATACCTTAATTGATGAAGGATGATTCTAGTGTTTAGCATAAATAAAAGCAACCAGGCGGTATGCACTATGACATGCATCTCCACGTAAATTAAATTAATTAATAATTTAGCAAATTACACAGACACACACAATAGCACATGCTAACACAAGGCGTGCACAAATTATTTAGGTTTAGTTACATTCTTAAATGATGAAAGTTGAAAATATCATAATTAAGATTTAATTATTCCAAGCTTTACAAGTAGAAAGGAAAAGGAAGCAGAGAACAAGTTAGTTTTAGACTGGTGATCAAGAAGGGTGAGAGGATGCAGGTGTCTTGTGTATAATACTTCTGGGAGCTACATGTAGTTGAAGTAGTAGACAAGTAGTGATTTTGAGATCTGATTGTTGCGTGCCCATTGTGGTACAGACGTTACATCTGCTAGTAATAAGCAATAGTGTGTTGTACTCTAGCTCTCTCCTCAGTATCATCCAAGGAAGCCATGCCTGCTGCAGGGTAACACGGACAGATGAGAGTATGAAGAGCGAAGCGGATTTGAAGGCAGAAGACAACAAGCTAACACACATACACACTTAACTGGATTTTAATATATAAATTGTATCACTATTATTGCTAGCTCGATAAATTTTTAGCTCGTTCTTTTAGTTCATTAGCTCTGTTAATATCAGGGTCTGTCCCGTCTCCTAGTCTGAGTATTCTGCTGGCGTTAGCACAGCCCCACGGGTGACCAAGTTCACAACTACGCAGCGAAAACTCAAGAGCCTTCCTCATGTCCTTGCCCTCGGGGGCATCACCTTGTAGATAAAGAATGCTGAGATTGAAACAACCATTTTTGAACCCTCCGTTACAAGAACGTCTAAAATACTTCTCGGCCTTCAAAAAGTCTTGCTTTTGATTGTCATGGTTTGTCTGCCAGACCAGTCCAGCATTATTGCAAGCACCCATTGATCCCTCCTCACAATACTTGCTGTATAGCTCCAGAGCAGTCTTTGCACTCTTCTCCACACCTAGGGAATGGGTTAAAATTGCCTGAGACCCGAAGGAGTTCATTTCTCACCTATGCCGGCAAGGTACATGTTCCCCAGCGCTAGGCAGCTGTCCGTGAGACCCATTTCAGTGCAGGTGGTTCTGAATAACTCTGCAGCCTTGTCGGGCGTCTTTTTAACAGCTCGTAAGAACTCAGCATACTGGTGACAAGCTGAGACGAGAACAAGAAGGAGTCTATGACGAGACGGACTACCGGATTTGGCTAGGACCCTGTACCTTCTGGTTTCTTGTCAATATAACAATCGTGATAAAAGACATCTCCTAGCCGACTATACACCTCCTCTACATTGTCCGCCATGTGCTATGGGTGGAGTTTACCATTTTCAGCCGCACCTCTTTTGGCTTCACGTTACTATAATAAGATTAGCCTAATTACATACATCACGGTTATTAGGTTTCAAGTGTAGGCGCGCCCAGTGAATCCGATTTCTAAGCATTCTTCTCACTCGCCCCTGTTCAAATAAGTGTGTGCACTTCTTTTCTGGATCGTGATATTTCAGAGCTCTGCAGGCTGCAAAGACTGTTGTTTGAGTAGAAACCATGAACGGAATTCTTGTGGATGTGTCTGCTTCTATGAGCACTGCATACTACCTTGGCGATGCTGCATGTAGTGACGTAAGTGTACAGCGTACACACGCATTATTCACTACTGTTTCAAAGATCGCAGAAAGAGAACTTACGCGACGGGGAAGACGTGATAAAATGTTCGCTTGTGCCTTCGGACTTCGAAAGCCCCTTTCTAAGAAAGTGCAAGTCTGCAATTTGATAGCATTTTTCGCGAAGTTGAGAGCTTTTAATGCGAGTATTAGTAGTGGCCGTGGACGTGAAAAACTAGTTGCTCTAGCAAAGCACCATGGAGCCCCACATGCCGAATATTGGATCACAGAACACATAAGTGAAGAGATAGCATCACTCCTACATTGGCAATTGCTCAATGGTGATAAAACGTGGATACCGAGACTACTTGAAAAATTTCCAAGCAGGTTGAAGACAGCGCTCACTCGAAAAACAATTAGATCTGCTCCTGACATTGTTCTAAGGTTGTTACCTCGCACCCAACATCGCCCCGCCGCATCAGGTGATCAAACACAGCCAGTACAGCAAAGACCACGTCGAGGTACTATCATGCACAGGGTACTCGATGAAGATGTGCAAGAAGAGTTAAACACAAAACTAAACGTGGAGCCCTCCATACCATCACCACCACAGGCAACACCACCATCTCCATCACCACCTCCTTCACCACCACCTAGTCCACACTCATTGGAAGAACGTACAATGAAGATGTCAAACGCCTACACATTTATAGAAGAAATTATATCGGATGTATCTGTTTCTTTCCTCGACAGTCTAGCAAAAGAAATTAAGCCAAGATCAGTATGGCGTGTTTCAAAATGGATGAGAGAGCTAATTGCAAGACCAAGAGAAGATGAATCAGCAGCTTCAGCCGAGCAAGCTATGCATGGAAATATCCAGAAGATGGTTGACAAAATGGCACCGTTCATCTATGGACAAACACCAATGCGTACGGCAATGGATAAAGTGCTGCAAGTTTTCAAAAAAGCAGATGGAGACACTACAAAAGTGCTGTTCATAGTTTCAGATGGAAAATCAACTGATGGCGATCCTCTCCCAATAGCTCAAGAGCTTCATGCACTGGGAGTACGTATTGTTACATGTTATCTCACATCAGATCATATAGACAACCAGAAGTGCCTACTAGACGAACCAAATCCAAACTGGACTGGTGGTCAACTTGCTTTATTCAGGATGAGCTCAATGATGAAGAACACCCACACACCAATATCGTATCTAGTTGACGCAGGATGGGAGTTGCCTCCATCAGGTGAAAGCCGCTTGTTCATTCAATCAAACAGTTTGAACATAGTAAATGAACTTTGTGAGACCGTTGTCTCTCGTATGACAGAGGGATGTGACGCACTAATTGATGCTCTTGGGAAAGTGGATCTAGCCACGTACATCAACCAGGCCAATGCAAGCTTTATACCCAGAGATCAGCAACAAGAAGCAACATGCTATGCGCATGCCATTGCGGCCACATTCCACCTCGCTATGCATCGTATAGTAGGACGAGAGGGTGGTGTCCCTGACTTCAATACTATACGTGATCGCCTAATCAACCTGTATGGAAGACATGGTGCTTATACAGAACAGGTGCTCCAGGCAGTCTGTCCCGAGTATCGTCTACATTTTAAAGCAGTAGATGAAACAGGTGCTAGACAAGCCATAAACCAAAGACGACCTGTTGTTGCCAGATTTCAGTTGTATCCTAAGCAGTGGGAAAGATTTAGAATTTTCTTTGCTAACACTGGTAAAGGCGTTTTGAAGAAAGATGATATACAAACAGGTAAGTAGTATTGTTTTGGTTTTTTGTACAAGTACCCTATTATTTTGACTTGTTTGTTACTAGATGAACCAACAGGTGCTGAGAGTGAAATAGGACATGCAGTGGTACTGATAAGATGCGATCCAGAATGTCTGACTTTCATGAACTCGTATGGTCCAATGTGGGGTGATGGTGGATTCTTCCGTGTGAAAGATCAGTCTGTCTTGAATTGGATGAAGTTCTACGATGTCTACTGGACAGAGAATGATCTCACAGACAGTGAGAAGGAAGCCTTTAAGATCGAAAGTTCCAAAAAGGCCAAAGAAGTGATGGAAACATTTCCAAGTCTTAAAGACCTTGTCTACCAGTGCCCAAAATGCAATCGTGGCTCTAAAGCAATTGAGTATTCTGGAAATTTGCTTGAAGCTAAATGCCCAAAGTGTCATCAAGCATTCAAGCCGACAAATGAAAGTATTTTAGAGAGCCTTTATACACAGAACATGGACTATTAACATCACAACTAAAAATTATTATTAATTTTTCTAATCTGTTATAACTTTGCACACTGTATAAAAATTATACACTCCCAGCCACACCTTCCTGCTCATGGCTGCAAGACAGTGCTTTCACATCACCTCTAATCTTTTCGGCTGAATGTGCACAATGGAGACTCGCATGATGGAGCGAAGCACAAGCAAGTATAGATTCTTAGAAAGAACACCTCGAAAAATTTCGGACTAACCCGCAGCGACAGCATTGGCAGACCTACCTGATTAGAAGGAACATGTCACTAGTTTTGGACTTCCCAATATACTGTGAAAGTTCTCCAAGCAGTCTGTCTACTTTTCCACCAAAAATAGCAAAGGCATTCTGAGGGAAACTGCAAGTGAATATTACAGGTGATTAATTTTACACAATTTTATACATGAAGATGAACCAGCAACTTTCATGAACTCATGGGGCACAGATTGGGCTGATGGAGGATTCTTCCGTGTGAAAGATCAGTCGGTCTTGAATAAAATAGAGTTGTACGATGTCTACTGGACAGAAGATGACCTCACTGACAGTGAGAAACAAGCCTTCAAGACTGAAAGTTCCACAAAGGCTAAAGAAGTGATGGAAACCTTTCTAAGCATCAAAGATCTCATCTACCAATGCTCAAAATGCAATCAAAGATCCAGGAATAAAATGAGGGAAATTTGCTATTAGCTGAATGTCCACAGTGAAGTATTCAAGCCGACCAATGAAAGCATACTACAGAGCCTTTATACACAGAACATGAACTATTAATTATCACACAACAATAATTGTGCTGTATACTAAATTTTGACTATAACCTATTAATTTTTGCAAACTATGTGTATAAATTTACACACCCAGCCACACCTTCCTGCGCATGGCTGCAGATAGCAGCGCATTTTCACACCTCTAACCTTTCAGCTAAACGCGCTCAATGGAGGTTCGCGTGATGGAGCGGAGCACTAGCAAACAGATTCTTAGAAAGAACACCTCGAAAATTCTCGGACTGGGCATGTCACGCGGCGACAGCATTAGTAGACCAAGCTACCTGAGACGAAACACTTCGAGATTTGGGCTGCCTAAAAACAAGAGCCTCGAACTGGGAGATGCAGACGGATCGCAGCAACTCAACTGGACCTTCACTCGACTAGAGAACA
Organism: Haliclona indistincta; assembly: GCA_964017065.1. NCBI lineage: Eukaryota > Metazoa > Porifera > Demospongiae > Haplosclerida > Chalinidae > Haliclona > Haliclona indistincta. Next base: position 7,159,089 of record OZ024790.1, read on the forward strand.
CGTACCAACTGCATCCTACAAAGCTCTTCCCTCACGCTAAAGCGGAGCAGATGATAGCTGAAGAACTCGAGAAAGCGCTGGAAGACGTGACATACGAGCCTGAGCAGTGCATGGGGCTAGCTATGGAGCTTAGCGAGACGCTGAAGACCAAGGCAAAGACTCTGGACGCCCCACGTTACAAGCTAGTCGTGCTCGTGCAGGTGGGAGAGAAGAAAGACCAGGGGATGAAAATAAGCAGCAGATGTCTCTGGAACCATGAAACAGACACCTTTGCCTCAGCTAGTTACAAGAATCGCTCCATCTACGCGTTTGCCATCATCTACGCAACCTACTTTGAGTAACCAGAGATACAACTTTATTCATTCACACATGAATCATTGTCGGCAATACATAATTATGTACAACAGACTATATAAACTTTTCTATTTAGTATTTACTATAAGGATAACATTTTACGTCTTAGCTACTGACGATAGTTGGTCCCTGATCTTCCCGAGTCCGTCAAGCATTGTCTCTAAGGTCTCTTTAGAGAATTCCACGTTGATGTTCTTTACAGACGCCATTTCCTCTGTGCTGGTTGGAACATCCTGTACCTGGACAACAAGAGGTGTGGTTACTGAAGTCTGATTTTATTTCAGCTATTTTTCTGCAATGCTGAAGTGAAAGATGTACCTTCATGCACTAATGTGTTCAGTCTCTGTTGTCTTTATTCACACGATGGAGGATGAACACATTAATACATGAAGGTGACAAATCTACACTTTTCACTTCAAGACAGACAGTCCCAGTATTAGATGCTGCTGACCTTCATTTGCACGAGGCAGGTAGGTGCAGCCATGCCTGCTACACTGTCAGATGCTGTCTTCACATCTACACGCCAGTCAAAATCAAGCAACCTAGGTAGAGAGACTGAGAAAGAGGCATTGCCACTGTGAACTTGTGAAGTGTTGTATTGATGCTATCATACCTTGGTTTTGAAGTACCTGTGCCTTCCACTCAGGACTGGAGAGAGGATGAAGGAAGGGAGGGAGGGAGGGAGGGAGAGTGAGTGAGGGAGGGGAGAGGGAGGGGAAGGAGGGAGGGAGAGAGAGAGAGGGAGAGAGAGAGAGAGAGAGAGAGAGAGAGAGAGAGAGAGAGAGAGAGAGAGAGAAGAAGGAGGAGGAAGAGGAGAAGGAGGAGAAAGGGAAAGGAGAGAGAGAGAGAGAGAGAGAGAGAGAGAGAGAGAGAGAGGGAGGAGAAAGAGAAAGAGGAGGGAAGAAAGGAAGAGGGAGAGTGAGAGAGAGAAGAGTATAGCTTGCATATGTGACTCATGTGAGGCATACACTGCACACTCACAGGCTCTTGGCTATAATGTCTGACAGCAGTCCTCTGAGGTTGTCATGAAAACCACTTGGAAATATTTTACCAATGTCGGATGACGTGGCTAGTCCTTCAAACAGCACTCGCTTGATCAGTAACACCAAGCTCTGGTACAGCTGGTGAAAAACATCAAATCAATGTGTGGATCCTAAAACTAATAATGTGCAATACCTGGATAGCTTCGGCTGGTTTCAAGTCTAGCGTCTTTGCAGTCGAGGCAACAATCTCGTCAGGCACTGCAGTAAAGAGAAGGAGCATGTGCAACATAAAGAAGTTGAAACAGATCTGTGGATGATCTGGAGATCTAACCTTTCCCGCTGCGATGTGAGAAGGCCTCGCGACATATATTGACCACGGTCGCTTTTGATTGTGCCTAGCAACAAATATAAGCCGTTAGGTTTGCAAACAGCAGCTGCCATACCTTTAAAAGCAAGTTGAGCGGTTGGGCCTCTTCGTCAGTCAACGCCATTTTTAGGCTGGTCAATATAAAGGCGTGGTCAATCAGCGCACTCGATTTTGAACTACAACTGGTAAATTTTTTAAGGTGGAGCTCGTGCGCCGTGCATGCATGCTGCTGGTGCTAATAATAGAGCTTTTGCAAAGAGTTTTGGTGACGTAAGCACTTAGTAAAGTGGTATTCTCCTAGTTTTCTTTATTCTACACAAGACACATGATTGTCATACAACAGATCTAGAATAATACGGCTGTTTGCTAATCTACCACATCAGGCCCAAATACACTGAGCCAGACTTGACATCACATTAGCTTGAAGATGGTTTGGTCCACCAGTTAGTGCTACCAGTAGTTGCACAGCAGTTTGGAAAGGGAGTACAGCCAGGCTTAGCACAAGGCTCTTCTGATTTGGAAGTTCCACGTTGCATCTGAGAGACACCCCAGATCATGTTGGCTTCAAACTGTGTCTTGATTTCTTGTATTTTATTCATCACATCAACATATTCTTTAACATCCAGTGGATACATCTCACTAGCATCCACTACTAGGTTATACAGAAGAGGTGGATCCAGTTTGCGCAAAGAATAGTTGCCACGACATACTACGTCAGGGTAAGTATTCAGGCACAGGCCACCATGTTGATAGAAATGAGCTTTATATTCCCTGTATCGTACAGCAAATATACCAATGTCCTCTCTTGGGTCATCAGGATAGTAGATATAATATTCTCTTTTACCAGGTAAGTCATTAAACAGAAAGTCTGACATGTCCTGGCCATCAATGGTCACATCAGGGAGCTTGGCATCTACTAGGCTTGCTATTGTAGGCAACATATCGATTGTCCCTGATAGATCATGGGAGCGGCTTCCTGCCTTGATCTTTCCTGGCCACCATGCAATAGCTGGCTCTCGTTGGCCTCCCTCCCATGTCGTGCCCTTACCACATCTCAGTAGACCTCCATTGCCTCCATGTGGTCCCATGTGCAATGAAGGCCCATTGTCAGTTGTAAAGAAGACAAAGGTGTTCTCAGAAATTCCAGTGCTGTTAATAGTATCCATAATCTCACCAACCTGCCAGTCAAGCTCACTCAGTGCATCTCCAAATATTCCACGAATGCTAGTGTTGGTAAATCTTTTACCAGAAAACTGTGGCTTGTGAGTGTGCTGGAAGGCCATGTAAAGAAAGAAGGGATTCTTGCCAGCATTTTCCTTGATGAAGCCAGTAGCTGCTTCAGAATACTTGTCAGCCAATGTAGTGAGATCTACTGGCTGCTCTATTATATCAGTGTCTTTGTAAAGTGGGCAAGAGGTAGCCCCATCTCTACATGAACTAGCACAAGATGCATTTGGATAGAAACAAATCTTGCATGGGCACATGTCATGAGAGTAAGGTATGCCGAGATAAGTGTCAAATCCTTGATGTGTCGGTAAGTACATGCCATCATTCCCCACACCAAGATGCCACTTTCCCACGATCCCTGTCTTGTATCCCTTTGGTTTGAGCAGCTCTGCTGTGGTAGTTTCATTCAGTGGAACCAACACTGTCACAGTTCAGCACCCATGGATATATCCCAGATCTTGTCTGGTATCTTCCTGTTAGCAGAGCAGCTCTTGAGGGACTGCAGACAGGACTAGCTGAGTAGAACTGAGTGAGTACCATTCCTTCATTAGCCATTGCTTGAAGGTTAGGAGTTGATGAGGTAGGATGTCCATACACTGTTAGATCACCATATCCCAGATCATCAGCAAACAGCAGCACTATGTTAGGCTGGGCTAGTTCAACACGAGGTAACACTGCTGCAAGAACAGCAACAACTGCTATGATCAAGATACTGTCCATTGCAGGAGTACAGTAGCAGTACAAGTGCAGTCGAGTCACATGAGTAGATCATGAATAATTTTACTGATAAAGACATAAAATTAAGGCGTGGTCTGACAGCACGTGTGGGGTGAGATTGGAAGAGCAAGAGGAGAATCGAAAATGAACGAAAGCGGACCATTAGCGAGCGAGAAGAGGAGGACGATGGAACACTGGTCGGTCCTCTTCCTGTGGAGCACTGTGCTGATGATATGAAACGTGAGAGCTAAACCCAGTCAGTCAGATCAATCACAGCTAGAGCCCCTGGCTGATTAGACTGAACAAGTGGGGTGGGCTCACTCGATCAATGGCAGAACATAACCTGACTCAATAGGCCTCAGCACTGCTTCTGGAGCCTCCAGCACATATCTACAGTACAGAACATTCTGTCTAAACCTACCCTGTACAGAATCATAACATGTTTGCCAACTGGGCTGCAGGCTTACAGTCTCAGCTTCCCAAGTACGCCCCCACACACACCCATCATATCACACACCATATCAACATCTCCACAGTCATTACTAGCACTAACTATGCATCTGCTAATTGAATGCTAGCATACATGCTACTGCACCGAGGCATCTGCTAATTGAATGCTAGCATACATGCTACTGCACCGAGGCATCTGCACCTTTGGTACTTCATTCCGTCTGTTACTTTAGTTTTGCGGTGTACGCTGAAAGGTAAGCTCTGAAAGTAGAACTTGATATTATCTCGCTTTTGAACATGTGAGAGCTTTTTACACGAAGCTTCGTTCTTGAGTTATGGCGTGATTTGCTTGTTTACCGTTGCTGGCGATCTGGACTTCTCCAAAGGCGAAGCTGTCCACAGTTGGCTGCCTAGAAGCTGATAGGTTAGAATTTTACTACAGGATAGCAGCACAGGTCCAGAGAAATCATGTAGGCAAACTATGGAAGCTATCTCGCTTGTTGTATGCCTGTGCTGTGCTAAAACACTGTAGACACGCACAGTTGAATTGTGGTTAGCACTGATTGGCTTCTGATTGCATAACTAAACCACTGCATTGTGATTGTTGTATAGAAATCCTGCATACATGCATCTGCAGTTGCTGACGGTGTTTGTGGAATGGTGGATAGTTGTGTTTGTGGATATTCCACCGAGGCATCTGCACATTAAGTGTTTTAGTTTCCTTTATTCTACACAAGGCACATGATTGTCATACAACAGATCTAGAATGGTACAGCTGTTTGCTAATCTACCACGTCAGCCCCAAATACACCGAGCCAGACTTGACATCACATTAGCTTGAAGATGGGTTGGTCCACCAGTTAGTGCTACCAGTAGTTGCACAGCAGTTTGGAAAGGGAGTACAGCCAGGCTTAGCACAAGGCTCTTCTGATTTGGAAGTTCCACGATCCATTTGAGAGACACCCCAGATCATGTTGGCTTCAAACTGTGTCTTGATTTCTTGTATTTTATTCATCACATCAGCATATTCTTTAACATCCAGTGGATACATCTCACTAGCATCCACTACTAGGTTATACAGAAGAGGTGGATCCAGTTTGCGCAAAGAATAGTTGCCACGACATACTACGTCAGGGTAAGTATTCAGGCACAGGCCACCATGTTGATAGAAATGAGCTTTGTATTCTCTGTATCGTACAGCAAATATACCAATGTCCTCTCTTGGGTCGTCAGGATAGTAGATATAATATTCTCTTTTACCAGGTAAGTCATTAAACAGAAAGTCTGACATGTCCTGGCCATCAATGGTCACATCAGGGAGCTTGGCATCTACTAGGCTTGCTATTGTAGGCAACATATCGATTGTCCCTGATAGATCATGGGAGCGGCTTCCTGCCTTGATCTTTCCAGGCCACCATGCAATAGCTGGCTCTCGTTGGCCTCCCTCCCATGTCGTGCCCTTGCCACATCTTAGTAGACCTCCATTGCCTCCATGTGGTCCCATGTGCAATGAAGGTCCATTGTCAGATGTAAAGAAGACAAAGGTGTTATCAGAAATGCCAGAGCTGTTAATAGTATCCATAATCTCACCAACCTGCCAATCAAGCTCACTCAGTGCATCTCCAAATATTCCACGAATGCTAGTGTTGGTAAATCTTTTACCAGAAAACTGTGGCTTGTGAGTGTGCTGGAAGGCCATGTAAAGAAAGAAGGGATTCTTGCCAGCATTTTCCTTGATGAAGCTAGTAGCTGCTTCAGAATACTTGTCAGCCAATGTAGTGAGATCTACTGGCTGCTCTATTATATCAGTGTCTTTGTAAAGTGGGCAAGAGGGGATCCCACCTCTACATGAAATAGCACAAGATGCATTGGGATAGAAACAAATCTTGCATGGGCACATGTCATGAGAGTAAGGTATGCCGAGGTAACTGTCAAATCCTTGATGTGTCGGTAAGTACATGCCATCACTCCCCACACCAAGATGCCACTTTCCCACAATACCTGTCTTGTATCCCTTTGGTTTAAGCAGCTCTGCTGTGGTAGTTTCATTCAGTGGAAGGCCACCAACACTGCCGCACTTCAGCACTCCTGGATATATCCCAGATCTTGTCTGGTATCTTCCTGTTAGCAGAGCAGCTCTTGAGGGACTGCAGACAGGACTAGCTGAGTAGAACTGAGTGAGTACCATTCCTTCATTAGCCATTGCTTGAAGGTTAGGAGTTGATGAGGTAGGATGTCCATACACTGTTAGATCGCCATATCCCAGATCATCAGCAAACAGCAGCACTATGTTAGGCTGGGCTAGTTCAACACGAGGTAACACTGCTGCAAGAACAGCAACAACTGCTATGATCAAGATACTATCCATTGCAGGAGTACAGTAGCAGTACAAGTGCAGTCGAGTCACATGAGTAGATCATGAATAATCGACGTAACTTACTACCAATTATTAAGGCGTGGTCTAAAAGCACGTGTTATGTTTTGGGCGGCCGGGAGACTTGAAAGAGCAAGTGGAAGAGCGTTAGAGGAGAAACGAAAGCGCACCGTTAGCGAGCGAGAGGAGGAGGACGATGGAACACTGGTCCGTCCTCTTCCTGTGGAGCACAGTGCTGATGATATGCAAGCAGCTAAGAAAGTGAAACGTGAGAGCTAAACCCAGTCAATCACAGCTAGAGCCCCTCTCTCTTAGGACTGCCCTACGAGAGAGTCTAACACAGTGATTCGCCAATAGCTCAGACAGGCTAGCATTCACAAATCAGCCTCAGTCAATGCTGATTGCTGATTAAAGTGGGGTGGGGTCACTCATCAATGGCAGAACACAATAACCTGACTCAATAGTCCTCAGCACTGCTTCTGGAGCCTCCAGCACATCTCTACAGTACTGAACATTCTGTCTCAACCTACCCTGTACAGAATCATAACATGTTTTCCCACTGGGCTGCGGGCTTACAGACTCAGCTTCCCAAGTACGCCCACACACACCTATCATACATGTATCACACACCATATCGACATCTCCACAATCATTACTAGCACTATCCACTTCATGCTCAATGCTAACACTACATACAGCACAAAAACACACGTAGAAGGATATCGCTTCTTGCTGATCTAGTCTGGGATCTTGGGGCAAGAGCTTCTGACACACGCCCCAGTTCACCACAAGCAAAACGTGGGCCCTGTGGTCTAACAGGACGCACGGCCTGAGCATAGGACTGCGGTACAACCGGAACTGCGCGACGCAGCAACAGACCAACGGTAGATACAAGACTAGCCAGAGAAGCTTGCACGCAGGCCCTGGGGCGCTGCTGTCTATCCTCTTTTGCTGCCTTCTTCTCTGCAGCTTTCTCAGCTTTAAAAATTCATTTCTAATCGTCTCTGTCCACTGCCAGCTTCTAATAGTCGCCTGGTCTGTAATAAATTTAGGTATGAAATAAGTAACCAATGCATGAAAAGGAGCGCAAATAGCGTATCACGTGACTTAGCAATACATAGGTCGCGTGTTTGAGTCCTGGCCAAGAATTTTATGGACAAATCTTTTCTCCCAAAAGCATTTTAAAAACGCCTGGACATGTAATAGAGGGTTGGACATGTAATAGAGGGTTGGACATGTAATAGAGGGTATACTGGACCATAAAAATTTACTCCAAAAATTTTGGAACACTGGACAAAAACCTGCATGTTCTTGAAAAAGTTTGGTGGTGTTTGTAGCAGCCTCTTTAAAATGAAAAGTGAAGTTTGCTTACAGTATTATTTCTCTCTCTCTCTTCATTAGCCGTGGCTCGATAATAAACACACTGTGTTTGGTGGAGTGACTCGTGGAATGGAGGTCGCTCAGAAGTAAAGGTGAACCCAGAGGATGACGAACCTTATGAAGACATCAAAATCATGAACATCATTGCACATTGAAATAAAGCTCCTGAGACTTGATCAAGAAATCAACAACTACTAGAGTAATGAACCAATAATCGGTCACCACGTATAATCGGCCACTTCGTTACAGCCAGGTAGAGGAGGAGGCGAAGCCAGCTATACACTGGTGTATGACTCAGTAGTAGGCCTGTACGCAACCAAAGATTCGAAGCGCTCAGTTCTTGTTTACGCGAGACACAGCCAAGAAGATGAGAGTGGCCGGAAAATGCAAATATCGGTCGAAAGTGTCAGTTTTCGGACAACTAGCCCGTACTCTGCTGCTTCAAAGAACGAGAGCACAACTTCTTCATATAATGCAAGTGTTACCTTCGTTCAATAATCACAGCCAACATCTACGGCCCAGCTCAACTCAAAGCTAGTCTACAAGCAGCATGAAACTGGGCGGTGCCAATGATCAATAATCGGCATTTATTTTCAATGATTTAATACAATAATCGTCTTTTATAAAGTTTTCTCGTTGTTCAAGACTACTACGTGTTAAAATACAATCGTCTGCAGTCAACAGATACATTTGGTTATAAAACTAATAATTCCAATTTTATCACGCCTGTTTTCACATGTCACGGACACATACATGCTGCTTGGACAACTTTTATTATGGCCACGACGCCTGAATACAGGTCTGATAAAATATAGAATTAGTTTTACAAGTAAACGTTATACCTGTTGACAGCAGACGATTGTATTTTAACACGTAGAAGTCTTGAACAATGAGAAAACTTTATAAAAGACGATTATTGTATTAAATCATTGAAAATAAATGCCGATTATTGATCATTGGCACCGCCCAGTTTCATGCTGCTTGTAGACTAGCTTTGAGTTGAGCTGGGCCGTAGATGTTGGCTGTGATTATTGAACGAAGGTAACACTTGCATTATATGAAGAAGTTGTGCTCTTGTTCTTTGAAGCAGCAGAGTACGGGCTAGTTGTCCGAAAACTGACACTTTCGACCGATATTTGCATTTTCCGGCCACTCTCATCTTCTTGGCTGTGTCTCGCGTAAACAAGAACTGAGCGCTTCGAATCTTTGGTTGCGTACAGGCCTACTACTGAGTCATACACCAGTGTATAGCTGACTTCGCCTCCTCCTCTACCTGGCTGTAACGAAGTGGCCGATTATACGTGGTGACCGATTATTGGTTCATTACTCTACTGATACAGTCACTATTTTTACAAATCTTTGTTTATGTTTAAATGAAACACTTACAGTTCCTGCCCACGGTACTCTAAACTGACTACACACACACTTGCAAATATTTTGCCTGTAGAATAGGGTGGGGCTAATTTGAGAATGGGACTGAGTCTAGTATATTACAGCTGAGCGAGCAATGGTGGAGGCAGTGGTGGTGGTTTGCAAAGAGACCGATTCTATCGACGTCGTAGTAAGAACACTCGAGAGCGTTTCTCGAGAAATTTGTAAAGCAAAGGTAGTTGCCTGGTGCGTCAGCTGCCCATCTTTGTCCACTTCGCTGGAAGCATGGAGGCGAAACAATCTGACCGTGAAAATGGATATAGTCTGCGTCGATACCACTCCTCTCCAATCCAATCTAACACTGCTACTGTCGCGTTGCACCGCAAATCATATTCTCCTATGTTCATGTGGGACCATATTGAAGGATAAGTGCAGACAGTTTCTCGAGCAGAAGATGAAGGAATACGAACAAACAACGATCATTACGTCATCTGGAATACGTGTTTTTCCACATTTGAAACTAGAGTCTGCACCTCTTCAGATGTTAGAAGGAGTCCACTGGAAAAGATACGATGGCAGCAAAACCGATCGTGCTGTTCACGTCTTCTGCCCTGAATTCTGTGTTGTAAGCTGTGATACTCTGGCGAGGCTATCCAAGCATTACGATCCGGTGTTGAGTAAGTGTGGCTCTCTTTGGCTGTCATCCATTGCTTCTAGTTTAGGGATACCGATATGGAAAATTCAAACTGCTGGCTTCGTTGAGTTTGATCAATTGTCACAGTGTTCAAATAGCCCATTATCTTTGGTCGTTGGACAGAGTGCAGAGCTTTTTGAAAAATTCTATTTGCACATGTTTGATTCAAACTGGCCGGCGGGAGTTTTTTATCCAGTCTGGAAAGGCAAAACGTTGGTGCAAAACTGCTCTCAACCTCAAACCATATGGGATGAAGGCTTTGGAGGTGTGAACATGTCAATTGAGCCTGCCAGCGAGCTTGACTTTGCTGCCATAGCTAGTCATGGTGTCACGGTGATACGAGTGGGTGCTGTGTGTGATGCCAAGGACATGGCCTTCTTGTTGAGCCAACATGCAGTGTGTTCGAACGATGACAGGACTCATCTTGCCAAAGTGGTGCCGCGATTGCGCAGTGCAATCAAAGCTGCTAGCAGCTACGGTCTCAAAATTTTGATTACCCTTGCTGATTTGCCTGGATGCCCCTTTCACTCCAGAGATCCTGGTGATTTTTGGAACTCTTCTACGGTCCGATTGCGAGTTGCAGAATTCTGGGGCCACCTTGCTGAAGCTCTTGCTGACTTATCCAACATCATTATGGGATATGACCTCATTAATGAGCCATACACTTTAGAAGACAAAGAATTTGCTTTTTTTGATGATTTTCGTTTGGAACATTCGAAGGAGCTGCAGGAATTCTACACCATGGCTCTGACCAGGATAAGATCAGTCAACAGGGAGATAATGGTTGTATTGACAGGTTTGTGGTGGGGCAGTCCTATAGGTATTGATAGCCTTACTCCTCTACCCGATCCAAATACTGCATACTCTGTTCATGTGTATGTCCCACCAGATTATATAAAATCTCGGGGGAAAAATACTACCATATCTTATCCTGGAGACGTTCGAAAATGGGAAAAATGTCCTTACGACACTGTCGATGTCAATTATTCGTTTATTTACAACTTACTCAAAGACAGAGTTTGGCGATGGCAGGAAAAACACAAAGTACCATCCAGTCGCATTCTTGTTGCTGAATTTGGAATATGCAGAGAGATATCTGGTGCACCTCAGTATCTTCACGACCTTGTTAAAATTTTCTCCGAATTTCGCTGGAGCTGGCTGGTCTTCTCGTACAGAGATGAGGAGTGGGATGCTCTTGATTACGAGTTGGGACAAAATAAGGATAACATGCTTGATCGTTCCCCCACAGACCTGTTTCTCACTGTTGCAAAGCACTTTCATTGATGTCATTTTATGTTCTATTACTATTCAAATCTATTCAAATAATCTATTCTATTCAATAAAATCTATTCACACAAATAAGTTCAATAGTCCTAGCTACAATTATCGTTTCTTATTCATAGGAATCTGGATCACAAATCATAGCCTCTCTTAAGCAGGTTGAAACAAAATCAATATCCTCATCTTTCATACCATAAAACGTAGGCAGGTAAAATCCGCATGAGCCCAAATATTCAGCATTTGGCAGCGTCTCGGGATCCATTGTAGGCTGTCGAGCAATTGTCATCGGCTGAAGGTGTAGCGGAAAGAAAAAATCCCTCGTCTCTATCCCCTTGCTAGCAAGCTTTCCTCTAACTCGAGTTCTCACTGCCTTTGAAGTCACAAGCACTCCAAACACCCAAGGTGCATCTCTGCCAAATTCATTTCTTGGCATTAGCTGCAATCCACAAACATCCTGCAATGCTTCACGATATTTGTTGCCAATTCTTGTGCGATCACTCATTACTTCAGGAAGCTTACTCACTGCGGGTGATACAAATGCTGCCTGCAAGCCTGACATCTTGTAGTTTCCAGAGTGCTCATAATGAACGAAGTGGAATTTCTTTGTGAACCCGTGATTCACATAACTTTCTGCATTGTCTTTTAAATCTCTTGAGCCCAACAGAAACCCACCATCTCCCGATGTTATAGCTTTGTTAGCATAAAGACTGGCACAAGAAAAATCCCCAAAAGTGCCCACCAGCCTACCATTGTAGTCTGCACCAATGGCTTCTGCAATATCTTCTATGAATACTATTTGCTTCGATTTGCAGAACTGTTGTATCTTTGTGCAATCAGCGGGCACGCCGTACGTATGGCAGACTATTAGGGCGCTAACACGAGTGCATTTATTTGCCTTTTCTTCATACTCGACAACTGAAGGATTAAATTTTCCACCGGGAGCACAGTCCACAAACACCGGCTTTGCCCCAACCGTTAAAACTGCATTCAACACGGCAGCCATAGTGAGCGAAGGAATTAACACTTCATCTCCCTCTCCTACGTTAGCCAATCTCAAAGCCAACACCAGTGCAGAGTATCCACTGCTGCACGCTTTGGCAAACCTCACTCCAAAGAACTGCTTCAAATTCTCCTCAAACTCGGCGACAATAGATGTAGCAGATGAAATTTTTGCTTCGTCTATAGCTCTTAGGACGTTTTCTTTAGAGCCTGGAGCAATGTAGGGGAATGAGACGTGGAGCCTAAATCCAGCAAGTGGTGCTGCCGGCTCTGCGTCTGGTAGCAAATCCTTCACCCTTTCCGACAACAATTTGTCCATCGCTATCGCAAGAATAAGGGGGTGAATGCGATTTGCGATTTTGCATAAAAATAAAAGTGGGTGGAGCTAGACCGCCACGAGGTCGAGATCTACATGTAGTTGGGCGAGGAGATCTAGGACGATAGGAGCGCAAGTATCACCGTCTTGGCTCATGCAAGTCATGGAATCCTCCATACCTCGCTCACTCTGCTACCGTCACAAAATAAGATTCGAAGACAGTCCAACATACTGGGAACATCACCGTGGCGGGTGGGCGTATGCTTTCGATACCCTCAGGCAGCTCCAAGCACCAGATGGAGTCCTCTGCATCAGTGCAGTGGAAGAGTTGATTGTTAACGACATAGCCATCAAGGAACCGTGGGTTGGGTTTCTCCATCAAGTTCCTCGCAACACCTACAAGTGGTATCCTGATCTTGAACGTCTGGTTGCTAACGAACACTTCCTCGAGTCCCTGCCATTCTGTCGAGGTCTGTTCGTACTAACAAATACTCTGAAGCAATATCTTGTCGAAAACATCAGTGCCTCGGTACCAGTGGTAAGCTTGCTTTATCCCTTTACTCCGTTTGGTGATAATATGTTCAGCTGGGATGCATTTGGTAGTGTCTCGCCCAAAAGGGTGCTCTTTATTGGTGAATTCCTCCGCAATTACCAAGCATTATATGACCTGAAGGTGCCAGAAGGGTTTCAGAAATGCCTAATCAAGCCGCCCGACGTGAATTTTGATAATCTTCTTGATTGTAACAAGCAGCGCATTAAAATAAAGGACAATAACAGTGTTCATCTAATCTCTGATCGAATATCTGATGATGAATATGACAGTATGCTCAGCTCAAGTATTATTTTTCTCAACTTTTTCGATGCTGCTGCTAGCACGACTGCTATAGAATGCATAGGCAGGAACACACCTTTGATAGTGAACAGGCTTCCTGCTTTAGAAGAGTATCTGGGAAAGGAATATCCTCTCTTCTATGAAACACTAGAAGATGCTGCTGACTTATTGTTAGACAAAGAGTTGCTGCTAAAAGCGTCCCAGTACTTGATGAAACTTCCTATAAAGAATAAACTCACTCGGGAGTATTTTCTGATGAGATTTGCTAGTTCGTCAATATATCGTTCACTTCCACTTCCTCCAAGTCAGGCAAGCGACGCCACTCAGACGAAGTTTCCAAAATTCGACATGACCATTGTAATATGCTCGTACAAGAGAGTCTACAATCTGCAGCACTTGCTGGAGTGTTTCAAGAATCAAGATTACAGTGGTACATTCGAGATCATTCTGTGGAACAACAATGACAAAACCCAGGAAGAAGTGGCCAAGATCTCTGCTCCATATACACAAGATTTGAACATTCGACTAATCCAGTCATCACAAAACTATTACTGCATTGTGAGGCTTGCTGTAGCGAAGATCATGCAGAGCGACATTCTCCTTATCTGTGATGATGATGTTGTACCGAAGCCAAACTATCTGTCGACCTTCATGAAGAAGTACCAAGAGTATGGTCCCAGGGTGGTGCTATGTTGTCGTGGACATGTTTTTGCTCAGCATTCATTGAACGATGAAGAACCACACCGATTTTGGGAGGATTACGAGTATATGAAGTTTTACGATGAGAAAGAACAGGATAGACAGGTAATAAATTTGTTGTCTACTTTCCTTCTCTTCACCCATGCATGCTATAGGAGCAAGTGAGCATATGTCTCTCACACCACCAGATATACAGGCACACAGACTTTAATTTTTCCATATACTGACTACAGTTAATGTACTATGGGCATTGCATGAGAGCGACCAGAAAACGCACTACTCAGGGCCAACTAACGTCTGGAAAGCTTAATTAGACTTGGAAACATGCTCTAGAGACTGTATGCATAGCGCTCACACATGCGTATATTTTCCCTCGACGATCGTCAGCACTCCAATTTTTGTAATACATTTGTATGTTAATTTCAAAATTTCTTACTACATACATGTATATAGTTTTAAAACAAAATTTGTGCCATTGTACCCAGTTCACGGCTTTGGATAGAATTGCTTGTTTTAGCTCTGGTAGACACATGCATATTCCCCCCAGTTTTTGTCCCCATGCGTGATTAGAAAAGTAAATTTCACTGTTATTCAGTTTTATCATAGTTTTGTTGCTTCAACAATCAACCACTGTGCTCTTAGCTATCTTGTTGTGGTTGTGTAGATGACTGTTACAACATCATGGCATATAATATGTATATAAACTGTACATGTTCAAAATGTATTTTTATTTTCTGACCATGATCTCATTATGGGAATAAAATTCGTAAAAAAATCCTGACTAGTGGAAGTGTTGCTTCAACAAAGTTGCCTAGTTCATGTGCACTCACTTTTGTTCCATATTGTATCTGTAGTCTTTGTCCTCAGTAAATCGCATGCCCAGCTTCAACTTGTTATGACATGTACAATGACAGGTTTATCTGCTGGACTACTGGACTCATGAATAATGTAATTGTCAGCATACGAGGACAGAATGTACTGTCACATGCACTGTCCATGCAAACCATCTGCTTAGGTGGAGCCTGCACGATGCACTTGATTTGTAAGTTTGACATCTTCAAAGTGCACAAGCCATTAATAATACTGAATTTTGAATGATTTACAAACCCCAATGAAATTACCCACTACAATTTAGTGTTGTAAAAGTGATGAGGTTTAATTTATTGTTAAAGAACACTGTCATTGTTTTTTAAAGTTATAGTTATTGCAACACTATACACTACATACACTCATCAATATCTGATCATCTGTTTTAGTTAAAGCCTGATTTTATAGGTCTATAAAAGTCTAATGGTTCTCTTGTGCACCAAAGAAGACACTCTAGCTCTTCCTGTGTGTAGCTAACTGTAATTTGTGAGAGGAGCCATAAAGGGAAGGAGTGGCCAACTCCCAAGGATTGGTCAAACCATCCTCTATCAAAGTCAGATATACCTTGAAACTACATGTATCCACCCACCATTTCCTTGCCTAGTACAGCCTGCTATGAAAACAACTTGATAACAGACTTATCATAGAGGATGGTTACACTAGTTAGCCGCTCCTTCCCTTCCCTCTTGTTTATGAAAAGTGTGCAATGTGCAATGTACAATGTACACTGCCAAAGACTAATCTTGGCAAGGACTGGCTCATAGGCAGTCTTTGTTAGTGTAAGTGATCTTTTCATAAATCATGTATGGTCAGACCCAAGGTGCCAAGAGCTGACCCTTGCATATTGAGCTACATGCAGTGTATATAGCTTGGCAGTACTATAACTAGTACATTCATGGAATGGCAGGGGCGAGCCTGAGCATTGATGTAATTTAGCCTCGTTAGTGTATAGTTGTGTATGACTTATAATTATTTGCACCAGGTTATGTGGTGAGTCCAGATTTTATTAGATAAGTCTGTTTCTATTATGTCACTGTGACCAGTTTCACCACAGCAATAATGTATTAATTTTAACAACGCTAATGGGTGGTGAATAGAATCAGTGCAGTTTAATAGTTTGGTTATGTTCAGATATGGTGATGGAAGGAGGAGAGAAGAAAGGTAATGATTTATGTCCTGCACAACTAAAGAACAATCCATTTTTCTACATATGCACAACAGTAAGCCCTCTGCTCTTGTATTCCCGTTGTCGCTCCAGTCGTAGAGCTCTGTGATCAGGTGAATCTGCTGCTCGTTGTCGCTTCCTGGAAGTACTCTTACCTTGTAGAAGTCGATCCAGGCGTCTCCAATGCGCTTTGAATCGCGCCACGTGAGGATTACATCATGGGGCGCGGTCAATGTGTATGCGCACGTGACTTCTCGGGAACATAGGGAGGACAAACGCACCACGCGGCCAGATACATACATACATATATACAAACATTCCCCGCCACGTGGGACGTACATCACCATCAATGTGGGGCTCGCTCAGGCTCGCCCCAATTATTATCCACAGTGTAGCCAATTTTTTAAATGCCCTATATGGTACTATCTAAAGGTAAATTTATCATAATAATTATTCTTGCTATGCGGTATAATTATTATGAATCATGCTAGAAATAGCTGTGTTACTGTGTTACTCAGCTGCGTCACTCAGCTGTGTTACTCAGCTGTGTTACTGTCTTACTCAGCTGTGTTACTGTGTTACTCAGCTGTGTTACTGTGCTACTCAGCTGTGTTACTGTGTCACTCAGCTGTGTTACTGTGTTACTCAGCTGTGTTACTGTCTTACTCAGCTGTGTTACTGTGTTACTCAGCTGTGTTACTGTGTTACTCAGCTGTGTTACTGTGTTACTCAGCTGTGTTACTGTGTTACTCAGCTGTGTTACTGTGTCACTCAGCTGTGTTACTGTCTTACTCAGCTGTGTTACTGTGTTACTCAGCTGTGTTACTGTGTTACTCAGCTGTGTTACTGTGTTACTCAGCTGTGTTACTGTGTTACTCAGCTGTGTTACTCAGCTGTGTTACTCAGCTGTGTTACTGTGTTACTCAGCTGTGTTACTGTGTTACTCAGCTGTGTTACTGTGTTACTCAGCTGTGTTACTGTGTTACTCAGCTGTGTTACTGTGTTACTCAGCTGTGTTACTGTGTTACTCAGCTGTGTTACTGTGTTACTCAGCTGTGTTACTGTGTGTTACTCAGCTGTGTCACTGTGTTACTCAGCTGTGTCATTACTCAGCTGTGTTACTGTGTCACTCAGCTGTGTTACTGTGTCACTCAGCTGTGTTACTCAGCTGTGTTACTGTGTCACTCAGCTGTGTTACTCAGCTGTGTTACTGTGTCACTCAGCTGTGTTACTGTGTCACTCAGCTGTGTCATCACTCAGCTGTGTTACTGTGTCACTCAGCTGTGTTACTGTGTTACTCAGCTGTGTTACTCAGCTGTGTTACTCAGCTGTGTTACTGTGTTACTCAGCTGTGTTACTGTGTTACTCAGCTGTGTTACTGTGTTACTCAGCTGTGTTACTGTGTTACTCAGCTGTGTTACTGTGTTACTCAGCTGTGTTACTGTGTTACTCAGCTGTGTTACTGTGTGTTACTCAGCTGTGTCACTGTGTTACTCAGCTGTGTCATTACTCAGCTGTGTTACTGTGTCACTCAGCTGTGTTACTGTGTCACTCAGCTGTGTCATCACTCAGCTGTGTTACTGTGTCACTCAGCTGTGTTACTGTGTTACTCAGCTGTGTTACTCAGCTGTGTTACTCAGCTGTGTTACTGTGTTACTCAGCTGTGTTACTGTGTGTTACTCAGCTGTGTCACTGTGTTACTCAGCTGTGTCATTACTCAGCTGTGTTACTGTGTCACTCAGCTGTGTTACTGTGTCACTCAGCTGTGTTACTGTGTCACTCAGCTGTGTTACTCAGCTGTGTTACTGTGTCACTCAGCTGTGTTACTGTGCTACTCAGCTGTGTTACTGTGTTACTCAGCTGTGTTACTGTGCTACTCAGCTGTGTTACTGTGCTACTCAGCTGTGTTACTGTGTTACTCAGCTGTGTTACTGTGTTACTCAGCTGTGTTACTGTGTTACTCAGCTGTGTTACTGTGCTACTCAGCTGTGTTACTGTGCTACTCAGCTGTGTTACTGTGCTACTCAGCTGTGTTACTGTGTTACTCAGCTGTGTTACTGTGTTACTCAGCTGTGTTACTGTGCTACTCAGCTGTGTTACTGTGCTACTCAGCTGTGTTACTGTGTTACTCAGCTGTGTTACTGTGCTACTCAGCTGTGTTACTGTGCTACTCAGCTGTGTTACTGTGCTACTCAGCTGTGTTACTGTGCTACTCAGCTGTGTTACTGTGCTACTCAGCTGTGTTACTGTGCTACTCAGCTGTGTTACTGTGTTACTCAGCTGTGTTACTGTGTTACTTGACCTTTTCAGGTGGTCAGCAGTGACCTATGCTATCTACTATCTATAAGTGAAACTACCAGCTACCACAGTGTTGTGACAGGCAGCTGGTTGTTTTCCTTTGTAGAGATAAACTGACAGTAGTGCATTGTCTGTAGGACTTCCCATAATATTCTTTCCACTACAATTCATCTAAAACTATTTGTTTGCCACCTTGATAACATATACACATGTAAATGTAATATTCAATATTATAATTTCTTTGCTAACAGGTACACTTTGTTCATGCTGACAATTGCTTGATACCAAAGTTCCTCTTACTAGAAATAATTCAGTTTGATCTACCTCGACCAGACTACATTCTGGTTGATGACTACTGGATGTCGTTTGTGCTCTCACACCACCTGAAGACTCCATTGTGGAAGTTTCAAGCTCGTGACATATTTCAGTCCACACCATGTGCGGAGGATGAGAGCATTGCCCTGTACTACAACAAGGACGTGCAAGAACAGCGAGTGGACTTCTACATCTACCACATGAGAGAGGGCTGGCCGGCTAGTGCTCCACTCAGCTTTTAAAAACTTCTGCTACCACAAAATTGCATCCACACACACGCATTAATTTTATTATTCTCCTCATTTCCTTGTATAATGGCTTCTTAATTATTTAATAATAGTTAATTCTAGACAAAAATTATTACTCGTCTCGCGCGAGGACTCGCCCCCATGTTCAGAGGCCATGCCAAATGGAATGTCTACGGCGAGTGTATTGGTGGGTTCTGTCGAGAATCAGGCTTGCTCTCCCGTGCGCAAGGCGGTCCTTCACTGTGCTGAGTTCCGGGAGATCAGGATCCTCGTTTCTAGTCCAACTTTTAGCATGTCACAACCGCATCACGTGCCATGGGGAACTGTTGAACAGAGAATGTCTGCAGGAACGCAGCTTGATGCAGGCAGACGAGAATTATTTGATTGATTACATTTCTGGAAGCTTGCTCTCGGCCAAGTTCTGGCGTCCGTGCACTGGTTTCAAACTGTTTAACGAGCAGTTGGAATATTGTAAGCTGCCTTTAGGAGCATTGTTGAGAAAGCTGCATCATCCCTCAGTGATAGTGCTGTACCGAGAGAACCTATTGGAAACGTTTGTTTCGCTTAAGATTGCCTTTCAAAACGACATCTGGTACTCTGAATCAACTGTCAACAAGGTGCAAATCGAGGTAAACTGGGAGGAGTTTCATGCCTACATGATTACTGAACGAACGCGATGGAAGCAAAGCATGTCACAAATACCGCCTGCAAGCAACTGGCTGTTGATATCATATGAAGAACTCATACTCAATCGAACCAATGTCACTAGAAACATATTTTCACTTTTGGGCCTAGCCTCATTCCCATGTTCCACTTCCTCTAAGAGACAGAACCCCATGCCGCTCAGAGAAAAAGTGACCAATTATGATGAAATTATGGACAAGACAGATGAGGCTAGACTTTCAATATGTTTGACAGAGAAGTGGCTGAAGAGCTTTGTGTTATAAAATTTTAATAATGTACATCAGATTCTCTAGTCCCGCGGGCCAGACCTGACGTTTAGTGTAAGGTCTGCCTGGTGACTCATTACTGCGTTAATTGCACATATTCACGTGAGCTCTGCAATCTGATTGGGGCTTCAAAATCTTGACGTTGCACACGAAAACCTGTCGGGATTCTCATCGCACTCTAATCCAAAACTCCGTCTTTCGGAAGGTCTGGCCCGTGAGACTAATGTACTTCTTTTTCAAAAAATGTACTTGTTCGGCATAGAAATGCGGTTTCCACAATACAAAATAAACGTATTAATAGCATGAATGCTAATTTTGAGATAGAAAATGGTTATAGTGAAATTATATAGAAGGAGAGAGAAGTCTTAGCTGCATCAGTCATGGAAGATGGAAAGAACGACATGGAATAAGCATGAGTATGACAGAAAAGGGGCTGAAGAGATTAAGATTGTTGTGGAAAGGAGGAACAGGAAGTAAATACATTAATTGTATTTTAGTTTCATCAGTCGAGAGAAATTCTACAAGATGAGTGAGCTTGTGTCAGTGTCCATTGCAGGAGTGCAGTCGAGTCACATGAGTGGATCATGAATAATTTTACTGATAAGGACATAAAATTAAGGCGTGGTCTGAGAGCACGTGTTATTTTTTGAGCGGGATGGAAGAGTAAGAGGAGAAACGAAAGCGCACCGTTAGCGAGCGAGAGGAGGAGGACGATGGAACGCTGGTCGGTCCTCTTCCTGTGGAGCACAGTGCTGATGATATGCAAGCAGCTAAGAAAGTGAAACGTGAGAGCTAAACCCAGTCAGTCAATCACAGCTAAAGCCCCTCTCTCTTAGGACTGCGAGTGCCCTACGAGAGAGTCTACCTGGAGAACCTTCCCTCAGCTACCTCGTACGAGAGAAGCTACATGCATCGCGACGTGGTTTGCACAAAGTAAGTGAGAGGGAGAAAGAGGAGTGTGTGAGTAGTCTCGCGACGTAGCTGGTAGTTTCACTTATAGGATAGTACAGAGGTTTCATAACTTCTTGCAAGGAAGATTTGAGTGTAAAGCGTCACCTTGCAGTCACTAATGTGTCAAGTCACTGGTATTTATTCACACAATGGAGCATGATCAAAGTCTTGTTGGCATTTTAACGCATTAGTGCTCCACGCTTTACGGTCTACACTCTACGGTTTGCGCTTTACCCTTGCAAGAAGTAATAAAACTGCTGTAGATAGCATAGGTCACTGCTGACCACCTGAAAAGGTGAAGTAACACAGCTGAGTAACACAGTACAGTTCCGTGGTTGTATAGCGGTTTTATTACTCCTTGCAAGGAAGATTTGAGTGTAAAGCGTCACCTTGCAGTCACTAATGTGTCAAATCACTGGTATTTATTCACACAATGGAGTATGATCAAAGACTTAATCGCATTTTAATGCATTAGTGCTCCACGCTTTACGGTCTACGCTCTACGGTTTACGCTTTACCATTGCAAGAAGTAATAAAATCGCTGTACTGTACCTCCCAGTTACCACGCCCACTTACAAGCAAGCTGAAATGGTTGCCTGAAAAAACACTCATAGAATCGCGCTTGTTGGTTTGGTTGAACAAAGCGCTGCATATCCAGTTAGAGCAAAGACTGCACTTCGTCTTGAACAAAAACGGTGGCTATACGCGCTACCATAGTGCGTTACGAAGTAACGAGCAGCTTCGTCGACTAAGAAATCGAAAATCTCGTTGTGGGCACTCTGTAGCATGACTAGACTTGGCATGCAGCTAGGCAGCTTAGTTATCTAGGGACAGACGGATAATTTTTTCGATATCAGCTTTAGAAAGCACTTCACAAATCGGGAAGCATGTGACATTAATTTTTACCATTCTCTATTTGATGAAGATATCGATGCGGATCTGGAAAAGATGGAAGTAGACATCACCTTAATACAAGAAAGTATAGAGAACATGGACGTCGACATTGATGTAGATGGTAATTTTTACACCCTAATACAAACGTGCACTATAATAATGCTACATTGTACCGTTTTTTAGACGACAACATGGACACAGAAGACGATATTGACGGTAATTTTTAGACGAGAACATGGACATAGATATAGACGGTAATTTTTGCACCCTAATACAAACGTGCACTATAATATTATGTTACATTTTACTGTTTTTTAGATGAGAACATGGACATACAATAAAAGGTAATTTTCCCATTTGTATTAGTGCACTACGCTACATTTTACCAATTATTTGTATGTATTAGGACATGAGATATAGAGAGAACTATTTAATCACCGTAGTAAAGGAGAAAGAGGTCGGATGAGAGCTCCCCATGATGAGTTTACAATAGAGAGATATATTCAAATTTTTTATTATCACTGCACAGTCATATTTAATCAAAATTATAAAACTAATTTTATTTGTGAAGTTGTGCAATAGATAACGATAATCAGTATCCGGTCTAAATCAACAAATTTAGTGAAACTCGACTCAGTAATTGTTTATAAAATTAATGGTAATGATTTCCAGACAACTTATGATTAGGAGGTAACGACCAAGGTATATAGCGGGCCAGACCTGACTTATTTTAGTGTAAGGTCGGGTGACTCATTACTGTGTTAATTGCACATCTTCACGTGACCTCTGCAATCTGATTGGTGGGCATCAAAATCTTGACGCTGCACACGAAAACCTGTCGGGATTCTCATCGCTCTCTAATCCAAAACTCCGCCTTTTGGAAGGTCTGCCCCGTGAGACTAATGTACATCTTCGTCAAAAATGTACCTGTTCGGCATTGAATTAGAGTTTTCAATTTTTTGGCAATGCAATAAGCAGAACTAAAATTATAGCATGATTGCTAATTTTGGGATAGAAATAATTATGGTGAAATTATAATAGAAGGAGAGAGAAATCAGTCATGGAAGATGGAAAGAATGACATGGAGTAAGTTAGCATGAGCATGACATGAGAGAAAGGGGTTTGAGAGATTAAGATTGTTGTAATGGTGTGAACATTAATGGAAAGGAGGAGGAACAGGAATTTGATTGTATAGCAAATGATTTTTAGTTTCAAACAGTAAAATCAGTCGAGAGAAATTCTACAAGATGAGTGAGCTTGTGTCACAGAATCTATTACACTCATGCAATAAAACAATCACACACTAAGATGTAGGAAAAAAAGAACAAGATGTGCACTAAGATGTAATACACTGCTGCAAGAAGCCAAGAACAGCTAAGCAACAACTGCAATAGCAGTACAAGTGCACATGAGTAGGTCATGAATAATTTTACTGATTGACGTAAAATTAAGGCGTGGTCTGTGAGCACGTGTTATGTTTTGAGCGGGAGATGGAAGAGCAAGAACAGAAACTAAAGCGCACCGTTAGCGAGCGAGAAGAGGAGGACGATGGAACGCTGGTCGGTCCTCTTCCTGTGGAGCACAGTGCTGATGATATGCAAGCAGCTAAGAAAGTGAAACGTGAGATCTAAACCCAGTCAGACTAGTCAGTCAATCACAGCTAGACCCCCTCTCTCTTAGGACTGCCCTACGAGAGAGTCTATCTGGAGAACCTACCCTCAGCTACCTCGTACGAGAAGAGCTACATGCATCGCGACGTGGTGACGCATGTGGTTTGCACGAAGTGAGTGAGAGGGAAAAAGAGGAGTATGTGTGAGAGAGAGCTCTGTTTCTATAGGACTGAGTTCATAGTCACTGCTAGCTGCGATGGACATGTCAAATTCTGGAAGAAGCAGCCTGAGGGTATTGAGTTTGTCAAGCACATTCGAGCACACATGGGTAGGTGGTGGATGTGTTAAACTCCACCCAAAACCACACCCTCTCAATGTAGGCAAGATAGAGAGCATGGCTGCGAGTTGTGATGGGTTCCTCTTGAGCACAACCTCAGACGACAAGAGTTTGAAGATATTCGATGTCATCAACTTTGGTAAGAAGCTGCACCAACACTGCTCTCTCACTCTCTACCTCCCTCTCTCTCTCTCTCTCTCTCTCTCCTCTCTCTCTCTCCCCCTCTCTCTCTTTCTCTGCTCAGATATGATCAACATGTTTCGTCTCAAGTATCAGCCTAGTCACTGTGAATGGATCTATTCCGGTGGATCAGCAACACCAGCTGTAGCATGGTTAGTTAGTCCTTCCTCGCTCTGCACTCATCCCCTCTCTTTCTCTCTCAGTGCAGTGAAGGACTCTCCAGAAATCTATGTTTACGACGGCAGAGGAGACAGCAAAGAGATTGCATTCATCGGAAACATTCATTCATCACCTCTCGTACTATTAAAGGTCCTACAAAAAAAAAGAACTTAGAGAGAGGAAGAGAGTGAATAGTTATAATCACCTTTCCTGTTGCATGCTGTTCTGTTTGACTTTAGTCCTGTTTTTGCCTATTTCTTGGAATGGTTGTTCAGTTGTTTTTTCTTCTTCACAGTATAACAGTCCTTATGACGTAGTAGTATCAGCTGATACCTCTGGTATGATTGAGTACTGGAGAGGACCCTCAGGGAGCTACTGCTTCCCTCGTAACATCAAGTTTGACCTCAAGATCGACACTGACCTCTATGAGTTTGTAAAGGTGAGTAGAGAAAATGAAGAGGATCAGTGAGTTAGTGAGTGGGTGAGTGAGTGAGCAAGCGGAGTGAGTGAATGTGTGGGTGAGTTAGTGAGTGAGTGAGTGAGTGAGTGAGTGGGTGGGTGAGTGAGTGAGTGAGTGGGTGGGTGGGTGGGTGGGTGGTTGAGTGGGTGGGTGAGTGAGTGAGTGAGTGAATGGGTGGGTGAGTGAGTGGGTGAGTGAGTAAGTGAGCTGGTGGTAAACTGTGGATGTTCTATCTGTAGAACAAGACTGTTCCAACTAACCTCACTTTCTCTCCCGATGGTAAGCTCTTTGCAGCTGTAGGGCAAGATCGAAAAGTGAGTAACAATCTACTGATACTAAAATTTGTCACTTCATTGTAAATTTTAGGTTAGAGTGTTCAATTTTTTGACTGGCAGACTAAAATTTGTGTTCGACGAGTCAGTCGACATTTTCATTCAACAGCAACAGGTTTGAAAACATTTCACTTCTTTGCCTACTCAGAGCAATTCTGTTCCTTTCTCTGTAGGTCTCTCCTCAAATACCAAATATGGAGTTTGGTCGTCGCCTTTCCTCAGAGAAAGAACTGGACAGAATGCCTGCTTACAGCTTAGCTAACACTTGTGAGTAAAAATGAATCACCGTCAAAAATTTTAGTCACAGCCTCTTTTTACAGTATTTGACGAAAGTGGTAACTTTCTGATCTACGCAACTATGATGGGTATCAAAGGTGACTATTGTCAGTTGTGCTATGGAAAAAAATTATTTTTATTTTTTATTTTTGTAGTAATCAATCTCTTCACTAACAAGTGTGTTCGTGTGCTGGGCAAGGTAAATGCACTGCTACACCTTGATGCTCTCTACTCCCTCCCTCCCTTCTCTCTCTCTCTCTCTCTCTCTCTCTCTCTCTCTCTCTCTCTCTCTCTCTCTCTCTCTCTCTCTCTCTCTCTCTCTCTCTCTCTCTCTCTCTCTCTCTCTCTCTCTCTCTCTCTCTCTCTCTCTCTCTCTCTCCTCTTTCTCTCTCTCTCTCTCTCTCTCTCTCTCTCTCTCTCTCTCTCTCTCTCTCTCTCTCTCTCTCTCTCTCTCTCAGGAGGAGAATGTTCGGTTTCTACAACTATCACTGCATCAAGGCAGCATAGGCAAGAAAAGATTTCTCACCATGGTGAGTGGGTAATAATTAGAAGTGTTACTATTTAAACACGGGAACAAAATTTGGTGTTTTTAGGAAATGCAAGTTTCAGATAACCCTACTCTTCGTAAAGACACTTCCGATCCTACTATCATCTGTACGGCATACAAGAAAAACCGGTTTTACATGTTTTCTCGGAGGAACCCAGACGAGACGCAACAAAAGTCAGTCAAAGTATATATCACCGTCTGTATGCTGTGTGAGTGTGTAATGCTTGTGTGTTTAGTGGAGGAGATGGTGACCGAGATGTGTTCAATGAAAAACCATCCAAGGAAGAAGTCATGGCGGCTACTCAAGGAGTGAGATTAAACTGTTTCAAATCTCACTGCTCTCTCACTCACTCTCTCTCACTCTCACTGCTCTCCCTCTCTCTCTCACTCTCACTCACTCTCTCACTCACTCTCACTGCTCGCTCTCTCTCTCTCTCTCTCTCTCTCACTCTCTCTCTAGTCATCTGGATCTACTCGTGTCAGCAACCATGCTACCCTCCACACTACTCTTGGTGATATACACATAAAGCTCTTCCCTGAAAAGTACACCACCCTCTACTACACTCATCAGTTGATTTTTTCACTTTTGTTCTAGTTGTCCGAAGACAGTTGAGAATTTCTGTGTTCACTGCACGAATGGATACTATGATGGTCATATCTTTCACAGAATTATTAAACAGTTTATGATACAGACTGGAGACCCCACTGGTGAGTGAATAGGTGTGGTCACATAGAAATAGGGGTGTGGCTTGATTTAGACTTGTATGATCACTGTAAGCCTTGTGTGAATGGGTATCGCTTCAAGAAGTATGTGATTTGAAATTTGCTTGAGTGTTAGGGATGAGGCTATTATGCTCAAAAATTTACCCATTATTCTATGCCGCACTGCTCAAAATTTTCACTGATTATGCTCACAATTATGCTACTTATTTAAGCCTCACGTGATCATTGAAACAAACGATTGAATGATTGATAGGCAGTCTAAGGCAGCTCACAGCTGCTAGCTTACTGTCGACAAGATGACAACGCATTTTCGAATGCAATATGTGCTTGCTTGTTCTTGTGTTGCTGTTGAACTCGAACGCGCATTCAAATATGGTGGGTGTAATGACCACACCTACCAATTATATTACATTTTTTACCGATTATCCTTCGAATAATGCTCGGGAAAAAATTACCTATTATGCCGGAAGCAGTGCCCGCATATTAGCCGCATCCCTATTGAGTGTTGCATAGACAGTTTTTTGTATTTTGTCTCTTGTGCTATAGGGACTGGTACTGGAGGCGTGTCAATATGGGGCGGAGAGTTTGAGGATGAGTTTCACTCCTCTCTGAAGCATGATCGTCCCTACACAGTGAGCATGGCTAATGCTGGTCCCAACACTAATGGATCACAGTTCTTCATCACCGTCATCCCAACAGTAAGCTACAACACTAGCGTCATTGTTACTTAGCTCAGTATTCACCGAATGCACAAAAATTTTAGACACGAAAATTTTTACAATGAACAAATAAAATTTGCTTGTTTTTGAAAACATTGGTGGTGTCCGAAGTTTCTTTAAAAAGAGAATTTCAGTATTATTTTTCTCCCTTCATTAGCCGTGGCTTGATAACAAGCACACTGTGTTCGGCCGAGTTACACGTGGAATGGAGGTCGCTCAAAAGATAAGCGAAGTAAAGGTGAACCCGAAGGACGACAAACCTTACGAAGACATCAAAATCATGAACATCACACTGAAATAAAGCTCAATTGATACAGTCAATATTTTTACAAACCTTTGTTTGACATTCAAATGAATCTCTTGAACTACACCCACACAAGCCTAGAGTGAACGCACATACAATTTAACATCACTTTAGCAAAGGAAATTTTATGACAGTGATTACTGTTGCGGTTGTGTCATTAAACAAGCTACAGATTCATCAACTAATTGTAATTATTTGTTTTTCCTAACCTCTACGTGTATGGTTGGTAGGAGTGCATGTATCAAGTTTGCAATTAGCCTTATCTGTTCTAATGGACTCTACTAGACGAATTTAGACAACTGGCGGTTCCTTTGATTACACCCTCGCATTGTAGTACAACATTCAACACTGAAGGTATTCTAAATGCACTTCCATATGTACCTCCGGGAATTCTGCTTTACAACACAAGCTGTCAAATTTTTATTGTGTCATTTGAAATTTTATTGTCAAGTGTATTGTGCTGGTATAGCACCAGCCTCACATGTCTGTGCAATCGCTCTTTGCAGCTTGCTGGTATTTCGGTTTATTTCTTCCTAGCTGGAGAAGCCAGAGATGTGAAAATATTTGATCCTACTCCTATCCTAATTCTGGCACTACAGAGATGTCTGGAGAACACTCATTTTGAAATCTGGTACATACCCAGTAGAAGGGGCGGCATGGGGACTAGCGTACTTTACTCCTGACAATAAAATAGTGAATAAAAAATGGTGATAATAATAGTGTCACTGAAAAACTAATCAATAATGGAACTGTAGACGAACATACTATTATTGATTATTGCAACCAGTGAGAAAGGAATGTCAATTTTGAACTTGCAGAGCTGCTGGAAAAAAATACAACATGGAGAATTTGTCTGACTCAGATTCCAGTGGTATCGAGTTTGGTGTCGATTTTGCTGTTCTTCTCTACATAGCTGGCAGCACTGGAGTAGTGTTTGATAGAAAACAACTAATGCAGTTTGGGAGAAAAGACAGAGCATTGCTGGGTCAGTGACACCATCAACCTGGGCACCTAATGGTCTAAGACAGCTCCTCACTGAACAGTAGCTAGTGCACTATCAATAGATAATAGCCAGATAGTTATTAGTAGTGCACTAACTTTAATAGAAGCATTGTAGTCATAAGTCATGTCGTGTCGTAACCAATGAGTTTCGCACGCTTGTAAGTGAATACATGTAGAAAATTTGTCCAGTTGGACCTTTCTTGGGAAAATTTCAGATGAATGTGGGAAAACTTTGGCGCTTTGAGTGCAAAATTATTCTTGCGCCAAATTTTCTGGTCCACAAAAATATTGAGCGAAAGAGTGAAAAATTAATATTTGTCACGTGGATGCCTCAGGTATGTTCTTTTGATCGTGTCCAAGAGCACCTCGCCGCGTTTTAGTTGGTTGTATCAGACCATCATCGCTCGGAAAATACCAAGCTCAGCTGTGCTAGCGATCACGGACGGCTACTAGCGGCTCGCAAAAGGAGCAACGCAACGGCACGCCTCACACTTAAACTAATGAGTGTAATACTCACAATAAGAACATGACGGTATGTATGGTACGAGGATCGATTTTGCATCCCATGTTCCAAAGTCAAGGGTGTCCGGATTAGAGGGGTATGTATTTTTCCTTTGAATAAGTGAAAGAATAATTATAGCAATAACAATAATAATAATAATAAGAAAAGTAATAATAAGCAGTAGCACTAAGGTGTAGGAAAAAATACGGTTAAATAATGATTTTAAGAAATTATCATTACTTAAAAATACATTACATTCGACATACATAATACATTCAACATTATGGTTATCAACATAAAACATGCATGTATTGAGTCTTGCTGTATTGTGCAAGCGTTGAAGCTACTGTCAATGTTTCATGTTACGAAAATAGAGACTCTGGAGAAGATCCTCTGTGGTCGGCTTGAATTGTCGACGGCATTTCGGGCACTTGGCTTCGAGTAAATTTCCGGAAAATTCAACGATTTTTGAACCAGATTTGCATTTCGGGCAATTGTAGACAAGGTCTTTGAGGCTCGGGAATTCTTCTATTACTTCTTTGGCTCTTCTAGTGCCCTCGATCTTAAAGGCTTCTTTCTCACTGTCTGTGAGGTCATCTTCTGTCCAGTAGACATCGTAGAACTCGGTTTCATTTAAGACAGACCGATCTTTTACACGAAAGAATCCTCCATCAGCCCAGTCCGTGCCCCACGAGTTCATGAAAGTCAGACAATCCGGATCGCATCTTATCAGCACTACTGCATGTCCTGCATCAGGCTCAGAACCTGTCAGTTCATCTGCAAAAAAAATTAATATAACGCATGTATAGTAATAATATTAATTTTTACTCACTAGATTCTAAATCACTTCTTTCCAAAATTTTCTTGCGTTTGTCGCTAAAAAATTGCACAAATTTGTCCCACTGCTTGAGATACAATCGGAATCTAGCGACGACAGGTCGTCTTTCATTAATGGCTTTTCTTGCGTCGGTTTCAGTAACTGCTTTATAGCGTAAACGATACTCAGGACAGACTGCTTCAAGAACATGGACTGTATTGATACCATTGACAACATCTTGTCCATACTCTTGAATAAGGCGATCACGTATAGTATTGAAGTCAGGGACACCACCCTCTCGTCCTACTATACGATGCATAGCGAGGTGGAATGTGGCCGCAATGGCGTGCGCATAGCATGTTGCTTCTCCATGCTGATCTCTGGGTATAAAACCTGCATTAGCCTGGTTGATGTACGTGGCTAGATCCACTTTCCCAAGAGCATCAACTAGTGCATCACATCCCTCTGTCATACGAGAGACAACGATCTCACAAAGCTCATTCACTATGTTCAAACTGTTTGCTTGAACAAACAAGCGGCATTCACCTGATGGAGGCAACTCCCATCCTGCATCGACTAGATACGATATTGGTGTGTGGGTGTTCTTCATTGTTGAGCTCATCTCGAACAAAGTACGTTGCCCATCCCAATTAGGGTTTGGTTCATCTACCAGGCACTTGGGGTTGTCTATATGATCTGATGTGAGATAACATGTTACGATACGTACTCCCAGTGCACGAAGCTCTTGAGCAATTGGGACAGGATTGCCATCTGTTGCTTGACCATCTGAAAGAATGAACAGCACCTTTGCAGTGTCTGGATCCGCTTGTTTGAATATGCGCAATGCTTCTTCCATTGCCTGACACATTGGTGTATGACCATAGATGAACGGACTGATTATATCAATAAGTTCCTGAATATAGTCATGTTGTTCCTTGGTTGAAGATTTTCCAGCATTCAGTCCTGACTCCATCAGATCTACCATTAGTCGAGACACATACTGCACTGATCTTGGTTCAATTGGCCTGACTAAAATATCAGAAAAAGCCACCGACTTCTCGGATATAATTTTCTTAACAAATGCATACGCTTCTGAACTTTTTACTGCTTGATCCCATGAAGTTTCTGGTGGTGGTGGTGGTGATGGTGATCCTGCTCGGAATGCTCTATGTATCATAGTGAAGCCAGTGATCATCCCAATGCCATTCATTATCTTCTTTTTGGTGTTCTTTACTGAGTCATTTACTTTGCACTTGAGTTCCACAGCACTGGCAGTACGAGCATTAGGTAATTTTCCAAGAATTATGGGTATTAAGCTTTCATCCTCGCGCAGTAACCAATTTAAAGCAGCAGCCTCTTCATTGGTCAAATAATCTCGGATCCATTCCTCAGCATGCGATGCCCCGTACTGTTTCGCTAACCGAATTAATTCTTCTCGACCAGTATTGAAGTACCTCAAATTTACTAACAATTCTATCAAATTGCAGATCACGTTTATATTTTCCACTCGATTATTCATTCCAAAAGCACAAGCGAAAATTGATTCTCGTCTATCGTGATGCGTCACTTCTCTTTCAACGATCTTCGCAATTGTAGTGAACACAGCATGAGTGCGCTCCACACTTACGTCATCATGATGCAGCTCATTCAAGGCATAGGCCTCCTTCATAGACTCAGACACATCAACAAGGACTCCGAACATGCTGCTCGCTCTCAGTATGCAAGCATAAACGGAAGTATAACAGCTTTTAAAAGCCAAAAAATGCATAATTTTTAGTTCTAAATATGTCTGGAAGTGGCGGGAAATTTAACGCTTCATATTCTGTGGTAGAAACTCCCTCGTCTTGTCAAGCAAAGGAGATCTGTAGAGAAGTGCAAAATCACTGATTTCGGCAGCATTTGCAGCAAACCTACCTTGTTCTATTTTCTCTACTTGGTGAGCAAATAACTGGAGAGTGCAAAGGATCGAGACAAATCAAAAAACTACTGAGAAGTATATTATTTTACCGTTAGGCTTGATATGGTACATACTTGGAGAGTTGTCATCTGATGTGTGATAATAGTTTTGTGTGTTCGAATCTGCAGAAGCAAGACACAATTTAAGTTGTACAAAATAGTATATCCTCCCTCACTGCACTCACTAACTTGCTCACTCACTCACTCACTCACTCACTCACTCACTCACTCACTCACTCACTCACTCACTCACTCACTCTCTCCCTCACATACTGTAGTTTAGTTTTGCTTTAATATATGCTTTTCTTCTCAGCAACTCATCTGAGAGGGGACTGCTGCTTTCTGCTCTAGGACTGTACTGACCAGATGGAGCAGCTATTCTTGTCGGGGAGGACCCTGTGATTCTTAGTCTTGGGGGCAAGATATTGGTGTTGTGAAGAGTGAAAGGAGATGGGAAGGGAGCGTGAGGGAGGTTTAGACTAGCAGAGGTAATCCACGGCATTGGGGTGCTCCGAGAGAAAGGAGCAAAGGTAGTTGGGTGAGCAAATTCCAGAGTCAAAGGAGGAGCAGCGTCGTGAGTATGCACCTCCGAGGACAATCCCTCTGATCTTCTCGAGTGCCCAGTGTCTACTACACCACTGTCTGCTTCTTCCTGCTGTGACATTTCCATCAGAGAGGCGTCAGGCAGCTTAGCCTTCATGGAGCTTTGAGGGCAGACTGAATCAAGCAAGCCAATACCAGACCTTGTCGGATGGAAGCAAGACGAGAATGCAGAGTCTTGGTAGTTCATCACACATGAATCGAGAGCAGTTGAGCTATATACTGGAGCAGCCGCTGGTATCATAGAGGGTGTCTCGGTTATGGTAGTCAGCTGTTTCTGGTGGTCTTGGTTTGGTGGTCGCAGTAGCATTGTCGAGTGCTGGTTGGGACGCCATGGAGAGGAAGTAGTGAAGAGAGAGTGGAGTGGATGAGGGGGAAGATCGCCCATGTGAGCCGATGGACTGCTGTACTGAGGAAAATAGGTGTGACTGGTAGTCATGTCAACCACTTCAGACTGTAGGTCGGCTAGCAGCAGTGGAGCGGGGCCGTCACTCAGTGAGCCTTCCTCCTCTTGGTCATCTTCCTCATCCTCTGTGTTGCTGTGTTTCTCCTTCATCAAAGGACTAGCTAGTGGAGACACTGGGAGCTGCCGCTTCACTATGAGAGAATGAGAAACAGAAAATAATGTACAGAGGAAGCAAATTTTACAATAAACAGAGAAAACTCAGAATAATTAAAATTTGTACTGGTTTTTTAATTTGTACTAATTTTTTGCTATTAAATTCTGTAAAATTTTCACTCATATCACCATACTAGTGTAAAGTAATTTACATTCAAACCAAAACCTTTCTGTGTAAACTGATTTACAAATTCCCTAACAACTTTATTATTTGAACTGAATTAATATTTCATTTCTCCCCTACCTTGTTTTTGGTTGTACGGAGTTGATGTTGATTGAGATGATTTGGTGTTGTCATCAGCTGGTGTCGCCATAGTCACACAGCTCCTGGACTCAGCAGCAGGCGTTGAGAGCAGAATCGGTGAAACAGGCTCCAACCAATTTGAAGAGCTGAGCTGTTTCTTCGGACACGGCGTAGACTGAAAACTGGTTATGTCTTTGCAAAGAAGCACAGCGCTGTCCCCTCCAGCTGAGAGAGGTTTGATGGGTGTCACAGGCACCACGGACATGTCAGTAATGGGTGAAGGTAACTGGTCTAGTGCTGGGTTAGCAGATAGCAGAGAGGATGAGAGAGGAGAGGAACACAGGGCTGCCTGTTGCTGCCCTCTCTTGGTCGACTTCGTGACGATATCCGGAGTCACCGAAATAGTTGGAACTGGACGATAGATCTCCAATAACGACCTGATAATAAAATAATTTTTCAAAATTAGAATGAAATGACTAGTTCTTTCAAAAAACAGAAACATTTGATAATTTATTTTAACACTCACCTTGCTGAAGTCTGAGGCGAAAATAGATCACTCTCATCTCTTTCGCTAGAGTCACTTGAATTCATGCTGCTGTCCCTCTGTGGTTGACCAAATAGTTTCCGACGAATAAAGGATGAATTTGCGATGTCTCCATTCCGCTGTGAGTAGTCATCACCAGTGAAGAGATCAGTACCTGAGAGAGAGGGAAATAAATACACAAAATGTGTAGTGGCTGCCGGTGACCCTACGACAGTCACTTATGATGACTATGTGTAGTTGTGGTCACCAATGGCAGAGGAGAACACATACACGAGAGTGCATGTATTTCCCTGGGTCATCGAAAAGGA
The DNA here is from genome assembly GCA_964017065.1 of Haliclona indistincta. Lineage (NCBI taxonomy): Eukaryota > Metazoa > Porifera > Demospongiae > Haplosclerida > Chalinidae > Haliclona > Haliclona indistincta. Next base: position 7,193,060 of record OZ024790.1, read on the forward strand.
CAGCATATATAGCTACAGTGATCGTTGTAGTAAATATATCAAAAATAACGACTGTATTATAAAATAGAAAGGGAAAAAATCTACATCTTGGTCATCAGCAGTTAGGAGAGGGAGAGAGAGAAAGGAGGGAGTTGAGAGGGAGTGAAGTGAGCTAGGTAGGCAGAGATAGAGAGAGAGAGGGGACGCAGACGAGACGCAACAAAAGTCAGTCACAAGTATATACCACCATCTGTATACTGTGTGAGTGTGTGTGCTTAGTGGAGGAGATGGTGACCGAGATGTGTTCAATGAAAAACCATCCAAGGAAGAAGTCATGGCGGCTAATCAAGGAGTGAGATTAAACCGTTTCAAATCTCATTGCTCTCTCTCTCTCCTTCCCTCCTATCTCTCTATCTCTTTCTCTCTTTCTCTCCACTGGGAGAAAAGTTAAATTTCCTGAAGTTTTTCGTATAATGACACGCAAAGGACACAAGCGCAACAAATTTCCTTCGTCTGTCAAGTAGCCGACACATGGAATGTTCCTGCAAAGTTTCCTGTACACATCGAAATTTCACGTGCCCTTTTGCGTGTCCTTATGTCCAACACATGACATGGTCTAGCGAACATTTCCTGACTCCATGACACACGAGCTGCCATACAAATTTCCTCGATCATCCACACACCACTCGTTCCAGCAGCATGTCCTGACTCCATGACACACGAGCTGCCATACAAATTTCCTCGATCATCCACACACCACTCGTTCCAGCAGCATGTCCTGACTCCATGACACACGAGCTGTCATACAAATTTCCTCGATCATCCACACACCACTCGTTCCAGCAGCATGTCCTGACTCCATGACACACGAGCTGTCATACAAATTTCCTCGATCATCCACACACCACTCGTTCCAGCAGCATGTCCTGACTCCATGACACACGAGCTGTCATACAAATTTCCTCGATCATCCACACACCACTCGTTCCAGCAGCATGTCCTGACTCCATGACACACGAGCTGTCATACAAATTTCCTCGATCATCCACACACCACTCGTTCCAGCAGCATGTCCTGACTCCATGACACACGAGCTGTCATACAAATTTCCTCGATCATCCACACACCACTCGTTCCAGCAGCATGTCCTGACTCCATGACACACGAGCTGTCATACAAATTTCCTCGATCATCCACACACCACTCGTTCCAGCAGCATGTCCTGACTCCATGACACACGAGCTGTCATACAAATTTCCCAGACCATCCACACACCACTCGTTCCAGCAACATGTCCTGACTCCATGACACACGAGCTGTCATACAAATTTCCCCGACCATCCACACACCACTCGTTCCAGCAACATGTCCTGACTCCATGACACACGAGCTGTCATACAAATTTCCTCGATCATCCACACACCACTAGTTCCAGCAGCATGTCCTGACTCCATGACACACGAGCTGTCATACAAATTTCCCCGATCATCCACACACCACTAGTTCCAGCAGCATGTCCTGACTCCATGACACACGAGCTGTCATACAAATTTCCCCGACCATCCACACACCACTCGTTCCAGCAGCATGTCCTGACTCCATCACACACGAGATGTCATACAAATTTCCCCGACCATCCACACACCACTCAGACGTCACTTAGCGGTACCGGTCTTCATACCATGCACAGACAATGAGCAGAGTTTTATGGGCATGTTTAGTATTACTAATGTACATACATGTACTTAGCATAATTATTTTGTAGATGGTTAAATTAATGTTTCATGTTTCATATAACAGTAGAAGTGTATGTGCAACACACTAGTACTCACATAGGCTCCCACAATGATATCAAGGTAATATAAAGTTGTAAGCAACATAGGAGGCAGTAGGCGCTTATGGTCCGTTAATATTGACAAGTTGTTCAGAGACTTACTATAAATAGTCAAAAGTGCATGTAAGTGTACCCTCACTAGTACAGGTAAATAGTGAGGGTAAATATAAATAGTCTAAAAATACTATAAATAGTCGTCAGGGTAAGTGTACCCTCACCCTGACACTGCACGTTGTTGATAATAAAATTTTCTTTCCATTAATAATAATTATTAATTTGTCTTTCTTTCTAGAATGTATACCAATTTATTTCTGTTGAGATTGAAACTCTGGGTGCTTTGGGTCCAAAGATAAAAGAGATTTTGTTACAACTCTGGGCAAAGGTATCTCAAGGCAGTCTAATGATCTTCTGCAGCAGTATGACATGGGCTGTTTGTTTAGTCCTTAGTGACTTCAACTTTATTATGTGCTTTAATTGTCTGATTATATATACTTGTTGAATTACATTATGAAATTATTTTTTAATAATAAAATTAATAATAGTAGCATTAAATCCATGACCTGATTTCTGATTCTTGGTCATTTTCTTTGTAGACGACAAAATCAATAACAAAAAATAATAACAATCAAAATACCTTCATTTCTGTACATGTGGCCAGACCAGTTCAGAGTAGCATGCAATAAGCATGCCTGTATAACAATCAGATGCAATTATTTTTCTTAAGCTCGTAGCATTCGCAATCCACTGAATTGAAAAAAACCATGATACATGTGTGATTTATTAACCTGCAGGTCATTCTCTTCGGGCTATGTCAGCAATTTGTGTGTTGAGCACAACATGTAGTGGTACCTGGTACTGATCACGAGCCTAGTGAAGAAAGATAAAACACAGAACACTGCTGCCTGTCACTGGATATTGCTTGCTCAACAGCATTTGATTTTGTTCAGTTTAATGGTGCTAGATATTTGAACGGAGTCTCTGAATAATTCCCTCATCCCAGCATAGAGCCTGCTAGCAAGCACTGCTGCATGGTGTCTGTATACCATAACTGATGATAGTGCTTTCAAAACACCACTAACTCTGGTAGCTCTTGCACTAGCCTTGATACATCTCTCACTGATTATCCTAATATTGAAAATCCACTATAGCATACCTTTACCAGATGGTGTCTTACGTTTTAGTCTTATAATTATTTCTCGGCACACGCACCACAATACAATGATTATTCCACAGCAGGAGAGAGTAAAAACACCAGTGTTGACTGGTGACCACACAAGATATGATGAAAAAGCCTAACGCATCATCTTTTTGCTACATGTATGATGTACACACCTGTATCACTGCAATGTTTAGACTAGTAAGTGGAGGTGTGGCTAACATTCCAGCAATGCACAAACTATGTGATGACAGTGCTGGTTTAGCTACCCAATCATAATAATAATAATAGTCATGTAGTTTCTACATGTATACCAATAGTAAATTTTGTTACGCGTTTCATTAATTATAACTAACTGTGTTTCTGAAAAACTCAAAATACATCACAGGTCTAAAATACAATGCTGAATAAAGTTTGAAAGACATGAGTTGAAAAATGCTAAAACTAATCCCCTGGATCAAATGGGTTTGGTTTATCATGATCAATGGAGCTGAGGGTGTAGTTGACCTGCCAATGATGAGCTTCATCTGCTCTGATCACTTCTCTCATCATAGCGTCCTCCTAGAGAGAAGCAATGACAATAGAATTATAACATGTAGGTGTCTAGATACCAACTGTCGGCATCTGACAACAGTATAAGAGAGAATTTCTTATCTATTATAAAAGCGCTTCAAGATACATGTTCATGTACACAGTTACTAGAGAGTTTTAGTTAGCCGTTCACGCCAAACGGCTGAACTTAAACGGCTGGTTCAGTGACGTCACCACTTATCTTGTAATTTGTGTACACGCGAAGGCAATCTAGTCGTGTACGTATACAACACTGTAGCGCGCACAGTATTTTGTAGGCACACGTAAAACACACAAAAACAGAAACCTAAAGCATGTGGCTTTGTGCTAGCTTGTAACATATGTGCTGGAAAGCTAGATGAGAGACGCGAGAAGTCTTTGAAAACAATACGGGAAAACCAGGTACCAGCCGTTGTAAACGGGAAAATTGAACGTGAGGCTTGGGTTAACGGTGGATCACGTGCTAATTTCTGACGTCAGCACTGCCAGACGTTAACCGTTAGTGCAAATAAACGCGTAACTAAAACTCTCTACTATCAGTGCAGGTTACGATGTGAATTAAGAT
>OZ024790.1:7197363-7317363 GCA_964017065.1 Haliclona indistincta
AGTGCTCTCTAGTCATCTGGATCTACTCGTGTCAGCAACCATGCTACCATTCACACTATATAGTCTTGGTGATATACACATTAAGCTCTTCCCTGAAAAGTACACCACCCTCTATACTACACACATCAGTTGATTTTTTCACTTTTGATCTAGTTGTCCGAAGACAGTTGAGAATTTCTATGTTCACTGCACGAACGGATACTATGATGGTCATATCTTTCACAGAATTATTAAACAGTTTATGATACAGACTGGAGACCCCACAGGTGAGTGAATGGGTGTGGTCACATAGAAATAGGGGTGTGGCTTGATTTAGACTTTTATGATCACTGTAAGCCTTGTGTGAATGGGTATCACTTCAGGAAGTATGTGATTTTGAGTGTTGCACCTGATAATTTTTCTATTTTGTCTCTTGTGCTCTAGGGACTGGTACAGGAGGTGTGTCAATATGGGGCGGAGAGTTTGAGGATGAGTTTCACTCTTCTCTGAAGCACGATCGTCCCTACACAGTGAGCATGGCTAATGCAGGTCCCAACACTAATGGATCACAGTTCTTCATCACCGTCATCCCAACAGTAAGCTATATCACTAGCGTCATAGTTACTTAGCTCAGTATTCACCGAATGCACAAAAATTTTAGACACGAAAATTTTTACAATGAACAAATAAAATTTGCTTGTTCTTGAAAAATTGGTGGTGTCCGAATCTTCAGTGGTATTTCTTTAAAAGTGAATTTCAGTATTATTTTTCTCCCTTCATTAGCCGTGGCTTGATAACAAGCACACTGTGTTCGGCCGAGTCACACGTGGAATGGAGGTCGCTCAAAAGATTAGCGAAGTGAAGGTGAACCCAAAGGATGACAAACCTTATGAAGACATCAAAATCATGAACATTACACTGAAATAAAGCTCAATTGATACAGTCAATATTTTTACAAACCTTTGTTTGATATTCAATTGAATCTCTTGAACTACACCCAATCTAGAGTGAACGCACGTACAATTTAACACCACTTCAGCAAAGAAAATTATTTTTATGGCAGTGGTTACTGTCTGATTGTGTCATTCAACAAGCTACAGATTCATGAATAGCTATAATTTGTTTTTCCTATCCACTGTGTATGTATCAAGTTTGCAATTAGCCTCATCTGTTGTATAATAGAGTCTACTAAGCGATGTGACGACTGACGGTTCCTTTGATTATACCCACGCATTGTAGTACAACATACAACACTGAAGGTATTCTAAATGCATTATATGTACCTCCGGGAATTCTGCTTTACAACACAAGCTGTCAAATTTTTATTGTGTCACTAAAATTTTATTGTCAAGTGTATTGTGCTGGTCTAGCTTGAAGTGTAAAACATGCATTTTGAATATTCTGTATACTTAATGAGCTAGAGCTACATGTAGTGGAATTTAATTTATATTCATGCCTGTATAAAAGGGCGTTGCTTGCATTTCATTTGTCAGACAAACATCTGTGGTTAGCTGTAAACCATGAAACTGTCAGCTGGTTATTTTGGTTTATTTCTTCCAAGCTGGAGAAGCCGGAGATGTGAAAAAAATATTTGATCCTACCAAGGGCACAAGCCTTTTCTTGCACTACAGAGATGTCTGAAGAACCACTCATTTGAAATCTGGTACATACCCAGTAGAAGGGCCGGCCCGGGGACTAGCGTAAGTGAGAGATGAATAATTGGAGCTGGAACTGTGAAAGAATTTAAACAATCACATTGCCTATGTGACACACCTTTTGCTATGAGGTCATACATGGACTGATTACTAATTTGTCTGATCAGGTGTTCTCCTGGGTTAGCTGAAGAGACTGTCACTGTGCAGGAGTAGGTTGTAGCATCAGCTGGACTCAAGTCGGGTAGCACTAGTTCCTGTTCACTGCCTCTTGTCACACCATTAGAGGACCACTGGTACTGGATGGTGAGCTGGCTGAGCTGAGGATGGAGTGTAACAGAGCAGTTCAGTCTAGTACTGGTACCCAGTAGAGGTTGTGAGTGGAATCCATTGGATGGTCCAGTGTGAACATCAATATGAGAAACTGTAAGAGACAATTAAATGATGACAGTTTGTCTCAATCCACTCACATGCTACAGTGAGGTTGGCTTCAGCTGTTACTTGTTGTCTGTCAGTAGACACACGACAGGAGTACAGTCCTGAGCTCTCAACAGTAGTCTCACTCAGAGTCAACTCAGTCACATACACTGAAGCACCTGCTCCTGATCCTTGCTTTAGTAGAAACCCACCACTACCAGTGACCAGACTCCCTCTGTGCATCCACTGGACTGAGAGCAGGTTAGTGGTGACTGGTAGTGAAGTGTGCACTTCACAAGTGAGCACAGATGACTGTCCAAGAACTGCATTCACTGGTGTGAAAATATTAGTATTCTGGAGCGATCCTGTGTATGAGATGTATAGTAGAACTCATGATATAGAAGCACCTATATTTAAATACCTTGTACTTGAAGATTAATAAAACCAACTCTTGAACCAGTAATTCCAGTAATAGCAGCATAACAGTAGTACAGTCCTGCACTAGTAGCTGAGATAGTGGCTACTGTCAGGTTACAAGAGAAGGTGTCACTGATCTGTGTGTTCCCATGTGGCTGAGGGCTGGAGCAGTTGTTGATGATAGTGTCAGTGATGTCTCTCCAATCAATACTGAGAGCACTGTAGTCTGGTCCAATGGTGCTACTCAGTGTGACAGTACACTGCAGCTCAACATTCTGGTCACCATCAACAACATATGATAGTGGATTGATAATGGAAACTATAATGAAATGGAGATTAAAATATCTTCAATAAGTAATAGTTAACTCCCGGTCTCTGAGGCGATACGGGATATATACCGAGGTGGTTAATTATGCTGTCCGAGGGCGGAGCCCGAGGATGGCATAATTAACCACCGAGGTATTATCCCGATCGCCGAAGAGACCGGGAGTTAACTGACTTGTACCCAACCACCAGTCTTCTTGTGGTGTTTGTAGCTGCTGTAGCTGTTCTGTAGCTTGTAAGCGAAGATCTACGAGCTGTTCTGTAGCTTGTAAGCGAAGATCTACGAGCGGATGGGAGCCCAGGGCACTCGCCTCCAAGCGCACACTCGCCAGGTCTATAATGGCGAACGCCCGTGTTCAAGTTGGGCGACAAACGAAGCCTGGCGTCAACTTTTGTGCAGCTAAAACGCACGGTAACTTGGCTTTCAGGCAGCAATGCTGGCTGACCTTTCCCAAAGGTCAACACGTGCCCAATAAATTATTGATAATTTATTGACGATGGCCCACTAGTATCTGCTATTTTGTGGGGTATAAAGCTCCACGCACTTTCGCCGGGTGGGCAGGTGTGGACAAGGGACTAGTGCCACTTTGCCACTTCCTGGAAAATATCCATATTGGCCAGGTTTAACTTTAATATCCTGGAAAATATCCATATTTCCCTGGGTATATGGGATATATACCATGCCATTTTCTTTGGGTGTGGTGGGGTACAATAATAATTAAGGCAGTAACATTGATTAGTAGCACATAAAAATTGACTAGTTTAAGTTAATGAATGGACTATGCATGATCCATCCCTACATAATTTACTATACCTTTGGTAATGGTTGTATTGACAGCATTAGAACCTGGTCCAGAAGAGGTAGTTTCAGCTAGAAGATTTGTTGCAGTAGGAGAAGTGGTTTCAGCTAGAGGAGCTGAAGATGCAGTTTTAGGTAAGGATGATGTTTTAGCAGTTGCAGAAGGAGAGATATTAACTGATGGTATAGAGTGGGAAGCAGCTCCAGCTCAAACAGCTATCATCAAGATTAAGAACATGCTTTGCGGCAACATTATGAACTTCAGAGGCATGCAGCTTAGAAAATACATCCAGGTCATTGCATGAAGTGAAAATGAACACAATACTACATGTACATGCTTAGTTATAACAATGCGTGGATCAGCATAGACAACTTATCTTGTTTACATATGTTAATATCATGATTTTTTAGTCAAGTCATAATAATTATTATTATTTCGATGTACTAAAAATAATGTTTGCAGTCTCACTGATAAAAATGGCAATAATAGCCAAAAATATATCTAATTTGGGAGTTCTGGTGGGTGTAAATGTATGCAAATGGCTCAACTGACATTTCACTGTCAGTATCAGTACTACATCAGTAAAGAGAAAAGGACACAAACAAGAAAATTAAAAAGATTTCAAAATCAAAAGGGGGGTTGTAGGGATGAAGAAATATATCACTGGTCCACTGCTGGTCCACAATGTTAAACAACAACTGAGGAACAAGCATGGAATGGTAACACGATTGACTTGATAACAGACATAGATCCCTACATCAGTGGCTGTACATAAGGTCAATATTTTGTCACAAGCTTAATTCAATTCAGTTGTCAGTCAACAGCAACTAGCTGAACTAGATATAGTCAGCCACAGCAGCCACTGATGTAGGGATCTATGGCCGGTCTGTTAGCAAGTCAATCGTGTTACCAATCCGTGCTTGTTCCTTATTGTTTCACATTGTGGACCAGTGGTATATTTATCATCCAGGCGCGTGTCCACGATAGGGCTCCGGGTGCTCTAGCACCCCCCTCAGCATTGAAGTTTTAAATTATTAATTGCATTAAAGTACACTGTGGCTATAAATTTATCACAACTGTTATTGCAACAAACTTATCAGCTGCCAATATTCCATTCTAAGGTGGTTTAGGCCGTTTGCCATTAGTTCTAGCGAAGAACAAATCCAGTGCGCCATGATAGTAATGACGAAAATGACGCAAATTAATGAATATCATGAATATTAATTAGATTTATCGGGCGCGCTTCGCGCGCACCTATCTTTCCTCCTTTCTAGACACGCGCCTGCATCCTACATCCTTTTGATTTCGATAGAAATCTTTTTAATTTTAATGAGATAACCGCGCTATGTCGAGGCGACCGCCACCTACTGTTGGACAGGGTCCACTGAAGTATGCGAAGCTGACAGTAGATCTGCCGCGAAATTCATCCGTGGACCCTAGCCTCGTCCCCAGGCTCTCGAAATAGAGCCTGGTACACATTGTATGCGCATGCGGGCCTGCATCAGAGAATTGAAGCGCGTGCAACGTAAGTAAGGAATCCACTTTGATTGTGGCGTTGCAAGATTGCTGTATCACCCGCTTCACCTAAAATCACCCAGGAAATGACTGGTTAAAATCATTGCGTATGACCAGGTCTTGACTGTACAAAATCACCATATATTATAATACGAATGTCATGTATAATACATAAGGACTGTACTAGACGACCAGCACACGCCTACTTTAGTAAAGATGGCTCTCGCGAGATGGCTGCCTGTATTCATGAAGACGCGTGAGTTGTTTCTGGTGTCTGGCATTCTTTTCTACTACGAGCCAAGTGGACCAGCCTTTTAAACTTCTGTGTGACAATGGAAAGCGTTGTAACGAGGAAGAATCTCAGCTAGAATTGGTTGAATGTGACTAGTAGCTTGTTTATGAATTAAAGGTCCGATGCCAAGCTCCAGTGCACCACCTCTGAGTAGAACTGGTGAGTCTATCAATAGGTGGAGATGGTCAGATTGTATTAGAAGCATTAAGAGTAGCACTGTTGTTGGTTTTCCTGTAAATGAGATCTATAGACCACCTGCATGCAAGCTAGCTATATAGCTCTCTATAGCATTCAGCTGCTTTAATGATCGACAGAGAATAATGTTTCATGCTTGTCTTGTTAACCCATCCAAGGCTACTTGCATGACCAGCACACTTGAAATGATGTAATCACAAACTGAAAAGAAGGTTGTCTTGTACCAAAAAATTGCCACTGAGCACTTTACCTACAATAGTTCTACAGATGCATGAAAATTAATTGTGGAGGAGGAATGCAGCGAAATGGGTAGAGAAATAAATTATTCGCTCAAAAATCTTCTGCCGTCTTCCTCTTAACGACACACACCGCTCACGGGGTTCCGAAGAATGACAATCGCCCAGTCTCGAAAGTATTGCAGTGAAAATGGCAAATCTAAGTAGTCCTACGCGACTGTTCACGAGAATTATTGCACAAAATCAATTCACATGGCCATCATGATTTTTAATAAGACCAAATTTTTAGCAGCGCTCTGCGCCACAAAAAAGAAACCTCTCCGTAAATTCCTGGCTACGGCCTTGTACATGTATATTGACGGTTTTGTATAATCTACTAATAATAGTGATAGGCATAATAGGCTCTCTGGTTCATATTATTGACTGTTTTTGTGTTTAGCCCTAGATTTAACCATCTTAAAATTATCGAAATTTATCACATCTCTCTCTTTCTCTCTCAGGCCTTTCATTAATTCTGTAAAATCAGAAAGTGGACATGTGTTATTACTAAAACACCTATTTTGTTCTAGGAGAATGAACATCAGGTTTGTCACAATGAGTGACAACGTGCTGCTTGGTTTGATGGTGTTATGTCCACAGGTGCAACCCAAAAAGTGATGGTCTGGCAAGTCGTAACAAGAAGATAATTATAGCTAAGTAGTTACTAATCCCAGACAACAAGACTAGTAATTTTGTTACAATTATATATTTTCGTGCGTATCAATATTGAAACAATGAACACACTAGGAGTGTATAACACATTATGGTCTAATTGTAATACAATGATTATTTTGTTACAATGAATCGTACTATCCACTGAAATAGTCCTGAGCTAATCATAATAAACAGTTGCAAAATGTTTTCAGTGACCTTGCAATCTGGTAAGCGCTGATGAAGTGTAGCTTGACTGTAGGAGTAGTTTAATAGTAGATAAATGCCATTTCATATAGTGATCTTGAGACTATATTGTAGTAAGTTGCATACTAATCTGGTAGACTTGATGGGTAAGAATGCTGTGACAGCACTGAAATGAAGAAAGTGATATTTAATAGTGATCTTGAGGCTAAAGTGCAGTAAGTTGCATACTAATCTGGTAGACTTGATGGGTAAAAATGCTGTGACAGCACTGAAATGGTGAAAATTCCAATTCAGAGTGATCTTGAGGCTAAAGTGCAATAAGTTGCATACTAATCTGGTAGACCTGATGTCTAAGGATGCTGTGACAGCAGTGAAATGAAGAAAATTCCATTTCAGACCAGATTAGTATGCAACTTACTGCACTTTAGCCTCAAGATCACTCTGAAATGAAATTTTCTTCATTTCAGTGCTGTCACAGCATTCTTACCCATCAAGTCTACCAGATTAGTATGCAACTTACTGCACTTTAGCCTCAAGATCACTATTCAATGTCATTTTCTTCATTTCAGTGCTGTCACGGCATTCTTACCTATCAAGTCCACCAGATTTGTATGCAACTTACTGCACTTTAGCCTCAAGATCACTATTAAATATCATTTTCTTAATTTCAGTGCCGTCACAGCATCCTTAGACATCAAGTCTACCAGATTAGTATTCAACTTACTACACTTTAGTCTCAAGATCACTATGAAATGGCATTTAACTATACTTTTAAACTACTCCTACAGTCAAGCTACACTTCATCAGCGCTTACCAGGCAAGGTCACTGGAAAAATTTTGCAACTGTTTAATATGATTAGCTCAGGACTATTTCAGTGGATAGTACGATTCATTGTAACAAAATAATCATTGTATAACAATTAGACCATAATGTGTTATGCACTCCTAGTGTGTTCATTGTTTCAATAGTGATACGCACGAAAATATATAACTGTAACAAAATTACTAGTCTTGTTGTCTGGGATTAGTAACTACTTAGCTATAATTATCTTCTAGTTACGACTTGCCAGACCATCACTTTTTGGGTTGCACCTGTGGACATAACACCATCAAACCAAGCAGCACGTTGTCACTCATTATGACAAACCTGATGTTCATTCTCCTAGAACAAAATAGGTGTTTTAGTAATAACACATGTCCACTTTCTGATTTTACAAAATTAATGAAAGGCCTGAGAGAGAAAGAGAGAGATGTGATAAATTTCGATAATTTTAAGATGGTTAAATCTAGGGCTAAACACAAAAACAGTCAATAATATGAACCAGAGAGCCTATTATGCCTATCACTATTATTATTAGATTATACAAAACCGTCGATATACATGTACAAGGCCGTAGCCAGGAATTTACGGAGAGGGTTCTTTTTTTGTGGCGCAGAGCACTGCTAAAAATTTGGTCTTATTAAAAATCATGATGGCAATGTGAATTGATTTTGTGCAATAATTATCGTGACAAGTCGCGTAGGACTACCTATTTTCACTGCAATACTTTCGAGACTGGGCGATTGTCATTCTTCAGAACCCCGTGAGCTGCGTGTGTCGTTAACAGGAAGACAGAACATTTTTGAGCGAATAATTTATTTCTCTACCCATTTCGCTGCATTCATCCTCCACAATTATTTTTCATGTATCTGTAGAACTATTGTAGGTAAAGTGCTTCAGTGGCAATTTTTTTGGTACAAGACAACCTTCTTTTCAGTTTGTGATTACATCATTACAAGTGTGCTGGTCATGCAAGTAGCCTTGGATGGGTTAACAAGACAAGCATGAAACATTATTCTCTGTCGATCATTAAAGCAGCTGAATGCTATAGAGAGCTATATAGCTAGCATGCAGGCGGGTGGTCTATAGATCTCATTTACAGGAAAACCAACAACAGTATGCTACTCTTAATGCTCAGGACTAATACAATCTGACCATCTCCACCTATTGATAGACTCACCAGTTCTACTCAGAGGTGTGCACTGGAGCTTGGCATCGGACCTCTAATTCATAAACAAGCTACTATAGTCACATTTAGCCGATTCTAGCTGAGATTCTCCCTCGTTACAACGCTTTCCATTGTCACACAGAAATTTAAAAGGCTGGTCCACTTGGCTCGTAGTCAGTAGAAAAGAATGCCAGACACCAGAAACAACTCGTCCCCTGAGTTCAGTGAATACAGCAGCCATCTCGCGAGAGCCATCTTTACTAAAGTAGGCGTGTGCTGGTAGTCTAGTACAGTCCTTATGTATTATACATGACATTCGTATTATAATATATGGTGATTTTGTACAGTCAAGACCTGGTCATACGCAATGATTTTAACCAGTCATTTCCTGAGTGATTTTAGGTGAAGCGGGTGGCTGTATTGTACGGTGGGCGGTGCTCACGAAAACAATCATACGGAAGCGCGGTAGCTTTGATTCTGCCCACGCAGTATCATAAGTTTATTTTCTCTCTTCTATAAAGAAATTCTGATTGCTGCACAGAAATCTTTAATAGTTTAATCTGCTGTAAGTAGTAGACAGTCGCACTATACACTACTCTTATTCTGTTAATATTGTGTCTCTGATACACTCTGATTATATTTTATACTTGAAGTTGTCATATAGACCCATTGAGTCTGAAAACTCAGCAATCACTTCATAGCGTAATGCTCCTGCATAAGAAATGATATGCTATAATCTCTCAACTTAGCTTACCTGGTGCCTGACCAGTCCCCTGCGATTCAGACGAGAGTCCTTGATGAACTGAAATATGTCACCCACTCCCTCCACTTTAACCCTCTCCAGCTGTGAGTACCGGATGCAGATGAAGGCACCTGTCCTACCCACGCCATCACTGTACAATATTAGATTGTGATGTGTAATGTAACAGAGCTCTCCCTACTTGCACATGACTGTGATGGGGTTTCCACTTGCTGACATTGCTGTTTTGAGTACAGTATCAGTTAGTTTAAGTACAGCATCAATGTCAGTAGGAGCACTGTACTCCGGCCACTGGCTGTAATGGATTTGAGTCACAACAAGTGAGTTATCACTGGTCTGTGAACAAACAAATGCCCACGTTAAGTATGTTTGTACAGCATGATTACATAGGCTATCACTAACATTGATGTAGTCCCCCTCTTTGACAACTTCAAGTGTACGTATCAGTGTAGAGCATCGAGGCATTTGTCTGAGAATGGTGTATCATTCCTGTTGTGCTTGGATATGATGATTCTGTTCCATTGTGTCATCTCACGAGGACTGTAGATATAGTGAGGTTGCATGTCCACCGTGAACCTTGCCTAGAGAACAATATCAATATGAGATAGCAAACCCACTACAGTACTGGTCTAGACCTGAGAGATTGAGTAGAAGTCCACCATTGCATTGGTAAGAGGATCAGCATATGTTCTCAGGTTAGGCACTGAGGGCAACATGGCTCTGTTGAATGTACCGTAGATCTGAGCCAGAGAGGCTAGACCAGGATAGTCGACATAGATCACAGGAACATGACGGAGGAACCTGCACAATAATGATGTTGAAACCATTCTTTGAATGTAATAGGTCCGATAATTTAAACAAAAATGTTATTTTATTTCTCTTGCATCACTGACCTGTGTGATAGTGGTTTTCTTCCAGGATCAGTGGGAGGGTTACAGGCGTCAACAAACTGTATTCTCTCTAGTGTGATCCAGGTGTGGTCTGTGGTCCGATAGAACCCACCATGCTGGACTATCTGACGAAGGAAGGAGATGACTCGCTGAGTACCTGAGTGAGAGAAAACATGGATGTTTTAAGACTCCAGCTATATAGTATTACTGACAAAAATGCTAAAATGTATAAAAGATCTGATCAATTGGAGTATGTCACTGCTAACAAATGGGGTTCATGGTGATGAAGATAGCCATGTCCGTAGTGACCTTTACCTGCTTACCAACCAGCTCAACAATGATGGGCTTGGCACCTTGGACAGCTGAAGAAAGAACAGAATCATCATATCCAAGCACAACAGGAATGATACACCATTCTCAGACAAATGCCTCGATGCTCTACACTGTCCAAACTTGGAACATCAGTCTCGTCATCGCTCATCAATGAATGGTCAACAGACATGCATGTTATGTGTGATGAGCTACGTACATGCTACAGCATGCTTGTGCTCCTTAAGCGCCTCCTGTATGGTCTGTATCTGCTGTGAGACAGCTGACAGCATTCTCTCCTCAAGACGATTGAACTCATCAAAGCAGCCCCAGGCACCAACCTGACATAAACCAATGAATATCCTTCCCATTGCCTGGAAACACAAACATTAAATACGTCCACACTAGTCGGAAGATGAACAATACCTGGAAATCAAACTTTTCGTCACAGTTAAACACTAGGACAAATCGACCCAACTGGTTACCAAGAGCTTTCCTGTTACTGAAAAACTAATCAATAATGGAACTGTTGACAAACGTACTATTATTGATTAAAGTAAAGTAAAAAAGTTTAATAAAAAACTAAAAAGTGTAGGGATGACGCTTGAAAAGTAAAGGAACAAGATGGGATGATGCTGCAAAGTAAAGGAACAAAATGGGATGATGCCTGCAAAAGAAAAGGAACAAGATAGAATAATGCTTGCAATTGTAAAATCCCAAGTGTCCCTACATCAGCGGCTTGCTGCGACGACGTGCAATTGACAAATGCAGAGTCCTCTTCCTAAACCTTTTACAACCGTCAATTACTGAATCGGACTGTGTCCTCCAAACCACAGATACCTCTAGTCATTTACAACTGTCAACTACTTCATCGGACTGTGTCCTCCAAAACACAGATACCTCTACAACCGTCAATTACTTCATCGGACTGCGTCCTCCTTCAAGCCGCTCATGTGGGATATATACTTGGGACTTTTACATTTGCAAGCATTATAAGTTCCATCTTGTTCCTTCAATTTTGCAAGCATCATCCCATCTTGTTCCTTTACTTTTGCAAGCTTCATCCCTACACTTTTTATTAAACTTTTTTACTTTACTTGTTCCTGTTACTTTTTTGATCACTATCAGTTTGAACTTATTAGCTGTATTCTAGCTTTTATTTCATTTTTACAACTCTGTGAGCAGCAGTTACTAGTCTAGTAGATCAGAAGGTGCATAGCCTCTAGACAGAGAGTCAAGGAACATGGAATGTTATTATTATCTGCAATCACAAGAATAATGAAAAGGTTTAAATTAGTTAGAGAGGTTGAGGGTATGAGTTGACAACATGATATTTCTTAGCACTAGCTGTAATGGATGAAGAGACTAACACTAACAACTATAAGTAAGCCGGGAACAGGCTATTATGATGATCATGGCTGGAAGCCTAGCTGGTCCGTAGCCTAGTCCCAGGATTGCATGTTGATGTCCAGTTGTCAACAGCACAGGGGTCCTATAGGGTTCAATAGCTTGTCAGGTACGCATCAACCTGAAGAATCAAAACGAAGCCACCGAGTGGTTGAGAAAGATGCAAGAGCATGCGACACATAGTTACACATTGGTTAATTCAATTTATATATAATAATAAGTTTTACAGAACAAAGATAATCGCTCTAGCTGTACCAGAATTAAGAAGTTAAGCCTTTGTCGTGTGGCATACACAAAAAACCGTCAACGCGTCACGGCAACACAACTGAGCGTAAACTGACACCAAAACTAGAATCAAAAGCAGCTTTAGCTAAATCATACAGCTAAAGAAAAGAAGCCATGCATTGACAGGAGTCCAGAGAGATAAAAAGACTGCATGCCCATCAGGCCTAGCTGTGAAATCTAGAGAACGCAGAGCGAAGTTTACCAGATTTTATAGCCAAAGCTTTCTAATTACTGAGCTCTCTGCTTCACCCTTTTTGTCTGTTTCTCAGCCATTTGTTACTTACTGGTCATGCAGCTGCATTAATGTTATTATTAATTATAATTCTAATTTATAGATGATAATAATTAACCCTCGGCGCATGCGCGAGGGTTACGGTACTTGCCTGGTCGCATTCTGTCCATCGAGCTACAGAGAACAGCGATCACTTCTACGCGTCGACTAAGGCAAGACAGACTATAAGCACGACCAGAGCTTGCAATTTGACTCGTGGATTTTGCGAAAATAGTTTCGTTCGCGAGTTACGACTGGCTCACCTTGACGGCCGTCTCGGACCTCTCTGAGGACAAAAACGCTCATGGTTGGCTGCTAGGTACTCTTACAGTCGATTTGAACTGTAGCACAGCTCTGGGATGCATAGATACTTCAAAAAAAGGTTGTCAGCTTACTGCACACGTGTACGTATTCGGTTGTAGTCACGCCCACCTAACGCACCTAGCTTGACAGACCATTTAATCCAACATACTAATTAACAAGTAATAAAAACATTTAAAACAAAATGGAAGAGATTTAGGGTTGGTACATTTATCGAAAAAGTATGGAAACAAGATTTGAAATGAAAAGGATTGTAACAATAGCAGTGTAATGCTACCTCCCCATTAAATTAACCACAACTATCGAAAGCAGTTAATTTAGGGAGGTAGCATTGCACTGCTATTGTTACAATCCTTTTCATTTCAAATCTTGTTTCCATACTTTTCGATAAATGTACCAACCCTAAATCTCTTCCATTTTGTTTAAAATGTTTTTATTACTTGTTTCTTTTCTTTTTTTTTATTAATGACTTAGTTGGCACTTATGCTAATACAGTGTATAAAGAGAACTATTTCAGCTGACTGCACTCGATCGACTCTGCACTGCATGCATGCATGCAGCACGTACCATGCAACATTAGCTAAGCTTAAGCTAGCATTCTTACAAGCCTGAACAGAGAAATCCAGTGTAACAGTGAAGATTTGCTCGTTGTCTGCTGTGAACACTGCTAGTGGCAGCAGCACTAGCGTTCCAACCAATTCTGTACTAAGGTGCGCTTGTATTAGAATAATTACATACACGGCCGGGCGTGCGCGAGTAGGCGTAACCTAGTAACGGAGTTCAACCAGAATGCACGGAATGGCGTCTGTTATGGACCAAAAATCGCTGTTTTTCTGGAAATACTCGCTTCTCCCAGTGTTTTAGGCCTAAATAGATATCAAGTGCACTGGTGGTCATAGGTAGCGTTGCTTCTGTGTACGTTTAGTTGCGTTTGGTTCGCTCACTACTGTGCTAGACTCGCTGAAAAATAAGAAGAAAGAAGAAGATGAACAAACGGGTGACCACGTGAACTCTGGTTTACCACCTTAGACTTGGTTTCTTTTGCTTTTGAAGGTCTCTTTGTAATCGCACAAATCGTGCAAAGAGCTTCAGAACGTTAGATTAGCTTGAAACGCCCGTACGGCAAAGATATGGCAGTGTCGTACTTAGTGCCTCCAGCGGCGAGACGCCATCTTGTCATGCCCACAGCAACTGGCCTTATAGTCTTTAAGTAGACTCAATGAAAGCGCTTACCTCTTAGGATAGCCCCCAGATAGTTAAAATACCCCTGATGTCGTCAACAGCCGAGATATACGTGAATTATTGCGTTTAGCCTAAGTGTACCCGCCATCTTGTTTACTGCCCAACCCTAAATATGCCACGTCTACCGCGTGGCATAATAATATTATTTATGGAGTTTGCAGCTATGCAGGCTGACACTACAATGTGAATGGCATGCCCGCCGAGGGTTTGTGAAATCTGTTCATTCATTATTCATGAATTGATAGTTGCATCATAAAGCAGTGAAGTTCTGTCACTGAATTACTGCTATGCTTCATCTCAAGCCTGCTGTTAGCTATATTTTAGCTAAATGGTGTCGACTTTAAAATGAACACTACAAAAGACAAAATAATTATTCGTAACATGTTTGTATTATATATAGACCCGCCTACCGTGCTCTATCGTAGATAGCGACCCGCGGCCGAGGTTGAGGGTGTTACTGGTCGGATATCAGCCCGAGGCGAAGCCGAGGGCTGATATCCTACCAGTAACACCCGAAACCGAGGCCAAGGGTCGCTATCTACGATAGAGCACGGTAGGCGGGTCTATATACGATTTGTCGTATGCTTGCTGTACATTAGCGGCCATTTTGCGCATTGTTTTGATTGGAAAGGTCTGATAACCTGTTATCAGACCTGTGGTTTGACCACAGGTCAGGCTATCATACTTATAGACCTGGCGGCGCCTTTGAATGACGTCATAAGTATACGATAATTATAAGTATAGTACGACACACAAACCTGATCTGAGACATCATGGCAACATAGCATGATAAGCACTTAGGGTGATACTTCAACGGCCTTCAATGCTCAAACTGTACTGCACTTATTGAAGTACTGTATCTGACACAACACAGAGACAAACAAGACATCAGATATCGCAATACAAACACTCACCAAACAGCAATTTAACTATAAAGCCATGCTAGTGAATGATGCATGCATGGTGAAGTAACAAAAGCTAGTACTCTATAGGTAGCCAAGAGAGCACTATACAGTCACGGCACTAGTAACTTAGTGATCGAATCAGCAGTCAAACCACGCCCAGTCACAAATAAGCTCTACCTATAGAATTGAAAGAGTTAATAACAATGGCTATAAATGGCTATAATAGTTTTATATATACTCATATATACTCGCTATGTACTCAATAACAATGGCTATATACTCATGCGGGTAGTGTGACAGAAAGTTTGTGATAACACTCTTTCGTGTGTCGTCCTAATTTGGCACACTGCAGTTACACACATAAATGTGTCGTTTATGCTTGACACGCTTTTAGTGTGTCAATCTTGGGTTTGACACATCACAATGTGCCAATGTGACACACCACATTTTACTGTGCAGTTACACATTGGTTAATTTAATTTATATAAGTTTTACAGAACAAAGATAATCGCTCTAGCTGTACCAGAATTAAGAAGTTAAGCCTTTGTCGTGTGGCATACATAACAGAACCGTCAACGTCACTGCCAACACAAGCACAAACTGACTCCAAAACAAAAATCAAAAGCATGCAGCTTTAGCTAAATCATGCAGCTAAAGAAAAGAAGCCATTGACAGGAGTCCAGAGAGATAAAACGACTGCATGCCCATCAGGCCTTATACTTACAGTTCAAATTCCAACTAGAAAACAGAGGCGTCACACTGAATCCAAACACTATGTAAATACAGTGTATTTACACTATGTAAATATTACTTGTCTTTATCTGGAGTGTAAACAATGCACACCTGAGCTCGATACCATGTATCTACATCGTCATCAAACAACAAACTGATACAACCTTTAACCTCTAACATATCCTCCAGCAATTTTTATTTCAACAGACTCCCTCGACTGTGGAATAGTCTGCCCTCTGTCGATGATGATGTCTCCACTTCAGTTGTAATATCCCACCTGAAGGCTCTCTCTTGGTCGCATTTTCTTCCCAACTTTAGTAATGATGATCCCTGCTCGTACCATTTCCTCTCTGCTCATGTTCATCATGTGCCTATTCTATAGTGCTAACTTTACCTATCTGTAGTGTTATTTATTTCAAGCTGCTGCACTTTCTATATGTGTGGTTGACCCTCAGTGCCTATCATCGTTTATTTTTCTGTGTCTCTTTCTAAATCTTAGCCTATCACTCATCTGTTGTGCACTGTAAAGCATAATAATTATAATAATAATAATATTGTTCGTTTTTTCTTTTGTTCTGTTTTTATTGTTTTTTTTTTTATTGCCAATATGGCCATTATATCACTTATTCATTTATCACTTGACTATTTATATTCATTTCTTTATCAGGCATAATATTCTATCTATGTTGTATTCTGTTTTTCTGTTGTTAATAATAACATCCCTACATATCATTGCCTATCGGCAATGATAATAATAATAACATGAATGCGATGGCAAACGTCAGAATAAATAGCTTGTTCTTACCCCCTGGTCTTCACGCAATATAGTAGTATGCGGATACGTTGCATATCAACATGCACTTGTACTGTATCATCAATGGTTTATTAGGTATAACTGCTACCGAAACTGAATTAGATCGCATGAAGTTCAATATCATGGCGCGGCTGATGTGCAGTGCGACCCGCAGAATCGTAAAAATCGTTGCTTGTGTCCTAGTCGTCATTAGCCTGTGTCTATTATTTATACTGAACGATACCGATCTACTATCCAGTGGAGAACTGACAGATATTCAAATCATCGAGTCAACACCGCAAGCACACTCGACACCGTCACCATTACTCGGGCCCTCGTGTCAAACCACTGCGCCTGACAGGATAAAATCATGGATTGGAAATGGACTCGTCACGACTGTCAATCCTCCAGTTAAAGCTAACTGCCAGCAGCTGAAGGCAAGGAATCGCACAGAGCAGGAGATAGTGCTGGGAAAACTGAAGAATTGGACCAACAGTGAGACTATTGATGAGTTTTATACTAAAGCCAAGAACTGCTCTTATGTGAGAGATCTGTTATCAAGTGATAATTTCTACGTATCAGACACAGAGAAAAACTTTCCACTGTCATATGTGATAATGTTCCACAACAGTCCTCAACAGATAATGCGACTACTGAGAGTGATATATCGACCACACAATGTCTACTGTCTCCATCCTGATGGTAAAGCTGACAAGAATCTAATACAAGTATTCAGAAATATGGCCACTTGTTTCGATAATATTGTTATTCCTGACAGCTTAGTTAAGGTTACTTGGGGCCACATCAGTATGGTTGATGCTCAGTTGAAGTGTCTTCGATATTTAACTTATAACTACCAACATGTACAGTGGAAATACGCTAACATCTTGTGTGGCAAAGAACTACCGTTTAATAGCAACAGAGTAATGGTTGATACACTCAGTAAACTGAATGGAGATTCTGTTGTGAATGCTCATAGACTGACAGGCGTGAAGTTTTTACAAAGATTTGGACTACACTTCCTATCATTGAATGGAGCTTTGTATCCAGTGGCTCCACGATGGAGAAGAGTGCCGTTTGGAATCAAACTGTATAAATCATATAACTACATCAGCGCTTCAAGAAAGTTTGTTGAATTTCTACTCACCAGCCCACGAGTACGAGCCCTCCATCGCTACATGTCCACAGCTCTAGAGCCTGATGAAGAATTCTTTGCTACAGCTTATATGCTGCCTGAAGCACCAAAGACTCGCACTGTAGATGAAGTACTGTTTGTGAAGACGTTTTTTGCTCCAGAATTCCCATTGAATCTAATATGTACTGGCAAGAGAGTTCATCACGTTTGTATTCTCAATATTCGTGATCTCCCTCTTCTTCATGAGTACAAGAGAGGGAAAAGAACGATATTCTTCTACAACAAATACTTTTTAGAGTATGATCATGTCGTGATGGACTGCACGGAGCAGAGAATAGTGGAACAGAATAAACTAGAGTATAAGAGAGACTGTAACTGACTTCCTAGACACACAACATTCCAGGCCTCACTAATAATTCATTTTGTGGCTCACTAATAATTTCCCCTACACATGCACCTCAGGAATAACAAGTAAAGTAAAGCTTTAATAAAACAGACTGCGTCCTCCTAAACACAGATACCTCTAGTTATTTACAACCGTCAATTACTTCATCGGATTGCGTACTTGTTCCTTTCCTTTTTCAAGAGTCATCCGTACATTTTTCAGTTTTTTATTAAAGCTTTTTTACTTGTTCCTGTTAATTTTTTGAATTTGAACTTATTAGTTGTATTCTGTGCATGTTAGATGTTATTTCATTTCTACATCTCTGTGAGCAGCAGTTATTAGTCTAGCATATGTGAAGGTGCACAGCCTCTTGAGACTGAGTAAGGAGTGTGGTGGGTGCATGGACCAGCTCCAAACATCACCTCTTGTATTTCTTTCATTTTAGACTATGTTGTTGTTGAGTTTGTTAATAATAATGGAGATTCTCAAGTAGAATTTAGGAAAACTGAATGGTTGCTGAGATATTTTAAGTGCAAAGATTGGTGTATTATTAAACAAAGGAATGCAATTAATTGAATATGATTTGACTACACAAATCACTTGTGCACACATTCAAGGCTTCTGGAAACCTCTGTGATCTAAAGCTATATAGCCTTGGGTTAGGCTTCTGTATCATAAGAGCTGGTATAGAAGGACATACTGTTTATCTATTCTAATTCAGTGCATTCCAGACAGTGGGAAGAGCTAGCTGTGCAACCACAGCTGTGGCTTTATTGTTATCATAGCTGCTACAGGACTTTTTGCATTGCGGCTTCTGCTAGATCTCAAGCTCTTTTTGATCTGAATCGATGGTGAACTATAAAGAGAGGTGCCTGACTTTCTAGCAAGAAAAAATTCAAAAACAGTTGATCATTGCTTAGTGCTGTCTGTTGATCTGAATACTTCTAAAATCAACTATTTCAGTGATCAATGCTTGAACAAAAGACTGAATTCATCTGATCTTAGTGCTGTCTTTAACTTGAAAGTTACAAAGAATTTTGTGAAAATAAATATTTTCACACCTTTGGGGCCGGTCCCACCTTAAATGTTTAATGTTATCAATCACAAGAATATTCAGAGATATGTGCGAAAAGTCATTGTCACACTTGAGTAGCCACCATCTTAATTCGAGGACAACCCTACATAATGAAACTGTTGACGAACATACTATTGCAACCAGTGAGAAAGAAATGTTTTAAAATCAATTTTGAACTTGCAGAACTGCTGGAAAAGAATACAATGTGGAGACCACAACAAACCTACTGCTGCTTCTTTTGGACCATGCAGCGAATCTTCACTTTCAGAGTATTGGTGAAAGAAACACATGATCGAGTGTGTGAGTCAGTTTGTGCCCACTTCACTTGGAACATTGCAAATGAAAGAGGAGGGAATTTGTCTGACTCAGATTCCAGTTTGGTGTCGATTTCGCTGCTCTTCTGTACATAGCCAGCAGCACTGGAATAGTGTTTGATAGAAAACATCTAAGATGACCTATACAATTAACATGCTGGGTAATCAAGTTAGACGTATCTGTAGAAGGAGGAATTTCTGTCAATTATTTGACTAAAATGGGTGATCTTTTAGGAGCTGTGGTGAAATTCGAGATGGGATTAGATGTCACGGGAACAGAAATTGGCGTTGATCTGTGGTTGCACTACAATGCAGACGAACATCGATTAGTAGGTTTCGGTCTTTCTTTTGGAATGAGTATCGGAGGCTGAGCCCAGTTGACCTCACTACAAGCAGGTGTAATGCAAGGCAGATAGCTGAATACCAGTCTGCAGTTAAAATACACATCAGGCACACCACATATGGCTTCGTACATATGTGACAGACAGCATCTAGGAGTGATCAGCGAAAACAAGCGGATATTGCTGTTCAGCAAAATAATAACCTACCTTGTGGATGTCATGCTGGACAAACTGGAGCATGTTGGTTCGATGGACAGAATTGCCCTTTCACTCCAGCACAAGAATTCGCCAAAGGAACGTCTATCTATGTCTAGTTGTCTGTGACAGAGGTACGTGGGTCATGCATGTACTGCAGCTCACTGGTACGGAATCGAGCACTAGAAGTATGCAGTTTGGAGAGAGAAGATGGAGCAATGCTGGGTCAGTGACACCATCAACCTGGGCAACTAATGGTCCAAGACAGGTGTAAATTGGTCCTCACTGAACAGTGTAGCTAGTGCACTATCAATAGATAATAGCCAAATAATTATTAGTAGCGTGCTAACTTTAATAGAAAAGTCATGTTGTAACCATTGAGTTTTGCACAGTTGTAAGAGAATACATATAGAACTTTTTGTCCAGATGGACCTTTCTTGGGAAAATTTCGTTGTAAGCACATGTATATTGGAAATAATTTTGGCGCTTTGAATGCAAATTATTCTTGCGCCAATTTTTTTGCTCCACAAAAATATTGAGCGAAAGAGTAAAAATTCAATAATAAAAAATTATTGTCACGTGGATGCCTCACGTAAGTTCTCTTGATCGTGTCCAAGAGCACCTCGCCGCGTTTTAGTACTAGCAGTTGGTTGTATTAAACCATCATCGCTCGGAGAATACCAAGCTCAGCAGTGTTAGCGATCACGGACGGCTACTAGCGGCTCGCAAAAGGAGCAACGCAACGGCACGCCTCACACTTAAACTAATGAGTGTAATACTCACAATAAGAACATGACGGTATGTATTGTACGAGGATATTCCAAAGTCAAGGGTTCTCCGGATTAGAGGGGTATGTTAATTATTTTTAGCGTTAAATAAGTGAACGACTAATAGTAATAACAATAATAATAAGAAAAGTAATAATAAGCATGCAGTAGTACTAAGGTGTAGGAAAAAATATGTGAAAAAATGGTTAATACATGTACTATAATGATAAAAATACATTATTAGGAAAATACATTACATTTGACCTGCATTTGACATACATAAATACATTCAACATTATGGTTATCAACATAAAACGTTCATGCATTCAATCTTGCGGGGTTGTATAAGCATCGAGTCTTGTTGTATCGTGCATGCATTGAAGCTACTGTCATGTTTCATATTACGATAATAGAGACTCTGGAGAAGATCTTCTGTGGTCGGCTTGAATTCTTGACAGCATTTCGGGCACTTGGCTTCAAGTAAATTTCCGGAAAATTCAACGATTTTTGAACCGGATTTGCATTTCGGGCAATTGTAGACAAGGTCTTTGAGGCTAGGGAATTTTTCCATTACTTCTTTGGCCCTTCTAGCACCCTCGATCTTAAAGGCTTCTTTCTCACCATCTGTGAGGTCATCTTCAGTCCAGTAGACATCGTAGAACTCAGTGTTATTTAAGACCGACTGATCTTTCACACGGAAGAATCCTCCATCACCCCAATCTGTGCCCCACGAGTTCATGAAAGTCAGACAATCAGGATCGCATCTTATCAGCACTACTGCATGTCCTCCTTCAGTCTCAGTGTCTTCAGGCTCATCTGCAACACACAAAAAAATGATTAAAAAAATAGTAATAATTAATTTTTTTATACTCACCAGTTTCCAAATCGATTCTTTCCAAAATCTTCTTGCGTTTGTTGCTAAAAAATTGATGAAATTTGTCCCACTGCTTGGGATACAATCGGAATCTAGCGACGACAGGTCGTCTTTCATTAATGGCTTTTCTTGCGTCAGTTTCGGTAACTGCTTTATAATGCAGACGATACTCGGGACAGACTGCTTCAAGAACATGAACTGTGTTGACACCACGACCATAGACAGTATTTTTTCCATACTCTTCAATGATGTGATCTCGTATAGCTTCAAAGCTAGGGATACCTCCCTCTCGTCCTACTATACGATGCATAGCGAGGTGGAATGTGGCCGCAATCGCGTGCGCATAACATGTTGGTTGTTCTTGCTGATGCTTGGGTATAAAGTCTGCATTAGTCTGGTTGATGTACGTAGCAAGAGGGGCACTCCCAAGAACATCGACTAGTGCATCACATCCCTCTGTCATATGAGAGACAACGATCTCACAAAGCTCATTTACTATATCCAAGCTGTTTGCTCGGACGAACAAGCGGCTTTCACCTGATGGAGGCAAATTCCATCCTGCGTCAACTAGATACGATAAAGGTGTGTGAGTGTTCTTCATCGTTGAGCTCATCTCGTACAAATCAAATTTACCCCAATCACGGTAAGGGTTCGGTCCATCTAGAAGGCGCTTCTGGTTGTCTATATGATCTGATGTGAGATAACACGTTATGATACGTACTCCGAGTGCGCGAAGCTCTCGAGCTATCGGGAGAGGGTCTCCATCTGATGAATCTCCATCTGAAAGAATGAACAGCACCTTTGCAGTGTCTGGATCCACTTGTTTGAATATGCGCAATGCTTCTTTCATTGCTTTACACAATGGTGTATCACCATAGATGAACGGACTGATTTTATCAATAAGTTCCTGAATATAGTCATGTTGTTCCTTGGTTGAAGATTTTCCAGCATTCAGTCCTGACTCCATCAGATCTACCATTAGTTGAGAAACGTACTGCACTGATCTCGGTTCAATTGGTCTGGCTAAAATATCAGAAGACATCTCGGATATAATTCTCTTAACAAATGTATACGCTTCTGAACTTTTTACCACTCGATCCCATGAAGTTTCTGGTGGTGGTGATGGTGATGGTGATGCTACTCGTGGTGGTGATGGTGGTGGTGATGGTGATGCTACTCGTGGTGGTGATGGTGGTGGTGATGGTGATGCTACTCGTGGTGGTGGTGGTGATGGTGATGCTACACGTGGTGGTGGTGGTGATGGTGATGGTGATGCTACACGTGGTGAAGGTAATGCTGCTTGTGGTGGTTGCAATGCTACTCGTGGTGGTGATGGTGGTAGTATTAATGCCTCCAATGGTCGTGGTGATAGTAGCCATGGTAATGACGATGATGAAGATGATGATGGAGGTGGTGAGGATGACGGTGATAGTGGTGGTGGTGGTGAGGGTGATGGAGGTGGTGGTGATGAAATTTCAACATACAAATGATCAATTGGTGCCTGTTCAGTTTCAGAGCTTGACAATGTTGTAGCCACACCCTTGCTTGGCTTAGCAACCCCTTGTGCCTGTTTAGCCTCAGGGCTGTCACTTAACACTGTTTTACCCATGCCCTTGGTCAGCCTAGTGCCGTCTTGTGCCTGTCTAGTCTTAGGGCTTGACACTGTTGTAGCCACACCCTTGCTTGGCTTAGCAACCCCTTGTGCCTGTTTAGCGTCAGGGCTATCGTTTAACACTGCTTTACCCATACCCTTGGTCAGCCTAGTGCCGTCTCGTGCCTGTCTAGTCTTAGGGCTTGATACTGTTTTAGCCTTGTCTTTAGGCTTAGTGCGGCCAGTGAACATGGACCTAATGCTATTCGCCATTTTCTTAGTACTGTTCTTTGCTGAGTCATTGGTTTTGCATTTGAATTTGATGGCACGAGCTGCACCAGCTGTAGGCAACTTTCTGATTAGTATGGGTAACAAGCTTTCATCTATGCGCAGTAACCAATATAGAAGTTCAGCTTCATTTCCTGTCAAATACTCTCTGATCCATTCCTCTGCATGTGGTGCCCCATTTTGCTTCGCCAACTCAACCATCCTCGCAACCATCTCTTCCCGCCCTCGACTATTTGTTTGACTTTCATTGGAACCTCTTAAATTCGCGAATAGTTCTATCAAATTGCAGATTTCCGCAGAGTGACTAAGCCCAAAAGCACATGCGAAAATAGATTCTCGTCTATCGTGATGCGTCACTTCTCTTTCAACGATCTTTGCAATTGTAGTGAACACAGCATGAGTGCGCTCCACACTTACGTCGTCATGATGCAGCTCATTCAAGGCATAGGCCTTCTTCATAGACGCAGACACATCAACAAGTACCCCGAACATGCTGCTCGCTCTTAGTATCCAAACATAAACGGAAGTATATCTATGTAACAGCTTTGGTACCAAAAAATACATAATTTTTAGTTCTAAATCTGTCTGGAAGTGGCGGGAAATTCAACGCTTCATAATATTCTGTGGTAGAAACTCCCTAGTCTTGTCAAGCAAAGGAGATCTGTAGAGAAGTGCAAAATCACTGATTCCAGCAGCATTTGCAGCAAACCAGCCTTGTTCTATTTTCTCTACTTGGTGAGCAAGTAACTGGAGAGTGCAAAGGATCGAGACAATTCAAAAAACTACTGAGAAGTATATTATTTTACCGTTAGGCTTGATATGGTACATACTGGGAGAGTTCTCATCTGATGTGTGATAATAGTTTTGTGTGTTCGAATCTGCAGAAGCAAGACACAGTTTAAGTTGTACGAAATAGCATGCAAGAAACTTGCTAAATTGCTCGATCGTTCACACACACACACACACACACACACACACACACACACACACACACCCACCCACTCCCTCTCTCCATCACATACTGTAGTTTAGTTTTGCTTTAAGATATGCTTTTCTTCTCAGCAACTCATCTGAGAGGGGACTGCTGCTTTCTGCCCTAGGACTGTACTGACCAGATGGAGCAGCTATTCTTGTCGGGGAGGACCCAGTGATTCTTAGTCTTGGGGGCAACTTGGGCAAGATATTGGTGTTGTGGAGAGTGAAAGGAGAGGGGAAGGGAGCGTGAGGGAGGTTTAGTCTAGCAGAGGTAATCCATGGCATTGGGGTGCTCCGAGAGAAAGGAGCAAAGGTAGTTGGGTGAGCAAATTCCAGCGTCAAAGGAGGAGCAGCGTCATGAGTGTGCACCTCCGAGGACAATCCCTCTGATCTTCTCGAGTGCCCAGTGTCTACTACACCACTGTCTGCTTCTTCCTGCTGTGACATTTCCATCAGAGAGGCGTCAGGTAGCTTAGCCTTCATGGAGCTTTGAGGACAGACTGAGTCAAGCAAGCCAATACCAGACCTCGTCGGATGAAAACAAGATGAGAATGCAGAGTCTTGGTAGTTCATCACACATGAATCGAGAGCAGTTGAGCTGTAAACTGGAGCAGCCGCTGGTATCATAGAGGGTGTCTCGGTTATGGTAGCCAGCTGTTGCTGGTGGTCTTGGTTTGGTGGTCGCTGTTGTTGCAGCAGCATTGTCGAGTGCTGGTTGGGACGCCATGGAGAGGAGGTGGTGAAGAGAGAGTGGAGTGGATGAGGGGGGAGATCGCCCATGTGAGCCGATGGACTGCTGTACTGAGGAAAATAGGTGTGGCTTGTTGTCATGTCAACCACTTCAGACTGTAGGTCGGCTAGCAGCAGTGGAGCGGGGCCATCACTCAGAGAGCCTTCCTCCTCTTGGTCATCTTCCTCATCCTCTGTGTTGCTGTGTTTCTCCTTCATCAAAGGGCTAGCCAGTGGAGACACTGGGAGCTGCCGCTTCACTATGAGAGAACGAGAAACAGACAAATAATGCACAGAGGAAGAAAATTTTACTATAAACAGAGAAACCTCAGTTAATAAGAACAATCAAAATTTGTACTCAACTTTTTAAATTTATACTCATTTTTTGCTACTTATAAAAGTTTCACTCATATCACCATACTAGTGTAAAATAATTTGCATTCAAACCAAAAATTTCTGTGTAAACTAATTTGGCGTTTTGGGTGCAAATTCCCTAACAACTTTATTGTTTAAACGCAAAAAAATCATTATTTCATTTCTCCCCTACCTTGTTTTTGGTTGTACGGAGTTGATGTTGATTGAGATGATTTGGTGTTGTCATCAGCTGGTGTTGCCATAGTCACGCAGCTCCTGGACCCAGCAGCAGGCGTTGAGAGCAGAATCGGTGAAACAGGCTCCAACCAATCTGAAGAGCTGAGCTGTTTCTTCGGACACGGCGTAGACTGAAAACTGGTTAGGTCTTTGCAAAGAAGCACAGCGCTGTCCCCTCCAGCTGAGAGAGGTTTGATGGGTGTCACAGGCACCACTGACATGTCAGTAATGGGTGAAGGTAACTGGTCTAGTGCTGGGTTAGCAGATAGCAGAGAGGATGAGAGAGGAGAGGAACTCAGGGCGGCCTGTTGCTGCCCTCTCTTGGTCGACTTCGTGACGATATCTGGAGTTACCGAAATAGTTGGAACTGGATGATAGATCTCCAATAACGACCTGATAATAAAATAATTTTTCAAAATTAGAATCAAAAATGATAGTTCTTCAAAAACAGAACCATTTCAAAATTGCTTGATAATTTATTTTTAACACTCACCTTGCTGAAATCTGAGGAGAAAATAGATCACTCTCGTCTCTTTCGCTAGAGTCACTTGAATTCATGCTGCTGTCCCTCTGCAGTTGACCAAATAGTTTCCGGCAAATAAAGGACGAATTTGCAATGTCTCCATTCCGCTGTGAGTAGTCATCACCAGTGAAGAGATCAGTACCTGAGAGGGAGAGAGGGAAATAAATACACAAAAATGTGCAGTAGCTGCTGGTGACCCTACGACGGTCACTTATGACTATGTGCAGTTGTGGTCACCAACGGCAGAGGAGAAGACATACACGAGAGTGCAAGTATTCCCCTGGGTCATCGAAAAGGACAGCCTATAGCTAGAATTTGTCTGACTCAGATTCCAGTGGTAACGAGTTTGGTGTCGATTTTACTGCTCTTCTCTACATAGCCGGCAGCACTGGAGTAGTTTTTGATAGAAAACAACTAAGATTGCCTATCTAACATGCTGGGGAATCAAGTTAAACATATCTGTAGAAGGAGGAATTTGTGTCAATTATTTGACTAATATAGGTGATCTTTAAGGAGCTACGGTGACATTCGAGATCGGATTAGATGTGCCGGGAACAGAACTTGGCGTTGATCTGCTGTTCCACTACAATGCAGACGAACATCGATTAGTAGGTTTCGGTCTTTCTTTTGGAATGAGTATTGGACTGAGCCCAGTTGACCTCACTACAAACAGGTGTAATACAAGGCAGACCAGTCTGCAGTTAAAATACACATCGTGCACACAGGACCTTCGTACGTATGTGACAGACAGCATCTAGGAATGATCAGCGAAAACAAGCGGATATTGCTGTCCAGCAAGTAACCTACCTTGTGGATGTCATGCTGGACGAACTGGAGCATGTCGGTTCGA
Organism: Haliclona indistincta; assembly: GCA_964017065.1. Taxonomy (NCBI): domain Eukaryota; kingdom Metazoa; phylum Porifera; class Demospongiae; order Haplosclerida; family Chalinidae; genus Haliclona; species Haliclona indistincta. The sequence goes on from OZ024790.1 coordinate 7,224,624, forward strand.
TGGACAGAATTGCCCTTTCACTCCAGCACAAGAATTCGCCAAAGGAACTCCTCTGAACAAAATAAGGGAAATATCTATGTCTAGTTGTCTGGGACAGAGGTACATGGGTCATGCATGTACTGCAGCAGAGTGCAGTTTGGAGAGAGAAAACGGAGCAATGCTGGGTCAGTGACACCATCAACCTGGGAACCTAACGGTCCAAGACAGATGTACATTGGTCCTCACTGAACAGTAGCTAGTGCACTATCAATAGATAATAGCCAAATAATTATTAGTAGCGCACTAACTTTAATAGAAGCATTGTAGTCAAAAGTCATGTTGTAACCATTGAGTTTCGCACAGTATACATGTAGAAAATTTTGTCCAGATGGACCTTTCGTGGGAAAAATTTCATTGAGTGCAAAATAATTATTCAAATTTTCTGCTCCACAAAAATATTGAGCGAAGAGTAAAAATTTAATGATTGTCACGTGGATGCCTCACGTAAGTTCTTTTGATCGTGTCCAAGAGCACCTCGCCGCGTTTTAGTACTAGCAGTTGTTTGTATTAGACCATCATCGCTCGGAGAAAACCAAGCTCAGCTGTGCTAGCGATCACGGACGGCTACTAGCGGCTCGCAAAAGGAGCAACGCAACGGCACGCCTCACACTTAAACTAATGAGTGTAATACTCACAATAAGAACATGACGGTATGTATTGTACGAGGATATTCCAAAGTCAAGGGTTGTCCTGATTAGAGGGGTATGTTAATTATTTTTAGCGTTAAATAAGTGAACGACTAATAGTAATAACAATAATAAGAAAAGTAATAATAAGCAGTCGTACTAAGGTGTAGGAAAAAATATGTGAAAAAAATAACGATAAAAAAAAACATTATTAGGAAAATACATTACATTTGACCTGCATTCGACATACATAAATACGTGATACATTCAACATTATGGTTATCAACATAAAACATGCATGTATTGAGTCTTGCTGTATCGTGCAAGGGTTGAAGCTACTGTCAATGTTTCATGTTACGATAATAGAGACTCTGGAGAAGATCTTCAGTGGTCGGCTTGAATTGTCGACGGCATTTTGGGCACTTGGCTTCTAGTACATTTCCCGAAAATTCAACGATTTTTGAACCGGATTTGCATTTCGGGCAATTGTAGACAAGGTCTTTGAGGCTCGGGAATTCTTCCATTGCTTCTTTGGCTCTTCTAGCGCCCTCGATCTTAAATGCTTCTTTCTCACTGTCAGTGAGGTCATCTTCTGTCCAGTAGACATCGTAGAACTCGGTTTTATTTAAGACCCACTGATCTTTCACACGGAAGAATCCTCCATCAGCCCAATCTGTGCCCCACGAGTTCATGAAAGTCAGACAGTCTGGATCGCATCTTATCAGCACTACTGCATGTCCTCCTTCAGTCTCAGTGCCTTCAGGCTCATCTGCAACACACAAAAAAACTATTTAAAAATAGTACATTGTAATAAATTTTCTATACTCACAGGTTTCTAAATCGATTCTTTCCAAAATTTTCTTGGGTTTGTTGCTAAAAAATTGATGAAATTTGTCCCACTGCTTGGGATACAATCGGAATCTAGCGACGACAGGTCGTCTTTCATTAATGGCTTTTCTTGCGTCAGTTTCGGTAACTGGTTTATAATGCAGTCGATACTCGGGACAGACTGCTTCAAGAACATGAACTGTGTTGACACCACGACCATTGACAGTATTTTTTCCATACTCTTCAACGATGTGATCACGTATAGCTTCAAAGCTAGGGATACCACCCTCTCGTCCTACTATACGATGCATAGCGAGGTGGAATGTGGCCGCAACAGCATGAGCATAACATGTTGGTTGTTCTTGCTGATGCTTGGGTATAAAATCTGCATTAGCCTGGTTGATGTACGTAGCAAGAGGGGCACTCCCAAGAACATCAACTAGTGCATCACATCCCTCCGTCATATGAGAGACAACGATCTCACAAAGCTCATTTACTATATTCAAACTGTTCGCTCGGACGAACAAGCGGCTTTCACCTGATGGAGGCAACTCCCATCCTGCATCAACTAGATACGATAAAGGTGTATGGGTGTTCTTCATCGTTGAGCTCATCTCGTACAAATCAAATTTACCCCAATCACGGTAAGGGTTTGGCCCATCTAGAAGGCGCTTCTGGTTGTCTATATGATCTGATGTGAGATAACACGTTATGATACGTACTCCGAGTGCGCGAAGCTCTCGAGCTATCGGGAGAGGATCTCCATCCGATGAATCTCCATCTGAAAGAATGAACAGCACCTTTGCAGTGTCTGGATCCGCTTGTTTGAATATGCGCAACGCTTCTTTCATTGCTTTACACAATGGTGTATCACCATAGATGAACGGACTGATTTTATCAATAAGTTCCTGAATATAGTCATGTCGCTCATTGGTCGAAGATTTTCCAGCATTCAGTCCTGACTCCATCAGATCTACCATTAGTCGAGACACGTACTGCACTGATCTTGGTTCAATTGGTCTGAATAAAATAATATCGGACAAAGCCACAGACTTCTCGGATATAATTTTCTTAACAAATGTATACGCTTCCGAACCTTTTACTGCTCGATCCCATGAAGTTGCTGGTGGTGGTGATGGTGATGGCGATGCTACTCGTGGTGGTGATGGTGATGGCGATGCTACTCGTGGTGGTGATGGTGATGGTGATGCTACTCGTGGTGGTGATGGCGATGCTACTGGTGATGGCGATGCTACTGGTGATGGTGATGCTACTGGTGATGGTGATGCTACTCGTGGTGGTGATGCTACTCGTGGTGGTGATGGTGGTGGTGGTAGTATTAATGCCTCCCATGGTGGTGGTGATAGTAGCCATGGTACTTGTGAAAATGACGATGAAGATGGTAATGGAGGCGGTGAGGATAATGGTGATAGTGGTGGTGGTGGTGGTGAGGGTGAGGGTGATGGAGGTGGTGGTGATAAATATGACATTTCAACATACAAATGATCTATTGATGCCTCTTCAGTTTCAGAGCTTGGCACTGTTGTAACCTCACCCTTGCTTGGTTTAGAAACCCCTTGTGCCTGTTCAGTTTTAGGGTTTGACACTGTTGTAGCCACACCCTTGCTTGGCTTAGCAAGCCCTTGTGCCTGTTCAGTTTCAGGGCTTGACACTGTTGTAGCCACACCCTTTCTTGGCTTAGCAAGCCCTTGTGCCTGTTCAGTTTCAGGGCTTGACACTGTTGTAGCCACACCCTTTCTTGGCTTAGCAAGCCCTTGTGCCTGTTCAGTTTCAGGGCTTGACACTGTTGTAGCCACACCCTTGCTCAGCCTAGTGCCGTCTTGTACCTGTCTAGTCTTAGGGCTTGACACTGTTTTAGCCTTGTCTTTAGGCTTAGTGCGGCCAGTAAACATGGACCTAATGCCATTCGCCATTTTCTTAGTACTGTTCTTTGCTGAGTCATTGGCTTTGCATTTGAGTTTCACGGCACGAGCTGCACCAGCTGAAGGCAACTTTTTGATTAGTACGGGTAACAAGCTTTCATCTAAACGCAGTAAGCAATATAGAAGTTCAGCTTTAGTTTCTGTCAAATACTCTCTGATCCATTCCTCTGCATGTGGTGCCCCGTTTTGCTTCGCCAAGTCAACCATCCTCGCAACCATCTCTTCCCGCCCTCGACTATTTGTTTGACTTTCATTGGAACCTCTTAAATTCGCGAATAGTTCAATCAAATTGCAGATTGTCGCAGAGTGACTAAGCCCAAAAGCACATGCGAAAATAGATTCTCGTCTATCGTGATGCGTTACTTCTCTTTCAACGATCTTTGCAATTGTAGTGAACACAGCATGAGTGCGCTCCACACTTACGTCATCATGATGCAGTTCATTCAAGGCATAGGCCTTCTTCATAGACGCAGACACATCAACAAGGACCCCGAACATGCTGCTCGCTCTCAGTATGCAAGCATAAACGGAAGTATAACAGCTTTTAAAAGCCAAAAATACATAATTTTTAGTTCTAAATATGTCTGGAAGTGGCGGGAAATTTAACGCTTCATATTCTGTGGTAGAAACTCCCTCGTCTTGTCAAGCAAAGGAGATCTGTAGAGAAGTGAAAAATCACTGATTTCGGCAGCATTGCAGCAAACCCACCTTGTTCTATTTTCTCTACTTGGTGAGCAAGTAACTGGAGAGTGCAAAGGATCGAGACAAATCAAACTACTGAGAAGCATTTTACCGTTAGGCTTGATATGGTACATACTTGGAGAGTTCTCATCTGATGTGTGATAATAGTTTTGTGTGTTCGAATCTGCAGCAGCAACACACAGTTTAAGTTGTACAAAATAGCATGCATGAATCCTCACACCCTCCCTCACTACACTCACTAACTTGCTCACACACTCATTCACTCACTCACTCACTTGCTCACTCACTCACTCACTCACTCACTCACTCACTCACTCACTCACTCACTCACTCACTCACTCACTCACTCACTCACTCACTCACTCACTCACTAACTTGCTCACTCACTCACTCACTCACTCACTCACTCACTCACTCACTCACTCACTCACTCACTCACTCACTCACTCACTCACTCACTCACTCACTCACTCACTCACTCACTCACTAACTTGCTCGCTCACTCACTCACTCACTCACTCACTCACTCACTCACTCACTCACTCACTCACTCACTCACTCACTCACTCACTCACTCACTCACTCACTCACTCACTCACTCACTCACTCACTCACTCACTCACTCACTCACTCACTCACTCACTCACTCACTCACTCACTAACTTGCTCACTCACTCAACTCACTCACTCCCTCCCTCTCTCCCTCACGTACTGTAGTTTAGTTTTGCTTTAAGATATGCTTTTCTTCTCAGCAACTCATCTGAGAGGGGACTGCTGCTTTCTGCTCTAGGACTGTACTGACAAGATGGAGCAGCTATTCTTGTCGGGGAGGAGCCTGTGATTCTCAGTCTTGGGGGCAAGATATTGGTGTTGTGAAGAGTGAAAGGAGATGGGAAGGGAGCGTGAGGGAGGTTTAGTCTAGCAGAGGTAATCCACGGCATTGGGGTGCTCCGAGAGAAAGGAGCAAAGGTAGTTGGGTGAGCAAATTCCAGCGTCAAAGGAGGAGCAGCGTCGTGAAAGTGCCCCTCCGAGGACAATCCCTCGGTCATCTCTGATCTTCTCGAGTGCCCAGTGTCTACTACACCACTGTCTGCTTCTTCCTGCTGTGACATTTCCATCAGAGAGGCGTCAGGCAGCTTAGCCTTCATGGAGCTTTGAGGACAGACTGAATCAAGCAAGCCAATACCAGATCTCGTCGGATGAAAACAAGACGAGAATGCAGAGTCTTGGTAGTTCATCACACATGAATCGAGAGCAGTTGAGCTATATACTGGAGCAGCCGCTGGTATCATAGAGGGTGTCTCGGTTATGGTGGTCAGCTGTTTCTGGTGGTCATGGTTTGGTGGTCGCTGTTGCTGCAGCAGCATCGTCGAGTGCTGGTTGGGACGCCATGGAGAGGAGGTAGTGAAGAGAGAGTGGAGTGGATGAGGGGGAAGATCGCCCATGTGAGCCGATGGACTGCTGTACTGAGGAAAATAGGTGTGACTTGTTGTCATGTCAACCACTTCAGACTGTAGGTCGGCTAGCAGCAGTGGAGCGGGGCCGTCACTCAGTGAGCCTTCCTCCTCTTGATCATCTTCCTCATCCTCTGTGTTGCTGTGTTTCTCCTTCATCAAAGGGCTAGCTAGTGGAGACACTGGGAGCTGCCGCTTCACTATGAGAGAATGAGAAACAGAAAATAATGCACAGAAGAAGCAAATTTTACAATAAACAGAGAAAACTCAGAATAATTAAAATTGTACTGGTTTTTTAATTTGTAATAATTTTTTGCTATTAAATTCTGCCACTCATATCACCATACTAGTGTAAAGTAATACTTTCTGTGTAAACTGATTTACAAATTCCCTAACAACTTTATTATTTGAACTGAATTAATATTTCATTTCTCCCCTACCTTGTTTTTGGTTGTACGGAGTTGATGTTGATTGAGATGATTTGGTGTTGTCATCAGCTGGTGTCGCCATAGTCACACAGCTCCTTGACCCAGCAGCAGGCGTTGAGAGCAGAATCGGTGAAACAGGCTCCAACCAATCTGAAGAGCTGAGCTGTTTCTTCGGACACGGCGTAGACTGAAAACTGGTTAGGTCTTTGCAAAGAAGCACAGCGCTGTCCCCTCCAGCTGAGAGAGGTTTGATGGGTGTCACAGGCACCACTGACATGTCAGTAATGGGTGAAGGTAACTGGTCTAGTCCTGGGTTAGCAGATAGCAGAGAGGATGAGAGAGGAGAGGAACTCAGGGCGGCCTGTTGCTGCCCTCTCTTGGTCGACTTCGTGACAATATCCGGAGTCACCGAAATAGTTGGAACTGGACGATAGATCTCCAATAACGACCTGATAATAAAAAATAATTTTTAAATTCAGAATGAAAAAAGATAGTTCTTCAAAAACAGAACCATTTCAAAATTAATTTTACTTACTATTTTTTTCCTTATCAGTTAGTTAGTCTATTACATGCAGCTTTATCTGTATTTTTTCTTTTCATTATGTGTTTTACCTGTGCGGAGTATGCGCTAGGGTTATGCGTTTGTGTCCGTTTATATGTGTGTGTTTGTGTGTGGACAAAAAACACGCTTGTTTACATCTCACCACTCGAAATTCTCCACAAAAGTGCACTTTGCAGCTTCTTCACTGAATCTATAGTCCTATGAAGACGTTTTCTGTGCTGGCAAGCCTTGCTCGAGCGGCTAATCCATGGCTTTCTAAAGCTACGTGTCCTTGTAAGAGGATTTTACGGTATTGTGGGTGTGTCACCCTACCTCCTATCCATATTGATGTCCTCACTCAGTCTCACATGTACCGTACACCAGAGTCACTTCTTGCCAATCACCTGTTAGTGCATGTATGGTAGCTATGCTTTCATCAATATTTATCTAGAGCTGTCTATGGACTAGCTGTAACGTAGTGAGTGTTGCACATGGTAATGCTGGAGTAGTCTGCTGGAGTAGTCGTGTTTAGCTCTTAGCTCAGAACACGGTTAGTGCATTATGGTAGCTTTGCTATCATCAATGTTTATCTGGAGCTGTCTATGGACTAGCTGTAACGTGAGTGTTGCAGTAATGCTGGAGTAGTCGTGCTTAGCTCTTAGCTCAGCGCACGGGTATGTGTTCATTAGAACTCTACTTTATTTAAGTAATTTTTTTCCCTACATCATAGTGCTACTATTCCTCATCTACAATAGCTATCCATGTTTATCCTAATTTCTTATTATTAATTTCAAAATTGCTTGATAATTTATTTTAACACTCACCTAGCTGAGGTCTGAGGAGAAAATAGATCACTCTCGTCTCTTTCGCTAGAGTCACTTGAATTCATGCTGCTGTCTCTCTGTGGTTGACCAAATAGTTTCCGGCGAATAAAGGATGAATTTGCGAAGTCTCCATTCCGCTGTGAGTAGTCATCACCAGAGAAGAGATCAGTACCTGAGGGAGGGAGGGAAATACATTATTACATAGTACGTCATCTTTTAACAATCAGATTGCTCTATTCGAGGGCATTAATGTAGGTTATTGACCGCGCGTAGCGTCTTCTATAGCAACAGACCGTTGCGTCTTTGCGAGTTTGAAAAATTCGCAATGTTATTGCGCTCACAGAGATGAACTATGTAATAAATCATTTATTGCCCTACACAACTCGGGCAATAACCGACATTAATGACCTCGGGAAAGTCGGTTGCCCTCGTACAGTCTCGGGCTGCGCCCTCGACCGTAACTCGGGCAACCGACTTTCCCGCGGTCATTAATGTCGGTTATTGCCCTCGTGTGAGGGCAATAACTAATACAAAATGTGTAGTGGCTGCCGGTGACCCTACGACAGTCACTTATGACTATGTGCAGTTGTCGGCAGAGGGGAACACATACATGAGAGTGCATGTATTTCCTTGGGTCATCGAAAAGGACAGCCTACAGCTAGAGTGATCATTGTACGTAGTAAAGATATCAAAAATAACGACTGTGTTATAAAATAGAAAGGGAAAATCTACATCGTGGTCATCAGCAGGTAGGAGAGGGAGAGAGAGAAAGGAGGGAGGGGAGAGGGAGGGAAGAGGGAGTGAAGGGGAGGGGAAGGGGAGAGAGAGAGAATGGGGAGGGAGGGGGAGAGACAAGGGAAGGAAGGTAGGAAGGGAGGGAGGGAAAGAGAGAGAGGGAATAAAGCAGCAAGAGAGCAAGTGAGTGCAATGTCAACACAAAGAGGCGGCAGACTCACCCGCTAGTTTCTTCTCAATGTCATACTTGACTGGTATCGATAATGCCGTCTGTGTACACGCTACACACACAAGGAGAACAGCATAATTCATGCACCAACATGTATAACTTACCATCCATCGAGTTTTGCGAGCCACAGAAAGATTCCTGAGCATAGTCTATAGCGAAATAAAAAACATTTTATGATAAGGTGTAAAAGTGTCGACATTTTTCGCTCAATTTGTAATAATTACACTGTTTGTTATGTATTTGTACAATACTTATTGACTCACTCACTCTCACTCACTTGGTCTGTCACTCACTCATTCACTCATTCACTCATTCACTCACTCTCTCACTCACTCACTCATTCACTCACTCACTCACTCACTCACTCACTCACTCACACACTCACACACTCACTCACTCGCTCGCTCGCTCGCTCATTCACTCACTCACTCACTCACACACTCACACACTCACACACTCACACACTCACTCACTCACTCGCTCGCTCGCTCCCTTCTTCCCTCACTCGCTCATACACTCACAGTTAGTTGCTGGTGGGTGAGGGGAGAAGGTGACATGCTTCTGCAGGTGCCTTGGTTTGTTCATAGACCATGGAGATGGTTGAATTGTGTTTTGAGAGAAAAACTACGAAGACAGGAGAAATAGAGACAGCTGGATACAAAGAGCTGTGTTGCTATCGTACCTGATCGACTGACTGTTGCACCTCGGGCCCAATAGCAGGGCTATGGAGGATCGAGTGAGTGAGGGAGGGAGAGAAGCAGTGAACAACTAGAAGAGGTGATGATGGCTGACGCACCTGTGTCCATTGGTGGTTACAAAGGATTGCATCTCTACAGGATCCTGTGAGAGAGAAGATACATTCAATATAATGAGTGATCACACGCATACCAATCTCGCCATCTGGTCAATCGACCAATTGAATAGTCTCCCATTAGAGCCCTGTAGAGAAAGAGAGTGTCAGCAAGGATTAAAAAACGAGCCACAGTAAGATCATAAATCCATGGTCACAGACAAACATAAACAGACCGAGACAGACTCAAAGAGTCTAATGGTGCCTGCGCAGTCTAGTCATCTGAGTGCCGACAGCCATGGCTGCCTCAAAGTGGGACAAGGAGGAGACATACCTCGGAGCTGGACGGAGTCTTTTTCGAGACGGAGAACATGGAGGGACTGAATTCTGGTAAATTCTCCCGCTCATCGCTGTAAAACGGGTTGTTCACCTCCATGAGTCGAGAGACAGCTGATAGAGAGTGTGTGTGTAAAATAAGTGAAAGACTAATAGTAATAACAATTATAAGAAGAAAAGTAATAATAAGCAGCAGTACTAAGGTGTAGGAAAAATAAATTGAAAAAAATGGTTAAATAATGATAAAAACATTATTAGCATTACATAAAAATACATCACATTCGACATACATAAATACGTGATACATTCAACATAATAGTTATCAACATAAAACATGCATGTATTGAGTCTTGCTGTATTGTGCAAGGGTTGAAGCTACTGTCAATGTTTCATGTTACGATAATAGAGACTCTGGAGAAGATCTTCTGTGGTCGGCTTGAATTGTCGACGGCATTTTGGGCACTTGGCTTCTAGTACATTTCCCGAAAATTCAACGATTTTTGAACCGGATTTGCATTTCGGGCAATTGTAGACAAGGTCTTTGAGGCTCGGGAATTCTTCCATTGCTTCTTTGGCTCTTCTAGCGCCCTCGATCTTAAATGCTTCTTTCTCACTGTCAGTGAGGTCATCTTCTGTCCAGTAGACATCGTAGAACTCGGTTTTATTTAAGACCCACTGATCTTTCACACGGAAGAATCCTCCATCAGCCCAATCTGTGCCCCACGAGTTCATGAAAGTCAGACAGTCTGGATCGCATCTTATCAGCACTACTGCATGTCCTCCTTCAGTCTCAGTGCCTTCAGGCTCATCTGCAACACACAAAAAAACTATTTAAAAAATAGTACATTGTAATAAATTTTCTATACTCACAGGTTTCTAAATCGATTCTTTCCAAAATTTTCTTGGGTTTGTTGCTAAAAAATTGATGAAATTTGTCCCACTGCTTGGGATACAATCGGAATCTAGCGACGACAGGTCGTCTTTCATTAATGGCTTTTCTTGCGTCAGTTTCGGTAACTGGTTTATAATGCAGTCGATACTCGGGACAGACTGCTTCAAGAACATGAACTGTGTTGACACCACGACCATTGACAGTATTTTTTCCATACTCTTCAACGATGTGATCACGTATAGCTTCAAAGCTAGGGATACCACCCTCTCGTCCTACTATACGATGCATAGCGAGGTGGAATGTGGCCGCAACAGCATGAGCATAACATGTTGGTTGTTCTTGCTGATGCTTGGGTATAAAATCTGCATTAGCCTGGTTGATGTACGTAGCAAGAGGGGCACTCCCAAGAACATCAACTAGAGCATCACAACCCTCCGTCATATGAGAGACAACGATCTCACAAAGCTCATTTACTATATTCAAACTGTTCGCTCGGACGAACAAGCGGCTTTCACCTGATGGAGGCAACTCCCATCCTGCATCAACTAGATACGATAAAGGTGTGTGGGTGTTCTTCATTGTTGAGCTCATCTCGAACAAATCAAATTTACCCCAATCACGGTAAGGGTTTGGCCCATCTAGAAGGCGCTTCTGGTTGTCTATATGATCTGATGTGAGATAACACGTTATGATACGTACTCCGAGTGCACGAAGCTCTCGAGCTATCGGGAGAGGATCTCCATCCGATGAATCTCCATCTGAAAGAATGAACAGCACCTTTGCAGTGTCTGGATCCGCTTGTTTGAATATGCGCAACGCTTCTTTCATTGCTTTACACAATGGTGTATCACCATAGATGAACGGACTGATTTTATCAATAAGTTCCTGAATATAGTCATGTCGCTCATTGGTCGCAGATTCTCCAGCATTCAGTCCTGACTCCATCAGATCTACCATTAGTCGAGACACGTACTGCACCGATCTTGGTTCAATTGGTCTGAATAAAATAATATCGGATAAAGCCACAGACTTCTCGGATATAATTTTCTTAACAAATGTATACGCTTCCGAACCTTTTACTGCTCGATCCCATGAAGTTGCTGGTGGTGGTGATGGTGATGGCGATGCTACTCGTGGTGGTGATGGCGATGCTACTCGTGGTGGTGATGGTGATGCTACTGGTGATGGCGATGCTACTCGTGGTGGTGATGGCGATGCTACTGGTGATGGTGATACTACTGGTGATGGTGATGCTACTCGTGGTGGTGATGCTACTCGTGGTGGTGATGGTGGTGGTGGTAGTATTAATGCCTCCCATGGTGGTGGTGATAGTAGCCATGGTACTTGTGAAAATGACGATGAAGATGGTAATGGAGGTGGTGAGGATAATGGTGATAGTGGTGGTGGTGAGGGTGATGGAGGTGGTGGTGATAAATATGACATTTCAACATACAAATGATCTATTGATGCCTCTTCAGTTTCAGAGCTTGGCACTGTTGTAGTCTCACCCTTGCTTGGTTTAGAAACCCCTTGTGCCTGTTCAGTTTTAGGGTTTGACACTGTTGTAGCCACACCCTTGCTTGGCTTAGCAAGCCCTTGTGCCTGTTCAGTTTCAGAGCTTGACACTGTTATAGCCACACCCTTGCTTGGCTTAGCAAGCCCTTGTGCCTGTTCAGTTTCAGGGCTTGACACTGTTGTAGCCACACCCTTTCTTGGCTTAGCAAGCCCTTGTGCCTGTTCAGTTTCAGGGCTTGACACTGTTGTAGCCACACCCTTGCTCAGCCTAGTGCCGTCTTGTACCTGTCTAGTCTTAGGGCTTGACACTGTTTTAGCCTTGTCTTTAGGCTTAGTGCGGCCAGTAAACATGGACCTAATGCCATTCGCCATTTTCTTAGTACTGTTCTTTGCTGAGTCATTGGCTTTGCATTTGAGTTTCACGGCACGAGCTGCACCAGCTGAAGGCAACTTTTTGATTAGTACGGGTAACAAGCTTTCATCTAAACGCAGTAAGCAATATAGAAGTTCAGCTTTAGTTTCTGTCAAATACTCTCTGATCCATTCCTCTGCATGTGGTGCCCCGTTTTGCTTCGCCAAGTCAACCATCCTCGCAACCATCTCTTCCCGCCCTCGACTATTTGTTTGACTTTCATTGGAACCTCTTAAGGGTGCAGTGTCACGCCCACGCATGTATTTTTGGCTGGTTGCTAGGGGACTGTATCTCAGAAACTACTGCTGATATTCCAAGAAACCAAAGACCTATGCTACAAGACTGGCGAAGGCTGTACACATTGCAAACTATGAGCGCTGAAAGTGCCAGACGGAAACGTGACGGGCGCGGCTAGATACAACGCTTAGGCTAATAAAACTTTCGTTCACTCAGGCAGTAGAACTTCAGATTTGGGATATATACGTACTTCAACAAGGCGAAGGCAGTAACGTAGAGCTTTTTCGTGTATTGTGCTTGAAAGTGCGATTATGAGCTGCTTACCTCGTGGTTTTCCTACTCAGAGTGTGTTTATTAAAAAAAACTCTGCGTTAAGGTCTTTATCTGGTCGCTAATAGTCATATATCCAAGTTTGGGTCTATTCTGAAGGCCACAGACAGAGTTTTATTGAGGAATGTATTGTTCGCGATCTTGCCTGGCTACTGTCACTTATTAGTATTGTTAATGTGCTTGTATAAACAGTGAATATCATTTGTGGTGTGTAATAATGTACTACTTGTACATTCCTGAATAAGTTAATGGTTGTTAGGGTCTGCACCCTTAAATTCGCGAATAGTTCAATCAAATTGCAGATTGTCGCAGAGTGACTAAGCCCAAAAGCACATGCGAAAATAGATTCTCGTCTATCGTGATGCGTTACTTCTCTTTCAACGATCTTTGCAATTGTAGTGAACACAGCATGAGTGCGCTCCACACTTACGTCATCATGATGCAGTTCATTCAAGGCATAGGCCTTCTTCATAGACGCACACATCAACAAGGACCCCGAACATGCTGCTCACTCTCAGTATGCAAGCATAAACGGAAGTATAACAGCTTTTAAAAGCCAAAAATACATAATTTTTAGTTCTAAATATGTCTGGAAGTGGCGGGAAATTTAACGCTTCATATTCTGTGGTAGAAACTCCCTCGTCTTGTCAAGCAAAGGAGATCTGTAGAGAAGTGCAAAATCACTGATTCCAGCAGCATTTGCAGCAAACCAACCTTGTTCTATTTTCTCTACTTGGTGAGCAAATAACTGGAGAGTGCAAAGGATCGAGACAAATCAAAAACTAGTATATTACTTTACCATTAGGCTTGATATGGTACGTACATGGAGAGTTCTCATCTGATGTGTGATAATAGTTTTGTGTGTTCGAATCTGCAGAAGCAAGACACAGTTTAAGTTGTACAAAATAGTATATGCGTGAATCCTCATCACTGCACTCACTAACTTGCTCACTGACTCACTTACTCACTCACTCACTAACTTGCTCACTCACTAACTTGCTCACTCACTCACTGACTGACTGACTCACTCACTGACTCACTCACTCCCTCACTCACTCACTCACTCACTCACTCACTCACTCACTCACTCACTCACTCACTCACTCACTCACTCACTCACTCACTCACTCACTAACTTGCTCACTCACTCACTGACTGACTGACTGACTCACTGACTCACTCACTCCCTCACTCACTCACTCACTCACTCACTCACTCACTCACTCACTCACTCACTCACTCACTCACTCACTCACTCACTCACTCACTCTCTCCCTCACATACTGTAGTTTAGTTTTGCTTTAAGATATGCTTTTCTTCTCAGCAACTCATCTGAGAGGGGACTGCTGCTTTCTGCTCTAGGACTGTACTGACAAGATGGAGCAGCTATTCTTGTCGGGGAGGACCCTGTGATTCTTAATCTTGGGGGCAAGATATTGGTGTTGTGAAGAGTGAAAGGAGATGGGAAGGGAGCATGAGGGAGGTTTAGTCTAGCAGAGGTAATCCACGGCATTGGGGTGCTCCGAGAGAAAGGAGCAAAGGTAGTTGGGTGAGCGAATTCCAGCGTCAAAGGAGGAGCAGCGTCGTGAGTGTGCCCCTCCGAGGACAATCCCTCGGTCTTCTCTGATCTTCTCGAGTGCCCAGTGTCTACTACACCACTGTCTGCTTCTTCCTGCTGTGACATTTCCATCAGAGAGGCGTCAGGCAGCTTAGCCTTCATGGAGCTTTGAGGACAGACTGAGTCAAGCAAGCCAATACCAGATCTCGTCGGATGGAAGCAAGATGAGAATGCAGAGTCTTGGTAGTTCATCACACATGAATCGAGAGCAGTTGAGCTGTATACTGGAGCAGCCGCTGGTATCATAGAGGGTGTCTCGGTTATGGTAGCCAGCTGTTGCTGGTGGTCATGGTTTGGTGGTCGCTGTTGTTGCAGCAGCATTGTCGAGTGCTGGTTGGGACGCCATGGAGAGGAGGTAGTGAAGAGAGAGTGGAGTGGATGAGGGGGAAGATCGCCCATGTGAGCCGATGGACTGCTGTACTGAGGAAAATAGGTGTGGCTTGTTGTCATGTCAACCACTTCAGACTGTAGGTCGGCTAGCAGCAGTGGAGCGGGGCCGTCACTCAGAGAGCCTTCCTCCTCTTGATCATCTTCCTCATCCTCTGTGTTGCTGTGCTTCTCCTTCATCAAAGGGCTAGCTAGTGGAGACACTGGGAGCTGCCGCTTCACTATGAGAGAATGAGAAACAGAAAAATAATGCACAGAGGAAGAAAATTTTAAAGGTTATTAAGAAGCATTAAAACTTGTACTCAATTTTTTAAATTTATACTCATTTTTTGCTACTTATAAAATTTTCACTCATATCACCATACTAGTGTAAAATAATTTACATTCAAATCAAAAAAATTCTGTGTAAACTGATTTGGCGTTTTGGGTGCAAATTCCCTAACAACTTTGGGCTAAAACGCAAAATATTAATATTTCATTTCTCCCCTACCTTGTTTTTGGTTGTACGGAGTTGATGTTGATTGAGATGATTTGGTGTTGTCGTCAGCTGGTGTCGCCATAGTCACACAGCTCCTGGACCCAGCAGGCGTTGAGAGCAGAATCGGTGAAACAGGCTCCAACCAATCTGAAGAGCTGAGCTGTTTCTTCGGACACGGCGTAGACTGAAAACTGGTTAGGTCTTTGCAAAGAAGCACAGCGCTGTCCCCTCCAGCTGAGAGAGGTTTGATGGGTGTCACAGGCACCACGGACATGTCAGTAATGGGTGAAGGTAACTGGTCTAGTGCTGGGTTAGCAGATAGCAGAGAGGATGAGAGAGGAGAGGAACTCAGGGCGGCCTGTTGCTGCCCTCTCTTGGTCGACTTCGTGACAATATCCGGAGTTACCGAAATAGTTGGAACTGGACGATAGATCTCCAATAACGACCTGATAATAAAATAATTTTCAAAGTCAGAATGAAAAAGATAGTTCTTTAAAAACAATGCAGAACCATTTCAAAATTAATTTTATTTCTTTATTATTTTTTCCTTATCAGTTAGTTAGTCTATTACATTACATGTACATGTAACTTTATCTATATTTTTTCTTTTCATTATGTAATTTTTTTTCCCTACATCCTAGTGCTACTATTCCTCATCTGCAATAATTATAGCTATACTTGTTTATCCTAATCATGTCTTATTATTAATTTCAAATTTTCAAATTGCTTGATAATTAATTTTTAACCCTCACCTTGCTGAGGTCTGAGGAGAAAATAGATCACTCTCGTCTCTTTCGCTAGAGTCACTTGAGTTCATGCTGCTGTCCCTCTGCGGTTGACCAAATAGTTTCCGACGAATAAAGGACGAATTTGCAAAGTCTCCATTCCGCTGTGAGTAGTCATCACCAGAGAAGAGATCGGTACCTGAGAGGGAGGGAGGGAGGAAGAGGGAAATAAATATACAAAAGTGTGTAGAGCTGCCGGTGACCCTACAACAGTCATTCATGACTATGTGCAGTTGTCGGCAGAGGGGAACACATACATGAGAGTGCATGTATTTCCCTGGGTCATCGAAAAGGACATTATATTAATAACGACTGTGTTATAAAATAGAAAGGGAAAATCTACATCATGGTCATCAGCAGGTAAGAGAGGGAGGGGAGGAGAGAGGGAGAGAGAGAAAAGGGGAGGGAGGGGAAAAAGAGAGAGAAGGGAAGGAGGGAGGAAGAGAGAGAGGGAGGGGAGAGAGACAGAGAACGAGAGAGCGAGGGAGAGAGAGAAGAGAAAGAAGGGAAAGAGAGGGAGAAGGGGAGGGAATAAAAGCAGCAATTGCAATAGAGTAAGTGAGTGTAATGTCAACACAAAGAGGCGGCAGACTCACCCGCTAGTTTCTTCTCAATATCATACTTGACTGGTATCGATAATGCCGTCTGTGTACACGCTACACACACACACACACAAGGAGAACAGCATAATTCGTGCACCAAAAGACCTAATGATAACTTACCATCCATTGAGTTGTGTGAGCCACAGAAAGATTCCTGAGCATAGTCTGTTGCGAAATAAAAATATTTTGTGATAAGGTGTAAAAGTGTCGACATTTTTCGCTCAATTTGTAATAATTACACTGTTTGTTATGTATTTGTACAATACTTATTGACTCGCTCACTCTCACTCACTCACTCGCTCGCTCCCTTCTTTCCTCACTCGCTCATACACTCACAGTTAGTTGCTGGTGGGTGAGGGGAGAAGGTGACGTGCTTCTGCAGGTGCCTTGGTTTGTTCATAGACCATGGAGATGGTTGAATTGTGTTCTGAGAGAAAAACTAAGAAGACAGGAGAAATAGAGACAGTTGGATACAAAGTGCTGTGTTGCTATCGTACCTGATCGACTGATTGTTGCACCTCAGGCCCAATAGCAGGGCTATGGAGGATCGAGCGAGTGAGGGAAGGAGAGAGAGAAGCAGTGAATAAATAGAAGAGGTGATGATGGCTGACGCACCTGTGTCCATTGGTGGTTACAAAGGATTGCATGTCAGTAGCTATCTCTACAGGGTCCTGTGTGAGAGAGAAGATAGATTCAATATAATGTGTGATCACACGCATACCAATCTCGCCATCTGGTCAATCGACCAATTGAATAGTCTCCCATTAGAGCCCTGTAGAGAAAGAGAGTGTCAGCAAGGATCAAAAAGACGAGGCATAGTAAGACCATCCATGGTCACAGACAAACATAAACAGACCGAGACAGACTCAAAGAGGCTAATGGTGCCTGCACAGTCTAGTCATCTGAGTGCCGACAGCCATGGCTGCCTCAAAGTGGGACAAGGAGGAGACATACCTCGGAGCTGGACGGAGTCTTTTTCGAGACGGAGAACATGGAGGGACTGAATTCTGGTAAATTCTCCCGCTCATCGCTGTAAAACGGGTTGTTCGCCTCCATGAGTCGAGAGACAGCTGATAGAGAGAGTGTGTGCACAAGACAGAGGCGAGCTGAAGAGAGAGAGATGGGCAGAGTTACTGTCTACTCGAGACAACCCCTGGCGGGCTTCACCTGCTGATGGTGGACAGCAATTGAATTTCAAATTTCAAAAATACCGCCATTAAAAAGGCGGTGCTACCGCGTAATCAAACCGGAGATTCGCGACTGTGCACGGAAATTCAAGCATGCCTTCTCTGAAGGCGTGGTTTGTACATCAAAACTCCCGCTCTAGTCAAAATTATTATTGTAGTCCAGGGTTGCTCGCTGTTCAACAAGTGAGTGGACGGCATTGAAGTCTCTCCAGCAGCGGATCTGTGCCCTTCCTCAATCAGCCATTAGTGGTGAGCGCTCCGGGTAGATCTAAGCTAGATTACCACCGACCATGTGTTCCGGCCTCAGCAATAGAGCTAGAATACACCTCTAAAACTTGCACTGAACGGGAATTGCACTATAAATTCACGGCCCCTCTCTTCTCTATTCTAGATCACATCATGTCGCCCAGTAGCAGAATATTAGCAGCACTGTCACTCATCTTGTGCTCTCTCTTGTCAACTACTAGCAGTTTAGGTGAGTCCTTTACGAAACACAAACACTCAATCACGCTCTATATACATCAGTACATTACATCAATACAGCTGTGTGTAGATTCATATGGAACAAACCAAGCCATTGTTGTTTTGTAACTTAAACAACTTGTTGTATAGGGCTGCATGCAATCACTCCTGCTCTAATTTAGCTACTGTTAAAAGATCGTGTGTACAAGGAATGGAAACCTTTTGTGATCCCTTGCACTGTCTTCTCCCAATGCTGAAGTGTAGAGCGTCTGTCTCCTTCATGAACACATCAGTGCATGAAGGTGACACTCTACACTGTTCACTTCAGCATTAGTAGAATCTTATTCTTTGTGATCAGAATGTATATAATCAGGGCCTCTGTTGGAGACACAACAGAGTCTCTTTGTATGTTTAGCTCTTGTAGTGTTTCCCTAGTACCTCATGTCATAGGTATTGTAACACATTCCTTAGTTACCATAACTAGTCTCTGTGGTAGAGAGAGAGGGAGAGAGAGAGAGAGAGAGAGAGAGAGAGAGAGAGAGAGAGGGAGGGGGAGAGAGAGAGAGAGAGAGAGAGAGAGGGAGTGAGTGAGTGAGTGAGTGAGTGAGTGAGTGAGTGAGTGAGTGAGTGAGTGAGTGAGTGAGTGAGTGAGTGAGTGAGTGAGTGAGTGAGTGAGTGAGTGAGTGAGTGAGTGAGTGGATGAGTGAGTGAGTGAGTGAGTGAGTGAGTGAGTGAGTGAGTGAGTGAGTGGATGAGTGAGCAAGCAAGTGAGTGGTGAGAGAGTGAGGGGTACTTCTCATTCTCAGAGTAGATTAGTAGAAGTAGCATGAACAGTAAAGAATGGAATGCTGTATTACATTGATTGTTCTGACCACATCAAAGGTTGTTCTCATAGCTCTGTGCAGCCAGCATGAAATGATTTTCTGAGGTAATTAAATATTTTGTTGTGGATGTAACCACTCATCACTTTGTGAAGTTAGACATGTCTACAATGAATTGCTCAATTGCAAATAATAAGTGGACAAGCTTCCATGTCTCACTGACCATTAGATGTTCGGTGGTTAAGCTGCCCAACAGGGGTCACTGGTAGAGCCAGGACACCTGTGCACTAAGCAGTGTCTAGCTGCCTCACAGAGGGTCACTGGTAGAGCCAAGACACCTGTGCACTAAGCAGTGTCTAGCTGCCTCACAGAGGGTCACTGGTAGAGCCAGGACACCTGACCCTCTGTGGAGCAACTAGTCACTGCTTAATACACAGGGGCGCTCGGGCAAATGCAATATAAAATCACCACACTCACGTTCTTCCTATCTTTGTTCTGTATACTTGTTCTGATAGTGTTCTATTCATGATTATGTGTATTTCTACAGAGTGTTCTGAATTGTCAACATGTGGTGACTGTATAGTGCAGAACTCATCATGCTATTGGTGCAATGATCAGGTACGCCAGCTAGCTAGCCGGCCAGCCATTATTTCGTATGTTTGTCAATGAGCATGTTTGTGTCGGCTTGTTTGAGATGCTGTTACAGCATGTGATCAATCATACTTTGATCCTGAATATACACATGGATGCTCTTACAAAAACACTTTTAATCACTCTCTCTCCTCTCTCTCTCTCCCTCCCTCTCTCTCTCCCCCCTTCTTCCCTCTCTCCCCTCTCCCTCCCTCTCTCTCCCCCTCCCTCCCTCCCTCCCTCCCTCCCTCTCTCTCCCCCTCTCTCTCCCCTCCCTCTCTCTCTCTCTCCCTCTCAGGATGTGTTCTCTAGATTAGCTGACACTGGTAACCCACTGCAACCAGCTCCTCTCTGTGGGACACTGGAACAACTCGCTAACATCAACTGTCCCATGTCTGCTATTATACCCAACACTAGCAATAGTCAGGTGAGACAACTTCTCTCAAGTCATACTCCTAATTTCTTGATCACATTTCTTCTGCACACTGTCATGGCGTCGTTGTTAGCACTTACTTACTTATAGTCTAGCCGCTAGCCCTCTTTTCGCTAATAATTAATGGGCGGGGTCACGGCAAGGCGAAAAGAGGGTCTAGCAAAACTCGCAAGTCAATGAGTTTCAACTGACCAATCAGATTTTTCGTGTATATAGTAGCCCCAAAATGTTAAGGAGAAGGCGTGTACACGTGGTTTTCATTGCCATGTCGGTGTGTCAACAGTTAGCGCTGCTATTGAAAGGAAAGATTCAATCGTGAATGACTCGCTTACTAGTAGTCTGACGCTGTTCGGATACACCTCGGTAAAGCCTGTACAGTTGGAAGCTATTCATGACCTGCTCAGTGGCAAGAACGTTTTGGTAACTGTGCCTAGTGGGGATATTCCAGTAGAGACTGCTGATGGCGATCGAAGACGCACGGAGGTTGTTGGAGTTACCATACCCGGCTGAGAATGACTGTGAACAAGGCTCTGAGAACCACGGTGACTCAACTTTGTTAACAGCTGTCTTTTAAGCTCGTCAAACTGCTGTTTTAGGCTGTTGAGACGAAGAAGTGTGCTTCTACAGTGGTGACACACGCTGTTGGTACAGAGATCTTCCTCCAACAGACTATTAACAACGTCTCCTAAATGTGTGCGCTGTCCAAGGCGGTCGTCTGACAAACGGTATGCTCTGCTAGGATCAACTAATTCTTCTTTGCATATTCCACACGCCATTACACTTTGACAGCAGCAGACTCAGCGCGTGCAGGCTGTACTGTGGCTAGTGCAAAACCCTCGAGCCCCACCCGCCACTTGAGGTAAGTGGTCGTGAACACTCCTTCTCAACATCAAAGAAACTCGATTTCGTGCGAGTTTTGCTAGACCCTCTTTTCGCCTTGCCGTGACCCCGCCCATTAATTATTAGCGAAAAGAGGGCTAGCGGCTAGACTAACTTACTTACTGCCTTCAACCACAGTCTCTGTTGTTGAGTTGCTGTAGCACTCCTGTGCTACCTGTCACTGTCTGTGCTTTCCCCACAGTAATTTGGCACACGCTGTGTGTCAATTGATATTAGTGACACACTAAGTACATGGTTGCTGTGACATTACTGTCCTAATTGTATTAATAATAATGGGTGTGTTAGCAGGAATGCTCAACACACTTATAACAACAGATTGGTGGCTTCGTTTTTATAGAACTACTTAGCTATGGGTACACTTAATAGTTATTCTAAGAAAGGGTCCCTTCTCCAAACTACTCTCTCTCTCTCCCCCCCTCCCTTCATCTCTCTCTCCCTCCCTCCCTCTCTCCCTCCCTCCATCTCTCCATCTCTCCCTCCCTCTCTCCCTCCCTCCCTCCCTCCTTCTCTCTCAGGATGATACTGGTGAAGGTGGTGGTGGATCAGGATCTGGCGGTGGACAGGAGCCGATTACTTTCAACTCCACCAGTCAAGTACAACCATCAACACAGACAATCAGTAATATAAGACCAGGTGGGTGTGTCATCATACCATATACACAACTACACACTCTAATTACACAGACAGTAAATTATTATGCATTCTCTTGCAGGTGAACCAAAAAGCTTCGTTGTAAGCATTCAGCCGCCTCTGTCAATATCCGTGGACATGTACGTGCTCATGGATTTATCAGGAACTATGCAGAACGATCTTCAGACAGTGAGATCCACAGCTGTCCAACTAGGTATGAAATACCCACCCAC
Source organism: Haliclona indistincta (assembly GCA_964017065.1). Taxonomy (NCBI): domain Eukaryota; kingdom Metazoa; phylum Porifera; class Demospongiae; order Haplosclerida; family Chalinidae; genus Haliclona; species Haliclona indistincta. The sequence goes on from OZ024790.1 coordinate 7,246,651, forward strand.
TCACAGTCTAGTGTTGTAATTAAAACCTATTTTAGTAAGGGTCAAATCATTATTGTTAACAATAACAAACTTTAACTATTATTACCAGACTGAACTTTTACTATTAATAACAAAAACTAAAATTAGACCAACATTTTAGTTATTGTAAAGTTGTTTAAAGAGGTGAAAACCAATCATGTGAGATGCGACTGATAGCATCTTTTTCATGTGATTGCTGTAATACAACATGTTACAAGACCTTTTAACAATAACAATAATTCACTATAACTAAAACTAAATGTGCTCAATTTTCTTGTTAACAAATTATAACTATAACATTAAAAAAACAATGACAATGTTACTTTAACCACTTACCAGCTGCTCCCTCAAGCCAAATATATGCACTATGGCAGGCCACAAAGACCTGACAATTGTGCGTTGGGTGTGCAGCCCCACCCAGAGTCCCGCCCAAAGACACGCCCAATGAAGACGTCATTTGTGATGTGACGGCGTGTTATGAGATATGAATCACGTGAGCCGTCGTGACTCATGAGATGAGGTCACTAGTAGGATGACGTATAGTTGAAGGCGTGGCTAGGGGCGGAACAAAGGGGTGTGCCCACACCATCACACCAAGGGACAATTGTCCCCTGGTGGAGTGAATAACAAAAATAAAATGACGAAAGGAAAGAACAACAATAAAGATGTTGTTGGGAGGGGATGGTGGACTAAAGTAGCAGCTTCACCTCGACCCTTTGGAGTAAGGTGACAGCTGCAGACTGAGGCGCGTGCTCGTAATGGAGAGTGCGCATGCGAGTCCGGGCAGGCCACGCAGGAGCGGCGCTGCCGGACTCGAGTGTGTTTATTATAGTCGGTGGTTAACCTTATTTAAAGCTACGCTCTAAATATCATTTAACAATAACTAAACTAAAATTAAACCCCATTACTTTTACAACACTAACACTCGTTCACCCACTCACTCACTCACTGTTTCTCTTCAGTTCAGCGGATGCAGAATCTCACCGATTCTTTCCGTATCGGCTTTGGTTCGTTCATTGACAAACCAGTCAGACCCTTCGTTGATTTAGCCAAGTAATTCTATAGATAGTATCCTAAATAGTGACATCATTGCAATCTAAATTTAGATCGCAGTATCCTTGTGCTGTTCCTGACGCTCTGCAACCAATCACACGTGCCGAGTGCACTTCACCATATGCATTCAGACATCATCTTAACCTAACATCTGATGCTCAACGCTTTCAAGTGAGACATTACAGCTCCCTCCCCCTCTCTCTCTCTCTCTCTCTCTCCATCCCCCCCCTCTCTCTCTCTCTCCATCCCTCCCACCTCTCTCTCTCTCTCTCTCTTCCCCCTCTCTCTCTCTTTCTCTCTCCCTCTCTCTCTCTCTCTCTCTCTCTCTCTCCATCCCTCCCACCTCTCTCTCTCCCTTCCCCCCTCTCTCTCTCTCTTTCTCTCTCCCTCCCTCTCTCTCTCTCTCTCTCTCTCCATCCCTCCCACCTCTCTCTCTCCCTTCCCCCCTCTCTCTCTCCATCTCTCTCCCCTCTCTCTCTCTCCTTCTCTCTCACTCTCTCCCTCCTCCTCCTCCCCCTCTCACTCTCTCTCTACAATCACTCACTCTCACGTACTCTCTCCCCCTCAATCTCTCTCTTTCGCTCTTCCTTCGCTCTCTTCCTCTCTCTCCTCTCTCAATCACTTGTATTGCTCTCTGTAGGAAGAAGTCGATGCCTCTCTCCTCTCTGGTAGTGAGGATAGTCCTGAATCAGTGTTAGAAGCTATTGTACAAGTTGCCGTCTGTCAGGTATTCTTCAAAAAAGCACCACTATCCACTTCCATTGTTTCTCTTACAGTCTAACATTGGATGGAGAGATTTTGGATCCACCAGACGAATCATTCTCGTGTTAACAGATGGAACTTATCATTTTGCTCTGGACGGAAGAGTGAGTTACTTGAGAGTGTATGATCGACGTCCATTGATCTTGTCTCTTTGTCTTCTTCTATAGCTTGCTGGTTTGTTGAAAAGACCTGAACCAGTTTGTAAACTGAACTCAAATGGAGAATACACTGGGGCAGATTCTGTGGTAAGGTTATGGTAGCAGCACAGCCTGGTCGTGTGTGCTTGATCCCAGTAGCTTATGGTAGCAGCACAGCCTGGTCGTGTGTGCTTGATCCCAGTAGCTTATGGTAGCAGCACAGCCTGGTCGTGTGTGCTTGATCCCAGTAGCTTATGGTAGCAGCACAGCCTGGTCGTGTGTGCTTGATCCCAGTAGCTTATGGTAGCAGCACAGCCTGGTCGTGTGTGCTTGATCCCAGTAGCTTATGGTAGCAGCACAGCCTGGTCGTGTGTGCTTGATCCCAGTAGCTTATGGTAGCAGCACAGCCTGGTCATGTGTGTGCTTGATCCCAGTAGCTTATCGTAGCAGTACAGCCTGGTCGTGTGTGCTTGATCCCAGTAGCTTATGGTAGCAGCACAGCCTGGTCATGTGTGCTTGATCCCAGTAGCTTATGGTAGCAGCACAGCCTGGTCGTGTGTGCTTGATCCCACCCAGTAGCTCACCTCTCTTTCTTCCTCTCTCAGGACTACCCGTCTCCATTGTTCGTAGCTGAGCAGCTGCTTCGCGAGAGGATCACTCCGATATTTGCAGTAACAGCTGAGGTTGAACCACTATACAGACGGCTCAGGAGAGATTTCCTACCTACTTCATTCATTGGGCAAGTATCAGTCAACTCAGACAACTTGATAAGTCTTGTGGAAAGCCAATACATTGTAAGAGAATAAAGCCAGTTATAGTTATAGTCCATGCGAAATCAAACTGTTTATTTCAGCAACTCTCGCAAACCGTCGTGCCTCTGGTGACTGGATTGGACGATGAAGATATTTCAATCACTTTAACGCCCGTAGACAACTGGTGAGATTAAGACGATATGAAGTGATGTTCTGTCTATACGATGTCTGTCTGTCTGTAGCTCTCCTGGGCTACTGGTTAATGGGTCTACCGATCGGTGCACGGATGTGATCCATCCAGCTGTCATCAGCTACACGACCTCTGTGAGCGTTTCTCCGGCGTTCTGTGTCGGCAAGCCGGCACGAGTCACTCTCAACCCACGTGTACTCTTCATCGGATTTGGAGAAGTCAGTCTAACACTTGAGGTCATGTGTGGATGCGACTGTGCCGCTCAAGAGGTGAAATCCGAGCACTTGTCGATAACGCCATTTTTGAATTTTTTCGCTCACACAGGAGATGAACAGTGCAACTTGTAATGGTAATGGGAACTTTCAATGTTCAACATGTGTTTGTCAAGATGACCTGTAAGTCAAGCACTCCTCTCTACTTCCTTCCTTTCTCTCTCTCTCCCTCTCTCTCTCTCTCTCTCTCTCTCCGTCACACACACTCACTCTCTCACTCTCTCACTTATTCTCTCCCTCTCTCTCACTCTCTCTCTCTCTCTCTCTCTCTCTCTCTCTCTCTCTCTCTCTCTGTGCGTTACTATTTATTTCATTCTCGTTTTCTCAGTGTTGGACCTCGATGCAATTGCTCCGATCGACTAGCACTTCGCTGCAGGTATTCTCAATCCTATACTTACGTTCTCTGTAGATTGTAGATAAGCTTGAACTACACACACTCATCACTGGTCATATTGATCATATTGCTCTCTCTCCCTCCCTCCCTCCCTCTCCCTCCCTCTCCCTCCCTCCCTCTCTCTCTCCCCCCCCCTCCCTCTCCCTCCCCCCCTCCTCCCTCTCCCTCCCCCCCTCCCTCTCCCTCCCTCCCTCTCTCTCTCCCTCCCTCTCTCTCTCTCCCTCTCTCCAGGGCTCCCGGCAGCTCAGCTACGGACCCTGAGTGTAGTGGGCAGGGCCGCTGTGTGTGTGGGGAGTGTCGGTGTGACCAGGTGTCTAGTCCAGTCTCTGGGCTCTCCAGTCGATCCTACATGGGTGCTTTCTGTCAGTGCTCTCCATTCCGCGAAGTGTGTCCGAGTGGTGTTGTGGCGTCTCGTAATATCTCTGCTACCTGCTCGGGGCATGGCAGCTGCGGTTGTGATGGGAGATGTGAGTGTGACCAGGGCTTCACGGGGACCAACTGTGGCTGTACTCTAGACACCAGCACCTGTATCGCGCCTGGAGAGGTGAGCCGGTATCCACCACCTTGCTGTGTGTCGTGATGATATTGTATCTCTGTAGTCTCGGATGTGTTCCGGCTCAGGATCGTGTGTGTGTGGTGTCTGTGTCTGTTCAAATTACACTGAGAGGTCTGGAGACCTGTGCGAAGCCTGTCAGGTAGGAATTATTCAATGTGCAGTATGCAATAGAATAGGTTTTTAGCCTATTCAGGGTTTTTGGATTTTTTTGCAGTGCTGATGCACTAAGTGTAGAGTGTCACCTTCATGCACTAATGTGTTCAGTCTCTGATCATCCTCCATCGTGTGAATAAAGACAACAGAGACTGAACACATTAGTGCATGAAGGTGACACTTTACGCTTTTCACTCCAACATTGCAAGAAGATAGAAAATAAATCATCTCTTCATTGTTATTTTTTTCTCTTTCTTTCAGAGCTGTGTCAGGTCCTGTCAGTCACTGGCTCCATGTGTTCAAAGCTGTCTCCTCAATCGAGCTGATTGTAACAACTGCCCTCAATTCAACCTGTTCAATAGCACTAGCCAGGTAGCTGGATTCCTAGAAGAAAGTGAGTGTGTCTCTACTTTCTCATATCACATACTCTCACCCACTCACTCACTCACACAGTCACTCACTCACTCACACAGTCACTCACTCACTCACTCGCTCGCTCACTCACTCACACAGTCACTCACTCACTCACACGATCACTCACTCACACAGTCACTCACTCACTCACTCACTCAAGTCGCTCACTCACACAGTCACTCACTCACTCACTCAAGTTGCTCACTCACACAGTCACTCACTCTCTCTCTCCCTTCTCTATAGATTATCGTAACTGCTCTGTTGTGCGTGATAACTGTGAAGTGATATTCCGTGTCAATCAGTTCGTTCTTGGTACAGAGAACAGTATTGATATCATTATCGATGGCTCTAGCATGGACTATCAAATGTGGATCGAAAATGCCGGTAAGATTGCACATTATTTTTTTGCAGTCTCATAAGCTTCTCTATTCAAAGAATCATTGTTCAACTAGTTCACTGTCTCCCTCTCCCTCCCTCTCTCTCTCTCTCTCTCTCTCTCTCTCTCTCTCTCTCAGATCAGTGCACCCAGCAGTTGGTGATCTGGCCAATACCAGTCGGCGTCATAATCGGTATAATAATCATCGGAATTATCATCGTAGTCTCGTGGCGACTGATCCTGTACCTAGGGGTGAGTGGGTGTTGTCAGTGGGCGTGGTCAGTAGTCATGTGACTTTTTAACACCTAGGAATACATTGAGTATAAAAACTGGGAGAAGAGTCAAGAGAGTGAACCATTTACAGTAAGCTACTGAATCAAAAGTACTAAGACGTGATTTTTCCCCTTCAGCGCGGTCACAATCCGCTGTTCATTTCACCGAATACGAGCTACCAAAACCCTCGCTACGTGGAAGAACGCAATCGACCAATCCAATCATAACCCTCACTCACCCTCTCCTCCACTTCTCTCACTCTCACATCTTACACATACACACACACACTTCATCCGTGTCTAGCTCAATACACTTCATACTAGCAGAACGATTTTAATCCACTTCTCATCACGAGGGTTCAAATTTTTAATCACATTCCATAATGTTGTGCATGTAGAACAGAAAATTTTGTATGACAAGCAAAAAAAATTTGATGCAGATGATAAATGCCCAGTATTATACCATGTAGTCTTATCATGAGCCAAATAACCTGGAGAAAGAGAGGAGGGAAGGAAAGGGGAAGAGAGAGGGGATGGAGAGAGAAGGGAGAGGGGAGGGAAGGAAAAGGGGAAGAGAGAGGGGAGGGAAGGGAAAGGGGGAAGAGAGAGGGGAGGGAGAAAGGGGATGAGAAGAAAATAGAGAGAGAGAAAGTTATCCAAATGTTATCCTCCGTCTGACTGACTTACAGAAACATGCAGACTATAATTGCAATGTTCCAGAGAGCTATGAAGACTCTGAAGTATCTTAGATTGTGCAGTAGCTCCCTGATCCTGTCTCCTAGTGAATTTTGAACATTATCTGCATCCTCGAACGACGAGGGTGACTGCTTCTTGCTACAATGACAAAAGCCAGACTCAAAAACAATGGACCCACCATCATTTGACTCACAGTTTGAAATTTAGGACAGCGCCGGCATTTACCATTAAAGTGCTAAGAGAAGCAAAGTAATAGTGTAATCTACCTTTAAAATCTCGCTTACCAGAAAACAATGAGATCGGAGAAGATCGCCATGTTTAGAAGGTGTGGTCTATTTTGTGACACGCCTTCTTTGAGCTTATTCTCTGTTACTATAGTTACGAGACGCTCTGTGTGTTTGCCCGCGATGTCAGGCCGCGATCCTTTCCCTAGACCTCGCCAAGAAAACGACGACCAGTTTGTCGGTCGCTCTCCACCTCAGAACGCGCCCAGAGACACGATAAAGCTTGAACCGGGAGAAATGGACCCGTGGACTAGACTGAGCATCTCTCCAACCCTCTCCAGTCACCGCCATGGCGTGTATCATTATGATCCACGGGCACCGAACGATAGCTTGGACTTCGTCATCAAGTGCCAGTACAACCAAAGTGAGCAGTTTATGAGCTCCAAGGCGGAGACCTTGGTTCAGCGGGAAACTCTTGGTCTACCTCATGGAAGAATTCTCAAGAATCGTCCAGTCATACCAAAGCCTGAGACACTGGAAGAAAAAAAGCTGTCCAGCTACTGTGAGCCCAGGAAGACAACTGTGCACAGCTCAAAGGGATTAGCAATCGAGAGCCATCACTCTGAAGCAACAAACCGAGGCTACTCGAGAAAAGATGATGGAGGATTCTATTCAACATAACTTGAAACTTACAGTGACTGTTACCATTAATTTTATTGTATTTTTATGGCTGTCACCTTTGGACCACAAACACATTATAATTATATCCACGGTACTATAGTAATGTCTTCATACATAGTTATGAAAAAGCGTAGTCGTGACAGAATCTGGAATTTAACAAATGAAGAGTGGAGTCCCTCTTAGCAGACACCTATAATCTCTCTATTATAATTATAACCCATATAATCTACCTGACCGGAAAGCACCCTCTTTATAATGGACAATTTTGTTGGTCCCAATGCATAATGTCAGGAGTCCATAATTAACTGCGCCTCCTGATTATGTCTAGGTTAATTCCACTGTACGTATTATACATGCATGTGTACCTAGTGATTGTGTCTAAAGATAATTACAGCTCAAAGGGGACTATAGTAATCGAGATCCATAATTATTCCCTGAATCAACAATGTAGGCTTCTATTTAGCTTGACTATAGAAACACTATGTTACTATAATTTTATGTTAAGGTTGACGACAAACACACTATAATACACACACAGGACACTATAACATGTTATAGTAATGTATGTTTACGTACAATCACTGCTGTTGGTTTATCTGGGAGAGCGTAGTCATAGTCGGCATTCTTTGTCATGGTGTCATGAACAAGCGGAGTATATCCTGGAGGTAATGTGGAGGATTTAGCGGCTGACTGATGAGGCTTCTTCTCTGAGCTGAGCCACACGGATATGTTAGTGTAATCCATGCATGAAGTGTTGCCGCTGACGATTTGCTTATTAGGTTTACGGGCTAGTCGGGGCTTGCGAGGTGAGCTTCCCGGGCTATTTTGACTATGCGTTGGAGAAGGGTTATCATAATCATGTTCTTTCACTTCTCGGCGTATAAGAGAAGTGTAGAACGGTTCTCTGGTAGAAGATGCTTGTACATCAGCTGGTGGAAGCGTAGCTGGAAGAGTTTTATTTCTTTTGAGGCCGGAAGCAGGTCGTAGATGTCTGTTCAAGTTGCTGGTATTGGTTTTTTTGTCAATTGGTACCTCGTAGTCCTGTGGCAAGTTACTATAGGTGTGGTCACGAGCAACAGCAGCAGTGTACATGTCATCATGAGGTTCTTCACCAAGAGGCTGGATTGGAGAAACTGAGGGAGGCACGTCAGGGCTGCTTGTATCAGTATCGGGTAGGATTAGCAGATAAGAGTCAACTTCTTCTTGAGAACCTGGCTCTTGCAATGCGCGAGTAGTTTCTCGATGATAATCGAAGCCTCGCTGATGGTGAGCACTTTCATTAAACACTCCTTTGTCCTCTGGCTTGTGTTTCTCTGAGTACAGAGAGTGTTGCGCTGCATACGAGTATTCTCGACCAAAACCAATCTTAGCAGTTTTCCCAGTTGCGGTGTGTGGCTTCTTCAGTTTTGGTTTAACAGGATCATCAATGTGGGAGTATATGTGAGGCAAAGAATCTTGTCTTTGAATAGGAGCATTATCAGAAATCTCTACATATTCTGGATCAGGACTACAGGAATGAACAGAAGCTGTGTCAATGGCTGGAATCGTACTTGAGATGATATGCAGTGGGAGAGAGGGGCTGTGTGATAGGTCTTGACGGGTTGCTGTAGGAGCTCTTTGGGACTGGTGTCTGCGGACAGCTGCAGCAACTGGAACAGAAACTTGCTGTGAATTATCAACGTTGCTTTTGGCTCCTTCTTCCAAAGTCTCATCGCTGTGGATGTTTTCAATTACTGTATCCTCCCTTGTTGCTGGTGTTGTTTCATTCTGAAGCACCATTGTTGTCCCGTTGGCTGCAGACACTTTAATTAATCTATCATAATTGTCTCGAGGTCGCTTCCTTTTTGGGATACTCAACTGTCTCTGGGCAGGATGCTGAACAGGTGACTGCTGCGATTCATTTGTATTTGTGGGAACTAGCGAATCAGTACTCACAGGCGAGGTCACCTCGATCAATGGTTCTAGGGTAGGTTTGGTTACCAATGGAGGTGAGGTTGGGGCCGGGGAATTGCTGTTCACTCTGGAGGAGGTGTAAGAGAACTCGGAAGTCATTGTGTTTGGACTGAATGTTTCACTCGTGATCTCTGGAGTACTGGAGTGATGGGATTGCATATCTGCATAAAAGCATAGAAGTCAACATGTAGTATACATAAAAATACTATAACTGACCTGTTTTGATAAATTTTGCTGTTGGTTTGTTACTGGATCGAGAGAAAGAGAGAGAGAGAGAGAGAGCGAGAGAGAGAGAAAGAGAGAGAATCAATACTATGATAATATTTGTGCGAAAGATACTCACAATAAATATCCATCATGATCATTCCTTAGGTCATACAATTGTTTTTTTCTTCGTCTCAAATATCTATCACACACATACAATAATAAAAAGTTCATTAATTTTTTTCATGTTTATTTCTCACCTGCTAACTCCAGTCATGCAACAAATTACAATAAGTGCCAGAATAATCAAGACAACAGCCGAAGCAATAACGATGATCAACAGCGTTGTCATGCCTATTGGATAATATACAGCAGTTGAATAGACCATTGGAGAGTGAGTCAGTCTCACCTAGGCCTCCGCCTGGAACACAGTCATGGTCTTCAGGGCATGATTCTGAAGCTGGGTAGACAAAACACAGTTGTACAGTGCAACATTAACTAGAAATCTTGTCATGCACTGTTTGTATGGGATATACACTCACCACTTCCTGATCCAGATTCAGCCATACTGTCTCTGCTTAATCCACTCACTATGACCAGCCTTCAGTGTCCTAGTATAGAACAAGTTCAGAGCTAAGATGATAAGATGCACTATGCATGTATAATACCAGCTGTATTATAGTAAAATCGAAAAAGTAAACAGTTCTTACAATTCTATATAGGACACTGAAATCCCAATGCACAAATCGTTCTAGCGGGGGAATTTTCTATTTACTTTGGTTGTTGTATGTGAGTAAATTACGAGCAGGTCTAAGGACAAGTTTACTTAGCAGTACCAGTGTACTACAATGACGCACTGTAGGTGGTATGGCACTCAATGTTCATAGAATATCCATTTATCACCCACACGCGACGATGCTATGTGCTTTCAGCTATTTTCATGTTTTCGCTCTGCAGCAGCTTATTGATGCATCTCTTTCAACGTGCACTGAGCGGTGTTTTCGGCAACCGTAACAGTTGACTAGTTCGGAGAACCGGCAAGACTGCGAAAATGTGAGAAATTATTGGTAAAGTAACTCACCTGCTTTGTGACAAGATGTTGGAGCAGTACCGCTAGTTAGTCTCGAGATCGAAGAGAAATCGAATGTAGATCTACTGCAGACTGCAGTAGGATATGAATATTATGTGCGGGTTGTGGGCGTGTCTACACTAGTCTCAGTTCGGACAGGTTCGGGCACGCGGTACGCGCACCAGTCTGTACCACGACTTGGTGCAGCTCCCTAATACCCCACTCTTCTCACAGATTTTGAACAGCAGTGAAATGGTAGGATCATAGATATTATATTGGTTATATATTGGTTCAGATTGCACCAGGTGAAATGTGAATTTCCCATACTGGAGCATAACTGTATAATCTGCAAGCACCTCTATGCGCCTATCAATGTCATGTCCCACCACCCCCAACACGGGGCAAGGTGGGGGATATGGGGATTTGAACTTGCAGGGTTTACAATGCCCCAGGGGTGGGGGCAACTGGCATGCATATCCCCCACTTGGCCCCAAACAGAGAACACTATATGCTACATATCCGCATTTGGATGTTTACTGAAATACGAACCCCCCACCCTACCCCGTGGTGGGGCATGGTAATGATAGGTGCATAACTCCCAGGTCATCCACAGTCAAATGGCAAGGCGGAAAACGCAGTTAAGACGATAAAACAACTATTCAAGAAGTGTAAAGAAACTGGCGAGGCAGAGAATACATGACAGACAGTAGCTATACACTGACAAAGCAAGAAGGTCCACTATTCGTTACACTAAAAACTAGGTTATAATGACCAGTACGTAACAAACCATTATGTCATGCAACGCTTGAAGAAAGCAAGCTCAGAACTAGATCTGTTCACAGCTGATAGAGCAACTGTCAATTGAGAATCATAGAATATTTAATTTAAATTAAAAACATTCACAGATTATTACAAATCTATAATATAATTATTGTAGTTATTCATACAATTGACCACAAACATCAGTAATAATCTTTGGTAATAATCAGTAATGACATCAGCGGTGGACATCAGTAATAATAATACTCACATGCTTATACTAATGTATGTGTACGTACGATCACTGCGGTGGGTAGTTCTTGTCGGAAAGTGTTGTCATAATCTGATTTCTTTGTCATAGTGCTACGGAGAAGACGAGTATAGCCAGAAGGCAATGTCACAGATTCTGCTGCCTGAGGAGGTGGTTTCTTCTTAGAGCTGAGCCACATAGAGATGTTTTCATAGTCCATACGTGAGGTGTTGTTACTGATGATCTGTTTGGGTTGACGAGCTATCCGAGGCTTGGGTGGCGAGCTCTGGTGGCGTTTGTGACTAGTATGCGCTGGAGAAAGTTTATCATAATCTTGATAATGCACCTCACGGCCAATCAGTCCAGTGTACAATGGACCTGCAGCAGCTGCTGCTGACTTAGATTGCAGAACTGGTGACGAGACTGACTTTTTAAGACCTGTAGCAACTTGCAGAGGTCTGTCCAAGTCACTAACAGTGGTGTTTTCAGGCACCTCATAGTTCTGTAGTATGTTACAATAGGTATGGTCTTGAACAGCGGTGGCGTCATCGTAAGTTTTGTTTTGAGGTTGGCTGTTTGGAAAAGCACTGGCATGTACATCATGAGGATCGAAGCCATGCTGATGATGGGTACATTCAATAAACACTCCATTGTCTTCTGGTTTGTGTTTTGGTGAATGCAGACAGAGTTGAGCTGCATATGAGTAGTCTTGATCAAAACTAATCTTGGCAGCTTGTGTGTTTGGGTTCTTTGGGTCGATGGGACAGCAGAGAGGTGAAGAATCTTGTTTTGGAATATTTACATATTCTGGTTCAGAAATTATTTCAGTTGCCGGAACACTTGGTATTGTACTTGCAATAGTATTCAGTGAAGTATGTGATAGATCTTGATGAATGGGGTGCTCACTAGTTGACTCAAGCCTACTGGAGCGGTGTGACTGATTCTCTAAAATTCACAAAGTAACAAGTTGAAAATGTATAATTAATGCAACAATTAACTGACCCAATCTGATGCATTTTACTGCTGGATTATCACTGGAGAAAGTGTAGAACATTATTAATGAATTTATAATAACAATAACGCACATTATAACTTTAACTAAAAAAAATTATACTAACATGTACTATAAAAATTTTTCATGTGTACCAATAAGGAGCGAGGCAAGTATGTCTCAGAACAATTCTTCCTTTTACATAAGTGACTACTGTATAGGCTGCTAACAGCCACTGTGGGGATGCATGGTCTACTTTAAGTAAGCTTTATGTTTTCTTGCTAATTTTCTCACCTACTATCTCCTTCTTCATCATCCCTGTAGATGTTTTCAATTACAATGTCCTCTTCAGATACAAGCGGGATTGATGGTTCATTATGAAGTACCATCATTGTCCCACTGGCTGTAGACACATGACATAATCTATCATAATCGTCTTGAGGTTGCTTTCTCATCGAGACACTCAGCTGTCTCAGGACAGGCAAGTTCTGTGAATTGTCTATATTTGTGGACGTAGCTATATCAGTCAGTGCAGACTGGGCTTCCAGTACAAATGTGGATGTTGGATTACTGTTCATTTCAGAAGAAGGGTAAGAGAATTCAGTAGTCACTGCATTTGGACTAGATATCTCACTAGTTGCCTCATGTGTACTAGAGCGGAGTGACCGGTTCTCTGAAATTCACAGCAAAGCGTGCACAAAAATTAATAGTTATTATTAAGCATGGCTTATAATTATTGTGCGGAAATAATGTTGGTAAAAATCTGACCTATTATGGTGCATGGTACTGCTGGTCTGTCACTGGAGAGAGAGAGAGAGAGAGAGAGAGAGAGAGAGAGAGACAGACAGACAGACAGACAGACAGAGACGAGAGAGAGAGAGAATATATTAATATGGATATACTTTGCTGTACTCACTATAGATATCCATTGTGATTGTTTCTTAGATCATAACGTCTTTTTCTTCTCAAATACCTATTTGAAGTTCAATAATGATTTTTCATGATTTTTTCTCACCTGCTAACTCCAGTCATGCAACAAAATAGAAAAATAATGAGAATAATCACGAAAACAGCTGAAGCAATAATGATGACTAACAGCGTTAGTTCATTCAATACGCCTATTGGATATAATACACACTGTTAAACAGAACCATGATACTGTAGGTAAGTCATTCACCACTGTCAGGAGCACAGTTACCATCTTCAGAGCATGGTCGTATAGCTACATATAAAAAGGAGTTGTGTTGCAAGTATAACTAATTACTGTGTGTGTGTGTGTGTGTGTGTGTGTGTGTGTGTGTGTGTGTGTGTGTGTGTGTGTGTGTGTGTGTGTGTGTGTGTTGTCTTACCTGATCCAGACTCAGCCATACTGCTGTTTTCATTCATGATTGACTGCTGCTAGTTTGTTTAGCAACCACAGAGCTATTAATCTATCTATTCTCGTAAAAATTATATTTTAAACAACATAGTATTTGTATACAAGGTATACTGATACACAAAGCGGTTTTAATGAGGAGCCGGATTATGTGTAACATTAGCAATTATGATAGGTCTTATTCATCACTCTCAGCAGGAGTTCCAATGATGGAAATTTTATACCCCTCCAGGTTAATAAATATAGGCAGATTACCTACTAGCTACATGTATATTATAATAATAACTCAGTTATTCAACTCTATAATGGCAAAATTAAAATTATTGGTGCCATACTTACTTTAAACACCGGGATTACAAGAAATTTACAAAAATCAATGAGTTCTCGTCAGGAAAACATGACACTGGCATTTTCTAGGTGTAATAAAACAAGTAGCAGTTAACTTTAGGCTGAGCACGGCTTTAGAAAAACAATTTTTGTACTTGTCTTCTGCAAGAGTGTTTACCTACTGACAAAAAGGACGAAAGCAAGAATAAGAGTTCGCAGTAATTGGTCCATGGTCAATTACTCCTTCTGACACATCTCCTTATTTAATTGCTGAAGTATAGTGTGGGAGTGAACAGCACTGCATGGCGTTAAAAAAACTTGCAAGACGAATGGATAATTTGATGCAAGTTGTGTTTTATCTGCTGTGCTTGAGTCATGAAATCCAGATCACAAAGAGCATGCATCACTGCTACAAAATCGGCATGCTGGTATCATAATTCAAAAGAATTATCGCTTCAGGAAAATGAAGTATTACTGGTATACCCACCACCTTTTTAATTGGAGTCTGGGACTTTAATTAATTTCATATCATGCTTAAATATCTTTTTATTATCAGGGTCTGCAACTATGCAAGGCTACTTGATTAATTTTTTTGCGGTTGACTGTCTGCATGTACAGCATTAGTAATTTTTCATCATGCTGCTGATAACTTCCCAATGACTCAGCTAGCGCATGTGAAAGCAAGGAATTGTTGGTGGTAATAGTAACTCACCGGTGCTACGTAACGATGTTTCTGAAGATCAACTGAGAGAATGGAGATGATTTTCATTTGCTGCGATGCAAAATTGTGGGCGTAGGTCTCGGTCCTGGGCCGGGTTCGGTTCGCACACCAGTCTTGGCGAACAAATTCAAAGCAAGTTTGAACGGTCTTGACTTCCAGCGGATCGAGGTGAGAAGCAATACCCAATACGCACCAGCTCAGAATATAGAATCAATCTTTTCTCTGTGCAGTCAACCCCGACGTGGTCGCTCTGGCAGTCAACGGCGCGACTTCTCTGCTGTTGAGAGAGAGCTCTGAAGGACCATAGATAGTATAGTGAAGGACATAGTGTCCTTGACAGGCTTGATAAACGATCTCGAACCATGAACACTGGAAGAAGGTAAGCTCAGAACTAGCTTCAGGCTAGGACGAAAGACAACTATACTCAACTGAAGAGGAATGCAGAGTCAAGATAACTCTGGAACAAAAAACCAAAGACGATAAAGTTAATTGAATAGAATTTTTAACTTAGAAACAAATTTAATACAAAACCATAGAACTATTTTCTCATTATCTCTTGCTCTGTCTTATACATTAATTCAGAAAATAAAGTACAATTGAGCACAAACACACAACTTCAATCATAATCGTCTATAATATACTCACATGCTTAGACTAATGTCTGTGTACGTACGATCACTGCGGTGGATTGTTCTTGTCGGAAAGTATTTTCGTAATTTGATTTCTTTGTCATAGTGCTATGGAGCAGAGGGGTGTAGCCAGAAGGCAATGTTGAGGATTCTGCTGCCTGAGGAGGTGGTTTCTTCTTAGAGCTGAGCCACACAGAGATGTTTCCATAGTCCATACGTGATGTGCTGTTACTGATGATCTGTTTGGGTTGACGAGCTATGCGAGGCTTGGGTGGTGAGTTCTGGTGGCATTTGTGACTATGCATTGGAGAAGGTTTATCGTATTCGTGATAATGTACCTCACGGCATATCAGTGTAGTATACAACGGTTCTTTGTTGGTAGCTGCTGACTTTGGTTGAACTGCTGAGACCGAGACTGAAACTTTTTTATTCCTTTCAAGACCAGAAACAACTTGTAGAGGTCTACTGGCAGCTGGTTCATGCTGTGTGCTATCTGATACCTGTGGTAAGTTATAATAGGTGTTGTCATGAGCAGCACTGGCAATGATTTCATTGTGGTCTTGAGGTTGACTGCTTGGTAAGGCACAGGCATATACATCTGGACAGCTCTGCCATCGTGTCATTTTAACATCTGACAGAATCATTAGATGAGAATTAACACCTTTTAGAGAAGCTGATTTTTGCAGTCTGCAAGCATTGTCTGCTTGTGGTATGAAGTCAAACTGATGGTCAATAATCACTCCATTATCCACTGGTTCGTGTTTTGATGAATGCAGAGAGTGTTGAGTTGTATATGAGTATTGCCCGCCAGAATCAGTCTGTTCACTTGTTGTGTGCACCTTCTTTGGTTTCACAGAGTCGTCAATGCGGATATGAGACCTGGAATCTTGTTCTGGAATCACAGTGTTATCAGAAATATTTACATGCACTGGTTCTGACGTTGTTTTAGTTGCCAGGGCACTCTGTATTGTATTCACAGAAGCGTGTGACAGATCTTGAGTAGCACTTGTTTCTACTGTATCAGTAACAACTCTTAGTGACTGTTGTCTACAGACAGCTGAAGCTGGAGCAGATACTCGAACTGAATCTCCTTGGACCTCTTCCTTTTCATTAACAGTATCCTCCTCAGTTTTTAGTGGGGTTGGTTCATTTGGTCTAGACACACTTATTAGTTGATCATAATTGTCTCGAGGTCGTTTTGTCAATGGAACACTCAACTGTCTCAGTACAGGCAAGCGCTGTGAGTCGTTAGTATTTGTTGAATTCGTGCATACAAACGAGGTCACCCTATTAGTTGATGCTATCTCTTCTGTAGGCTGTGCTACCAGCAGTGGAGGAGGTGAGGATGGTGGATTACTGTTCACACCAGAGGAGAACTCAGAAGTCTCAATCATACTGAAACGACATGCAGCTATATACTCTAAAGTCAATAGAATCATTGTAACTAAAAATAATTATATTGTAGAAACTGACCTGTTTTGGTGCATTTTACTGCTGGTTTGTCACTGGAGAGAAAGAGAGAGGTGGTTTATGGAGAGGTTAATACTTAACTAAAAATAATTCATTAAAAATAAAATAATTCATTACTGGCTACGATAATGTATTTATTATTAATTTTTTGCTCACTATTAACCCCTGGTTTATTATTGAAAGATAAAAAAAAACTGTACTCGCAAAAGAAAAAGGATGACTTTTTATATAGAAACAAGAATTATTTTGTCATTGTCACAGTGTACCAACTACTTGCACACCAACACACAATGATAACAAGTTACAAACAATACGTATGTTATTATACCTCTGCAAACCTCTGCTGGGGCAATATCTCAATCCACCAAACCCGAGAACCATAATTTTAAGGGTGAGGGTGCTTGAAATTGAACTATTACCACTTCCAGGTTTGTCACATAAGCAGAATTTTACAGCACTATACCGTCAGAGTTGGACAAAAATGTCACCAGGAGAAAAATCGCCTCAAGCACTGTGACGGTGGTGCACGTGCTATTCAAAATTTCTGAAGGTGAAAAACTTTACATAAAGCCCGCTCTAGATCTTTATCCACAAACACTTTTCATGAGGTCCCACTCCTGTAGTGCAGGGTCTACCTACTACAGTTTATCACCATTAGCTACAAACGGCAGAGTGCATTTGAGCTATTTGACTTGATTGCTATAGCCTAGGCTCCAATCTACTTCAATAACTGCTTATGTGCATGTTACGCAATTCATGATGGCGTAACACTTAGGTGACATGATAATGAAAATATTTACGTTGATATTTCCTCTGTTCACAGGAGCAGTCTTTCAAGAGTTTTGGTAAAAATTTGCTTTCAGAATAATTAATTTTTTAATTCAAACAAGTACTGCAGCAGACATGGGTTGAGCTGTAGTCACAGTAAAGGCAGACTTCCCAGACATGCTGCTCTGAATGACATTATCCACAGAGCTCTCTCTACTGCTAAAATTCCTTCTCGTCTAGAACCTTCGGGTCTTTCAAGAGTTGATGGAAAACGACCTGATGGTGTCACAATCATGCCCTGGTCAGCTGGTAAGCCTCTGGTGTGGGATGCCACTTGCTCTGACACTTTTGCTACATCTTACAAGGCTGTTGCCTCTCAAGCAGCTGGGGAAGTGGCTGCCAATGCAGAGGTCCGAAAAGAGGTGAAGTATGCAAACCTGTCACACAGTCATTGTTTCATTCCTTTATCGGTTGAATCGACAGGTGTTTTTGGACCACGCACTTTTTCGTTTGTGAAGGATCTCGGACGAAGAATGACACGTCAGTCGGGGAACGTTAACGCAACATCATACCTTAAGCAGCGCCTATCAATGGCTATTCAGCAAGGAAATGCTATTTCTGTTTTAGGTACTTGTAATTTTTTACCATTACCTGACTTTCTTTAGTCTTTGTGTTGTTTGTTTTTAGGTCCTTTTGTTTAGTTTATTATTTTTTGTTTTATTTTTGTCTTTTTGTCTTTTTCCTTCTATTTACATCTCAGTGTGTTTCTCCTCTGTACTATTAGTACTGCAGCTGGCATTTTGTTTTCTTATACACGATAGACCATGCATGCATCTCTATATTTAGCGACATGTTTTCTCACCTACTAACTCCTTCCAAAGTCATTCTCTTGTCGCTTTCAACCTCAAATGTTAG
This sequence comes from Haliclona indistincta, assembly GCA_964017065.1. NCBI lineage: Eukaryota > Metazoa > Porifera > Demospongiae > Haplosclerida > Chalinidae > Haliclona > Haliclona indistincta. Next base: position 7,265,032 of record OZ024790.1, read on the forward strand.
TGGGGTTGAGTTATTGGCCGTAGACACACTTATTAGTTGATCATAATTGTCTTGAGGTCGCTTTCTCAATGGGACACTCAACTGCCTCAGTACAGGCAAGTGCTGTGAGTCGTTAGTGACTGTTGAATTAGTGCATACAAACGAGGTCACCCTATTTGTCAATGCTGTCTCTTCTGTAGGCTGTGCTACCAGCAGTGGAGGAGGTGAGGATGGTGGATTTCTGTTCACACCAGAGGAGAACTCAGAAGTCTCGATCATACATGATTGAATCTCTGAAAATCACAGAAAAGTACATTAAACTCATGTCAGTAAAGAAATAAACTAACCTATTTTGTTGCACCTTACTGTTGAATTGTTACTGGAGAGAAGAGAGCGGGAATGAATCTGCTATGCATGCACTTTATACATGCCAGTGGTAGGTACAGTAAAACGTTAGCCTCTCTAAGTTGAGTGTTTTGTCCGTTATAATAGTAAGGAGGTTCAATCTGTATTTGCGTATATCAGCAAATTGTCCACCACATTGGAGTGTGGAAGTTCCACTGTATCTTAATTTCTTAATCTATTTAGAAATTTAATTTCCAAGTGAGAGTTGTGAAAATCTTAGCTTTTGTATAGCTTAAAGCTGCCTTGTAATATCTATTAATTTTAAAGAGACGTGCTGTTGATAGATAAACAGTATTATCTATGATTTCACTAAATTAAATTCCTGTGAGGAAATTTCTACACTATTCATGAGTATAATGTTGTAGTCACTTCTTGCAGCAATGCACTAGGCTGGCTGAAGTACTAGAAAAGAGATACTGGAGATCAATTTTCGTCGCAGGTTTTTGTCACTTTAGCAACGAAAATAATTTGAGTATTATTCATAGGAAGCTCTATACAAGTGTGGGGCAGTGTTTTGGCGAGCGGAGTGAGTTGAAAATTTTGCTAATGAATATTCATAACATGCACGGATTGGGCATCTTGCCAACTGTATTGGAGTGCTACGTGCAGTAGAAAGACTTTGTGCCACAGGAAAGCAAGTATATTAGCCATCAGCATCCTAGAAATCTTATCCTTTGCTATTTTTTGTAGGTTTAGTCTGGCAAGAGTGGGGGCACTGCCAAATTTTTGTGGGGGCAAGTGTCCCCCTGCCCCAGTTCCTATGCCTATGGTAATATCGGTAACACCAGAGAGCAGACCAAGTTTCTAGAAATCCATAATCCATCACCAGCTGAAATTTATTTTTATAATAAAACACCCACAAATAGTGGGAAAATCTTTCTGGCATGAACTCATAGCTTTTAGCGAAATCATAGATAATACTATGTAAATGTTTATGTAGTCTAAAATATCTATCACACATGTAGCCAGCAAGTCACTCTAGCAATAATTATTAGGGACACACAGCAGTACGTCTCTATGTAGCATTATCACAAATCAATCCCTATAAGCATGCATGCACACACTATCATTAATAATAACAAGTTTCTCACCTACTAACTCCTTCCAAAGTCTTTCCCTTGTCACTGTGGATGGTAGTATCCTCCTTAGATGTTAGTGGGGTTGGCCTATTGGCCGTAGACACACTCATTAGTTGATCATAATTGTTTCGAGGTCGCTTTCTCAATGGGACACTCAACTGCCTCAGTACAGGCAAGTGCTGTGAGTCGTTAGTGACTGTTGAATCCGTGCATACAAACGAGGTCACCCTATTAGTCGATGCTATCTCTTCTGTAGGCTGTGCTATCAGCAGTAGAGGAGGTGAGGATGGTGGATTACTGTTCACACCAGATCTCATTGTATTTGAACCGAATATCTCACTAGCTGTCTCAAGCATACTGAAGTGACGTGACTGCATCTCTGAAAATTAGAAACAACGAATGCAAAATCATCATGCAGAAGAAATAACCGACCTATTTTAGTGCACTTTACTACAGGTTTGTCACTGGAGAGAAAGCAATATTAAATTTTTATTAGATATACTTCACTGTACTCACAATAGATATCCATCATGATCGTTCTTTAGGTCATTATGTAGTTTCTGTCTTTTTCGTATCAAATACCTATTAACAATAATATGATATTATTATTAAAACTAATCTTTTTATTTTTCTCACCTGCTAACTCCAATCATGCAGCAAACTATGAAAATAATGAGAATAATCACGAAAACAGCTGAAGCAATAATGATGACTAACAGCGTTAGTTCATTCAATATGCCTATTGGATACACACAGATCAGTTAAAACAGATCTAGAATCATCATAAAAGGTGAGTCATTCTCACCTCTGTCTTGAAGACAGTTTCCTCCCTCTGAGCATAGTTCTGTATTAACATAATAAAAGCAGGTTTAAACAATCACCGGGTATACATGTGTGCATTGGTTCACCATTTCCTGATCCAGATTCAGCCATAGTGTTTCTGCCGATTTCTGTACAGACAGCTTTGCTGTAAAATTTGATCAAAATAGCAAGTTCTTCATAATTATGAGGGATTTTTCTGAGTAGTTCATTTGCTATGCATATCATATCCAAAATTTACTTATCAGTGAGTACCAAGAGGTTGCATTGGTTCATAAGCAATTCCCTCTGGCACCTCCTCCACAGGGAATCGCTGAAGTGTTGTGTGGGAGTGATTCAACCACCGGGCATGCAATGTAATAACGAATAATTAAAAATAATGCTTTTTTAATTATTATGATTTCTACACAGCATACAGCAGAAACTTACAATTATTATTATCAACAGAAAACAGAACACAACATAGATAAATGATTATACCTGACAGAGAAATGAATAATTATTATAATTATAGACAAGACTAGTGATAATATGGAATTATCATTATTATTATGTTTTTATTTTTATCAGCTGGACTTGAGTCACATTCAAGAAAATGATATTCTTAATAAACTTATTTTCATTATTACTATTGTATTTTACACAACATCACTGCTTAGAAAATGCTCTAAGTTTGAAAAAAATTAATGAATTTACTTTGTACTAGTGTTGGCAAAGTATAGGTATTTAAATTGAGGACTGGGACTTAAACCAGGCGAGTAAGATGTATACACAGTATGCTATCCGAATCGTCATCGCACTTAGCAGTAGCATAGATCATTAATTTTAACCGTAGTGCATGCACCTTTCGGCAACGTAAAGTGGAGCATAGATGGAAATGTTGATGAGGATGTGGAACTCACCTGTGCTGAAAAATATGCCTCAGTTACATCTGAAGATCGAAGAGAAATCCGGCATAAGATCAGTCTAGCGCTACGTAGTACTAGTAGTCAGTGTAGCTAGCAGCACTGTACTGATCTGATGCAGCACTGGGCGTGTACACATGGGTGTCGGTCCTGGTCCCGGCACGCGCACCAGTCTGCGTTGCTTAGCTACACCTCTTGGCGGACAAAATGGACAAGAGCACCAGGACCAAGTTTGCAGGATCTTCCAGCGGATCGGGGTAAGGAGCAATACGCACAAGCTCAAAATATAGAATCAATCCTTTCTCTGTGCAGTCAAGCCCAACGTGGTCGTTCTGGGAGTCGCTCGGGCAGTCAAATGGGTGGAAGCAGTTTTGCTAGCAGCTCACGATTCAACATCGGTCGACGATCCTTCGCAGGATCAAGGAACAACCTGTTCTCCTCAAGCAAACAGAGTCTCAATACAGACGCAAGCGGCAGGCAACTGAACCGAGGCGGAGTTAAGGTCAGATTACACTCACTCACTCACTCACTCACTCACTCACTCACTCACTCACTCACTCACTCACTCACTCACTCACTCACTCACTCACTCACTCACTCACTCACTCACTCACTCACTCGCTCGCTCTCCTCACAGATTTTTGACAGCAACGGAGATGATGTGACTCCTCTGCCGCTGATTGAGAGCTCTGAAGGATCAACCACTGCTGTGAGGTGAGCTAGCTAGCTACACATGTGAGTATCTGATGTGTTGCTGTCAACTACAGGAAAACACAGAGCTCAGGAGGTACTGGAGCGGTAAGATTTTCTTATCTTGACGTTCTTACCATCTCCCTCCCTCCCTCTCTCTCTTCCTCTCTCTCGTAGTCAACGGCAGGAGACTCAACAGCTTTGTTTGCTCCTGGGAACAACAGCTTCTTGCAGCCATTTAGGTAAAGATCACTTGCTCGCTCAAACACTTACTCACTTGCTCACTCACTTGCTCACTCACTCACTCACTCACTCTCGCTCTCGCTCTCGCTCTCTCTCTCTCTCTCTCTCTCTCTCTCTCTCTCTCTCTCTCTCTCTCTCTCTCTCTCTCTCTAGTCGATCTGTGTTTGCTACCAGTATCACTGGTGCCAGTACAGCTGGAGTGAGTACCATGGGATCCATGATGGGCTCTATGACTGAAGAGATCCACTCTCCTCGGACTCCATTACACTATGGTGCTCTGCAAGGAGACACTGGAGAGAGAGAAGAGGATGAAGGCCCACAACAACTGACAGCAGAGGATCTTGATAGTCCAGTGAGTAGATGAGTGGGTGGGTGAGTGAGTAGGTGAGTGAGTAGGTGAGTGAGTGAGTGAGTGAGTGAGTAGGTGAGTGAGTGAGTGAGTAGATGAGAGAGTGAGTGAGTAGATGAGTGAGTAGATGAGTGAGTGAGTGAGTGAGTAGATGAGTGGGTGGGTGAGTGAGCGAGTGAGTGAGTGAGTAGGTGAGTGATGAGTGAGTGAGTAGGTGAGTGAGTGAGGGAGCGAGCAAGCGAGTGAGTGAGTGAGTGAGTGAGTGAGTGAGTGAGTAAATGAGTAAATGAGTGAATGAACGAGTGAATGAGTGAGCGAGTGAATGAGTGAGTGAGTGAGAGAGCGAGCAAGCGAGTGAGTGAGTGAGTGAGTGAGTGAGTGAGTGAGTGAGTGAGTGAGTGAGTAGGTGAGTGAGTGAGTGAGTGAGCGAGTGAGTAGGTGAGTGAGTGAGTGAGTGAGGGAGCGAGCAAGCGAGCAAGCGAGTGAGTGAGTGAGTGAGTGAGTGAGTGAGTAAATGAGTGAATGAGCGAGTGAATGAGTGAGTGAGTGAGTGAGTGAGTGAGAGAGCGAGTGAGTGAGTGAGTGAGTGAGTGAAAGTACTTTTTGTTTCATTTATAGGTAGAGATTGTTCTGAGGGAGACTGATACTGTATGGTTGCTGGATATACCCAGCACTTGGGTAGACAAGAAGGACGAAGAAGCAGACACAATAAGAGAGAAGAATCGCCAATATGAAGAGGTAAGTACTAGACATAAGACATTCCATCCATCCCAACCTTCTCTCTCTCTCTCCAGCTTGTCAAGGTCAGACCAGGCAATGATCGCTACTCAGAGCGCGGGATGCAGACTATCAATGATGCCAGCAAGACCAAGTCAGTGCAGACAGAGATCATTGGAAGATCAGTTAGCTAGCTAGATAGTTAGTAACAGCTACAGAGTTGTATCATGTTGCTGTTGCAGGATGCTGAAGTGTATGTATCAGAGTGGGACATGTATGATACACTAGAGGCAATGAAACAGACTGAGCAGAGCAAGGAACAAGATCAGGGTGAGAGGAGTGAAATCTAGGTCCCACAAATGATATATTCAGGCTGCAAAATACCAGCCTTACAGTACTTTTGATTTTATATTTTTATTACCCACTAGAGAGAGAGAGAGAGGGTAGGAGAGAAAGAGAGAGAAGGAGAGAGAGAGAGAGAAGGAGAGAGAGAGAGGAAGTAAAGTAGTTGAGTTACTGAGTGGGTAATAAAAATATAAAATCAAAAGTACTGTAAGGCTGGTATTTTGCAGCCTGAATATATCATTTGTGGGACCTAGATTTCACAATTTCGATACCAAATAATTGTCTAAAATTTTTAATTTCGTGAGTTTAATTTTTGCGAATTGTTTCGCTCACGAAATTTAAATGCGTGCAAAGGATACCAGCTCTATTGTGAGTTTATTTGTTTTTATTTGTAGTCAAAGGATCAACTCAGAGCAGTAGACTCACTAGTAGAGCACCTACTGCCTCTACTGTTCGAGGTTCAAGGATGGCTAGTGCTATGGGCACTAGAACAGTGACTCCCTCAGCCATGGGCTCGACTGCCACTGGTACTAGCATCTTTGCTGTCAGCACACGACCGGACCTGACAATGATGGGCACCTTTGAGTCGCCTCCAAAGAAGCAACAAGATGAAGACGGTGAAGAAGTGAAGCTGGACCCAACCAAGCCTAACGATCACCCCATCTTGAAGCTACCTAGTCTATTGGATAGTCTGCGTACGATAGAGAGAGTAGTAACACTGAACGCATACCAACACAAGCAAGCAACGTACAGAGGACTACCAATACTGCCAGGTATAGTAGAAATAGAAGTCACTGTTGTGAGGTGTAATGCTTTTGCAGTTTTTGTGAGGTTTTTGAGCAACACCTATAGAAGCTGAACTTATTCTCCCTCTCTCTCTCCCTCTCTCCTCCCTCCCTCCCTTCCTCCCTCTCTCTCTCTCTCCCTCCCCCTCTCTCTCTCCCTCCCCCTCTCTCTCCCTCCCTCTCTCTCTCTCTCTCTCTCTCTCTCTCAGATCCTGACCAGACTCCTTCGGTTCGTGACATCATCTCTTCTCGAATGCCTCATATTGAGAAGCTGTGGTCATTCTCTTGTCCCTTCACTAAAGGACATGCAGTCACCTGTATGGCATGGAACCCAACTAACCTGGTATGATGAGAGAGAGGGGGGAGAGAGAGTGAGAGAGAGAGAGGGAGAGGGAGGGAGAGAGAGAGAGAGAGAGAGAGAGAGAGAGAGAGAGAGAGAGAGAGAGAGAGAGAGAGAGAGAGGGAGGGAGGGAGGGAGAGAGAGAGAGAGAGAGAGAGAGAGAGGGAGAGAGAGAGAGAGGGAGGGAGGGAGAGAGAGAGAGAGAAAAGGAATATTGCAATGCAAATTACTTTGAGCTAATCAATACGACGAGCATTGCAATTTTTGTCCAGAACTAGATGTATTGCAAACATGTACTTTTAGATTATGTTGATAGTGTTCACAATGCATGTTTTAAGGGTTTTTGTTTTGTTTCAGGATATTCTAGCAGTTGGTTTCGGTGATCTACGAGGAGCTCCAGCACAGAGCTCATCTGGTTTGGTGTGTTGCTGGTCACTGAAGAATCCTGAGGTACGATGCTGCTGCTGCATGTAATGGCTGCTGGATAGAGCTGCTAGTGCTAGCTTGTGAAGCATAATTTGTATCATTATAGTGAGTGAGTGTTTTCTCTTTCTCTTCTCTACTGCAGCATCCTGAGAGAGTGTTCCACTCACCATCTGGTGTCACTTCACTCAGCTTCTCACTATCTCATCCAAACCTCTTAGCTGTAAGCACTAGCAGGATCTAATGCTGTAGCATTTGCAAGCATGCAAATTAATGTGGAAAATTAGTCATGCATGAAAATTTAGTACTCATCATTTTTATGGCGTGTGCAAAAATGTTTCCTTTAGTATGCCGATTGCACAAAAATGTGCATACATATAGTTAGTGCTCTCACAAAGAGGAAAGTTTTGAGTAAAGTTTTGTGCAATAGCATAAGTAACAGAGTAATACAATGATCCTTTCACTCTGTACAGGCTGGTCTCTATAATGGTAGTATAGTGTTATTCAATGCTCGCAGTGACTCATGTGAACCAGTACTAACAAGCAGGTGAGCCCCTCTACCTCTACTAACCCACTCACTCATTCGCTCGCTCACTAAATACTCACTCACCCACCCACTCTCACACTAACACACACACTCACCCACTCACTTACCCACTCACTCACTCACTCACACACTTACTTACCCACTCAGGGATGCAATCTTCAAGCACTCCGGAGCAGTCTGGAAAGTCGAATGGGTGATGAAGGAACGCTCGTATGGCGAGTCTCGAACTGAAGTGCTAGTCTCAACTGCTGTGGATGGTCGTGTGCTGCAGTGGTCGATACGTAAAGGATTTGACAGCTCACAACTGATTAGGTTAAAACGACTGGCGATGCCTCGACCGGTCGACAAGAAGATACACCAAGCTAAGTCAAGCCATCATCGGCTAAACCAGAAACACAAGCTGAAGCACGCAGTTGATCCTCGTGCAGCACTGGTTAACCCAGGACGTGATACCCTTCTCTCTCAGCATGCTCCTGGGATGGGATTCACCTTCTGTCCCTTTGACACTAACATGTAAGCGAGAGGGTGAATAATTCATTAAAATCAGATTTTTTTGAACAATTGTTTGATAATGTCTTAGCAAAATAGAAGAGTTAAACAAAAGTGGGCTTAGAAGCCCCAGGAGCCCATGATAGAGACAGCGTTCCCCAACTGGATTGCAACTGACAGATTATTTGTTAGTACAAATAATTATCTACTTTTCCACATTAATTTTATTAATTTTTGTAAAATTAATAATTATGCTATTACCTAACTACATGTACAATGCACACTTTTCTGATTTTAATATTGTTTTTTTTTTCTGATTTTTTTCTCCTTTCTTAGTTATCTTGTGAGTACAGAGGAGGGACACATTCACAAGTGTTCAGTATCTTACAATGAACAATTTCTGGAGAGCTATAATGCTCATTCAGTGAGTCACATGACACACACATGGTTTACAATATCATGTGTAGCTTGTAGCACGTCAATACAATGCAAAAATAATGGGAAAGTCTTATGTCACGTTCAGTTGTGTTGTAATATTATCATTGCCGATCTGCAATGATATGTAGGGATGACCTCGAATGATTATTATACCGTATAGCGGGAAATTTTTGGTGGACTATAATTTGGCGAATCGTCGAGCATTCGCCAAAATAAAATTCCGCAAAATCTCTTTTTATTACAGTGATACGTGAGCCAGGCGCTGGGCACCAAATTAAACTCGCCAAAATACAAAATCTGAGTCATTCACCAAAATTTTGATCCTCCAAATTTCCCGCTATACGGTAAATTGGCAATGTGTAAGGTGTCACATTGTAAACAGGCCTTTACACTTACTTGTACAAGCACACACATACACACAATAGGTTTAAATTTTGGGTTAAAAATAACTTGTTTACAGTTAGTATTGTTTTGTTTACTTCTTGAACATTTCTCATTATGTGTTTTACTACATGTAACTCTACATGCATGTTGCTGATATATTCTTTCTCTCTTCTCTAGGGTCCTGTCTACAAGGTGTTGTGGCATCCACAGCATAAAGATGTGTTCATGAGTTGTAGCACAGACTGGACCGTGAGGCTATGGCACCAGAACAATCAGAACCCACTCTACGCATTCCAAGTAGCTCAGGTACAAACAGCAAACCATCCACTACTGCTTCAAACAGCTAGAGTGGTTCATTTTGATCTTAGTGCTTTATACACTATAGTACTTTACCAATCTTGCAAATACACATTATACTCATTATAGTACTTTACACATTATAGTACTCTACCAATCTTGTACTTTACCTATCCACCACAATATTTTTTGGTTATTCAATTGTTGCTATAGACATGTAATTCTTTTTCTTTGTTTATTGATTGCAGAAATCAGAGGACAGGAAGGGCACTGCTGTGGAGCGTGAGGCAGTGGAGGACATTGACTGGTCCCCTAGTCACAGCACTATGTTCGGCTGTGTCACACGTACTAGAGTAGAGCTATGGGACTTTGGACATAGCGTGTGAGCCTCTCTCACTCACTCACTCACTCAATTATCTTCTCACTCACTCACTCTTTCACTCACTCACTCACTCACCCTCTCACTCACTCACTCACTCACTCACTCACTCACTCACTCACTCACTCACTCACTCACTCACTCACTCACTCACTCACTCACTCACTCACTCACCCACCCACTCACTCACTCACTCACTCACTCATTGTTCTTTCTCCTCAGTATTGATCCACTCATCTCTCAGCGACCCATCTCTGGAGCATTGCTAACTTGTCTAATGTTCTCTCATAACTCTGACATTCTCCTAGTGGGTGATTCACAGGGTCAAGTATCTGTCTATCTACCCAAGAATATTCCAAAACCTTCAAGTGACCAGGTACACAAAAATGTATCACACACCACACAACATTCCTGCGCTGTTAAAAAAGGATTACGATAATACTTGTTGATCGAGCAATAATCACTGACAGATTATTTTTTCGAATAAAATAGAAGCTAGATTGACAGACAGTCACAAAGTAGATCTGAATTATTCGTCAGATCTGAGATTAGTTGCGGATACACCCACTCGATGTTGACAAAATACACGATTAATTTTACAATAATTTTTTTATTGAGACTGCTCAGGACACTGTTTTGTTGTTTACTGGTATTTCTGTTTCTCTTGCTCTTAGGCAAAGGCGCTGTCTACAGCCATCAATTCACTAGAAGCTGATAGCAACAGCAACAGCTAGGCTGTTCTCCACTAACCTCATCCTTCCATCACCAAATCTGTACAATAGTCCTACACTACACTGACACGCTTGACCGCCCAATGGTATAATGACTTTCTAACTATCGCAACCACAAACTAGTCAAATTCTCAATAAAAATATTTATGAATGACAACTGTAACATACAGATAAAGTGACAATTGGAACAAGTCATTTGATGATAGAATCTTATAAAAACATGGTAATTGCAAGTGACAACCCTTCCATACAGACTTTATTAGTCTTTAGCCTGCTCAGGCGTGCCTGGGAGTACCATTGAGTCTGTAATTAGTTGATGTTGTGGGCTCTTGAGGATCAAGTCAGAGCAGACCGAGGACGAAGTGGTTGAGAGTTGGTGCTGTAGTTTAGAGGCGTGGCTGTTGGTGCCATTGGGGACTTGTTGCTTAGTGATGTGGCTAGGTGAACTGATAGAGTTTGATGAGGTCGTCTTTCTGACATTCGTGAGAGAGTCGCCAGGCTCATGTTTACCCATCAACCACCAGGTCATCATGTTGCCCTTACCCTGAGAGGAGAGAGGAAGGATAGAAGAGAGAGAGATGGAGTGAAGAGAGGAAGAAAGGGGAAGCAGAGAGAGAAAATTCAAGGTGCTGATGCCTTGGTAAGATTCAGCTAACTGTATCTAGCTGCGTGCAATCAATGTTCATAGTTACTACAGCTATAGAGCTGCACTATACACAACCATAGCATGCCCATGCACTTGTAAGCAAACAAAAGCTTTTAAGTACGAAAAGCAAACAGTATATACATGCCTCCTGCTTGTCCCTTCAACTCAATCCCATGTTCTGTTGTTGTTGTCTTACTACGTAGGGGGTTCAGTTGTTGGAGACTACTGGTCTACTAGCTGAAACAGCATGCAAGCACTCACAAGAAACAAGAAACACTACACCGGTGTCATCACTAAAAATGCAAAGTGTCATACCTTAACATTGATGCTTCCTCTGCATTCGAGATTAAATTTTCCAGTTTTCTTGAGAAGTTGATAAGTGACATCGCTGCATTGTATTTTCATACCTAAGAGACAAGAAGAGTGCATTATTCAAATTACTACAAATTGACACTAAAGAAAAACAGGCAGTAAGCAATTAGGCAGTATAGTGGAAAATTACATTTTTACAAGACATGTTGCTCCTACGTAAATTTCTATATTTTGTACTCGATCTACTAGCTATGATAGCGTTGAATATTGTTACCTTCACTAGTGGTCTCCATTCTAGATGCCGTGTTCACTGTGTCGCCAAACAGACAGTATCGAGGCATCTTTAGTCCAACCACTCCGGCGCACACAGACCCAGAGTGAATGCCGCATCGAATTCTCAGCTTGTCGTTCAATCGATGAGGAATCTTGAATCTGTCACAAGCGAGTAGGAATTTCAAAGCCATGCTGGCTATCTCTCCAGCATGTTTGTCTCCATTTTGTCTGGGGACGCCAGAAACAACCATATCTGAGAGAGGGAGAGAGAGAGAGAGAGAGAGAGAGAGAGAGAGGAGAGAGAGAGTGAGTGTGTGAGTGATCGAGTGAGAGAGTGAATCAAAAGACAGAAAGAGAGAGAGAGAAGAATGAAGATAGATGTTGCATATCTGAGAAGTGTCATCTTACATGCATCGCCAATGGTCTCTACTTTATATACATCAAATGTGTCGAGAATATCGTCAAACTGTGAGTAGAGTTCATTCAGCATGTTGACCACCTCCATGGGTGTGCTGGTGCTAGCTAGACTGGTGAAGCCAACGATGTCACTGAAGAAGATTGTGACACAGCGAAACGACTGAGCAGATGTGGGCCGGCCTTGACGAAGATCATCTGCGATTTGCTGTGGGAGCATACCTAGAAGCAAGATTGTAAGAGATTGCTGGAGAGAACTTCAAACTGTCACTCACTGTATAACAAGGTTGCAGTCTTCTTCTGCTCTGCTATTAGTTCTTGCGTTCTGTCTGCTACCAGTAGCTCAAGATGCTTCGAGTACTTTTCCATCTACAAGACAGGCATGGAGTTAAGCACATTTATAGTCAAATCAGTCAATGTGTTACCATGATCATCATCATGTCAACTGGACTCTGGTGATTTGGATTAATGCGATTGATCGTTTTCTTGATTTGATCAAAGGACGGTCTGTTGGTTGGATTGAGAGACCAGCAGCGATCAATCAGCTAAAGTAATAAAGGGGCAAAGAGTGAATGGTATAATGATGTGTACACTAACTTCAAGGTATTCCTCTGTGCACGGACAACCTTGCTCTGACAAGTCTGGTAGCTTTGGTCTGCATTTAGCATCTACAAACAACTCTTCCTGTTTGGAGAATAATTACATGTTAGTCTACAGATCTCTCCGAGTGTTTGTGCAATACTTACACTGTATGGATCCATGCGAGTTGCGATCTCAAGCAAAATGATTGAAAAGCTGTAAAAGAACATTGATCATTACTTATCTCACTCTCCCTTCCTCCATCCCTCCCTCCTTCCTTCCCTCTCCCTTCCTCCTTTTCTCCCACTCCCTCCCTCCATCCCTCCCCCTCCCTCCCTCCCTCCTTCCCTCTCTCTTCTTCTCTCTCTGCACACCTGTACACATCAGTGGCTGGTGTTACTTGCAGGGCAGCATCATGTCGCTGTCCCTTCATTTCTGGCGGGCAGTAGATGTGTGACAGCTGCTTTCTCATTTCCATGCCTTCTTCACTCTTTCTCAAATTGTCCTGATCCCGAAATGACGGCAGACCAAAATCTACACAAAAAATTAACTTATCAAATTAATTTTGATGCAGCTACACTACAAATTATGCAGGTACCACCAATATTTTTGTTAAAGATTGTGTCAAAATTTTTGTGGCACTCACCTGATATTTTGACGACCCATCTGTCATCTATGACACAGTTGCTAGAGCACAAGCGACCATGGTACAATCTCTTATGGTGTAGATAGGTCATGCCTCGTGCTATGTCAGAGGCGAAGGAGAACCTGAAGCCCCAGTTGAGCGGGATGTCTTCGTTCTGGAGCACATCATTGAGACTGCCTTTGGGACAATACTCACTGATGATGGCGAGGTTTTGAGACGAATTTACAGTAGCTCCGATGAATTTGCAGAGATTTGGATGATCAAGCATTCTGTGAATGTAAAGGACACAATTACTCACTCTCAATAAAAAACCGATTCAGAAACCAATAATTATACAGTAATTGTCTATAATTATAACTAGTTATAACTAGTAGCATAATCCTTAGATCCAAGATCCTAGATGCTTACCCTAAACCCAAAGCCCTATAAGCTACACCCATGCGGTGTATGCGAAATACTTGAATTGTACTAGATATACAAAAATGTAGCCTGAATGCTTACATAGGAGCAATACATAAGCTTGCATGTTCTAGTACTACATAACTGTATATGGTGGAGCCCTTGAAGGCAGACACCATCGGGACCAACAAAATTGCCCATTATAGAGAGGGTGTCCTCTGGTCAGGCGTTTGTTAGACATTTTGTGGGTTATATTTGGTATTCAGTAAGTAAGTGTCCATTATAGAGGGATGAGGGGGTGTCCTCTAAGAGGGGTTCCACTGTAACCTGGGTAATGCATTTACAACATGAACATATGTACCACACATGGGGTCTAACATGTAGGCATGTCATATACTAACACTAGTACATTTATAAAATACTGGGGGCTAGCCTGAGCTTATTTATGACCTGCACAATTCAAGAACAATCCATTTTTCTACATATGCACAACAGTAAGCCCTCTGCTTTTGTATTCCCGTTGTCACTCCAGTTGTAGAGCTCTGTGATCAGGTGACTCTGCTGCTCGTTGTCGCTTCCTGCAGGCAGTACTCTTACCTTGTAGAAGTCGATCCAGGCGTCTCCGCTTCGCTGTCTTGTTTTGAATCGTGCCACGTGAGGATTACATCATGGGGCGCGGTCAATGTGTACGCGCGCACGTGACTTCTCGGGAACATTGGGAGGACAAACACACCACACGGCCAGATACATACATACTAACATTCCCCGCCACGTGGGACGCACATCACCATCAATGTGGGGCTCGCTCAGGCTCGCCCCAATAAACAGCTCATTCCTTACCTGATCTGCATAACTTCACTCCTCACTCCGTGTGTCAACTGGAATTCATCTCTGGACAGCTTTTTAATTGCAACAACGCGTCCCTCGCTGAAAAACAATAAAACACGCATTACTCACTACTCACAAAGTATTGTCCAAAACCACTCACTATATGCCGGTTTGGGTAAACAGCTGGCGCCTGTGAGCGTCAGATATCGCTCCACTCTGACTGCTGCTCTTTCCAGTGCTGTCGTTCTCTCCACTCAAGTATTTCATGTTACGAAGGCTCACCATACTGCCCATGAAACCTACAGCATCAAAGAAAATGATAACAGGGTTAAAGTACAGTGTTAGAACATGGTGTTAAATGAAGGAATCAGCAATGCTGAAAGATGGATCAACTAAGGATAAGGTTTTTTTATGACAGTATGAAAAATATGTCGATGAGTTGATTTGTGTGTTATTCTAGCTTACCGCCATAGCCATGATCTGTAAGAGAAGAAGGAAATTGTTAAATGCTAAGCATTTTGAATGCATTGCAACAAGAGTACCTTTTCTTATGTCATTATAGTCAATAATCCAACTCTCGTCATAGAACATTTTTCTGCGCTGGTAATACGTCCACTGAAAAAAAACAGAAACGTAAGTTTTGTGACATGCATTCTTGTATGTGTACTTACCGCTGGTACACCAGCAGCCACACCCACTAGTAGAATGAGCATGCCCACACAGAAGAGCACCACTAGAGCCAGGCCCCATGCTGGTATTTGATTGGGACAGCAGTCAATTGGACAAGTGGAGCAGGTCTCCTCTGAACACTTGCCGTCACCACAAACTAGAGGAAATAACCGAGAGAAAATAATATAAACAGCGATTTTTCTCAATTGTGTATTTGCTCAAAATCAAGTTATTTTATGTGAAGTGGCTGTATTTTAGTGGTCTTAAAATCTCAACTCACATTTTGGCGGAATAACATTGATGATGGACTGCACAGCCAGCTGCATCTCGCCGACCCTCACATGAGCAATCATGCGATTCTCCTGCTCTTTATTTATCCAGATCTGAGCCGAGAACACGTCATGGATATTCCCATAAATAGCTTGAGTGTGTGTGGACTGTTCCTGGTCATCGCTGACCCATGGACCGCAAAACTGAATCTATGGAGTAGTGAGAATGGTTGTGAAGTGTAACAGGAAACTAGTATCAGCTGCTATCAAATTTCTTGCATACTTGATAATGTGTTAAAGAACAAAATTACATGATGAGTATTTCATGGAAACATTGTCAGTACAGTAGTTCATTAGCTCAATTAGAATAGAATGAATAAAATGCACATAAACTACAAATTGGTGTTAATGAAGCACTTAGTATGCAAGACTTGATAACTAGCTCCATTATCACAGAAGTATAACTGCATGAACGGTGTTACATGTAGCTTACTGGTTGTCCACAAGCTCCAGGATGACATGTGTGTATGTTAGCATGCCACACGCAGCACTTGGTTTTGAAATTCTGTTCAGCAACACCATCAGCTGAGCACAGTGACGTGTTGCAGAATTCCTCAGCTTCTATGGAACTGTTGACAGTACAGAGGTGAGTGTATTGAAAAACACTGCAACACAATACAGCAAGCTGCTATAGTTAGTAGTGAGTGAGTTATGGCTGTAGCCCAGCATGTCAATGCCCTCCCACATCCACTATATGCATAACAGTAGTGATGGTTGTGAATTTCACAGTTTATGAATTGTCAGAAATAACAAGCAACTATAGTAACGTAGACATGATACTAACAACGTGTGTGTTCCTTTATATACCTCATGTTGTAGATGCTCTTAGGAAATGCTCTGAGTGTGTCAAAGAACATGTTGCTGTCAATGGAAATCTTATAAGAGACATTGAAGGGGCTTCTAGCTTGAACTTGTGTTGGAGGACTCTGTACCCAGACTATACTGATGCCTGAGAAAGGAGAGAGAGAGAGATTATTCAACAAAGAAACTGAAGATGTAGTCAATGTATGCTATTGAATGGCTACTAACAAAATAAACAAAAACCGACAAAATTATAAAGCTAGGGTTGACAAACGGACAGGCAAGAAAGACAGCTTGTAAACAGACACAAAAACTGAGCTATGTAGAGAAAGAGAGAGATCGAGAGAGAGAGCTAGCGAGTGAGTGTGTGTGTGAGTCAGAGAGAGAGAGAGAGAGAGAGAGAGAGAGAGAGAGAGAGAGAGAGAGAGAGAGAGAGAGAGAGAGAGAGAGAGAGAGAGAGAGAGAGTGAGAGGGAGAGAGCATGTGTGTGTGTTAACAACTTAGTATGAGGCTAGTTGGGTTAGCATTGTTATTGACACCATAATACATCACGTGCTACGCTACTACAAAGGTCAGTAAAATTCATTGGTAGTTGTATTGGACGGTGTCCGCCTATTCAACGAAATTCAGAGCCCCTCATCACATATTCATAGCAGGGATATTGCTCATAAATGATCAACAATCATAAATAACCTAATAGCTCAAACACCTGCTACAGGTAAGTATACAACAGGTGTGTCGCATCCTGATTGTATTTATTCGTGCATCAGATTCCACAGCACGATGGAATGCATGCAGGAATCATGCAGTGACGTACTAATCTTCACCTACCATGGCAGTCAATGGGTTCACTGTTGTTTGCAGATGCATTATTCCACCAGCAGTGGTAGAGAACATTAGAGAAATCGTGGTAACTTGATACGGCTGGCAGCAATAGAATCTGCATAGAAAAAGGATGACATCATCTAGCTGGGATTATTGTTTGTAATTCGCTCCCAGCTACTCCCGAATTAGGGACGCATTCTAGTGTATTCGGTTTGTTTCATGTCTAGGCAAATCGAGTTATCGACCACGTACTCAAGTATGTACCTTGTAGCTACTCCCCTGGGAAAAACAACCGCTGGTTGGTTATACATCAACAACTGATGCGGATCGACCGAGACAAACACACACTAATGCACGGGGTACTCTAGCTAGCTACATACATACGCAGTAATCGATCGCTCTTTTCTACAAATCTGCAAATGCACAGACTTGCATTGAGAGCCGATCACGACTAGCAGTATATATACACATGCAAAATTTTACAAAGATCTTTTCGGCGTTCTATCTGCTCACCAGTAGTAAGGTAGAGAGAAGGATCATTGACCAGGTTTTTTGTCTCTTTAGCGGCTGTGTCGATCTTCCTGAAGCCATCTCGGCGACAGCGTGTGTAATAGTACTAGCATTTAGCGCTCGAGGGAGTCTGCTGGATGTTTTATTGGTCTAGACGTCTGTGAATATCATTAACAGCTTGTCTCAAAATTATGGCGGCAAAATGGGAAAAATTCAAAATTAATCACTCCTACAGTATTGTTATAATCTGCAGGAGTGACAAGATAGTATAGCAATCAAAGAAATAATTATTTAAAAATCTACTATTGCGTGCTATATCCTGATGATGTCCGATTCCATTAGTTCTTCCCACATGGAGCTGTAGGGCTACAACTTATGAACAACTTTTTGGTTTGCATGCACTGGTGTTAATGGAAAGCTCAAAAATGATAGAACCATCACATCAGTGAAGATCAGCGGTGACTGCAGTACCGATAAGCTGATTCAATAAAATTATAGTGATAATAAAGATAGGATATACTCTTGAGTACATTAAGGGACTACATGTCGAACATCAGAATGACAACAATTTCAGTTTCTTCGGGCAAACAAAGCTTGGTCAAAGACAGTTATCATCAAAGAAACTCACAAATCTGCTCGTGGGCGGGGCAAACGCTGTACAAAGAGTAAAAATTTAATTCAATGGGCGGACAAGCTGAAAAATTCAAATTAATCACTCCTACAGTATTGTTATAATCTGCAGGAGTGACAAGATAGTATAGCAATCAAAGAAATAATTATTTAAAAATCTACTATTGCGTGCTATATCCTGATGATGTCCGATTCCATTAGTTCTTCCCACATGGAGCTGTAGGGCTACAACTTATGAACAACTTCTTGGTCTGCATGCATGCGCTGGTATTAATGGAAAGCTCATAATGATAGAACCATCACATCAGTGAAGATCAGCGGTGATTGCAGTACCGGTAAGCTGATTCAATAAAATTATAGTGATAATAAGTTGTACAGCCTAGATAGGATATACTCTTGAGTACATTAAGGGACTACACGTCGAACATCAGAATGACAACAATTTCAGTTTCTTCGGGCAAACAAAGCTTGGTCAAAGGCATTTATCATCAAAGAAACTCACAAATCTGCTCGTGGGCGGGGCAAACGCTGTACAAAGAGTAAAAATTTAATTCAACGGGCAGACAAGCCGAAAAATTCAAAATTAATCACTCCTACAGTATTGTTATAATCTGCAAGAGTGACAAGATAGTATAGCAATCAAAGAAATAATTATTTAAAAAATCTACTATTGCGTGCTATATCCTGATGATGTCCGATTCCATCAGTTCTTCCCACATGGAGCTGTAGGGCTACAACATATGAACAACTTTTTGGTCTGCATGCATGCGCTGGTATTAATGGAAAGCTCATAATGATAGAACCATCACATCAGTGAAGATCAGCGGTGATTGCAGTACCGGTAAGCTGATTCAATAAAAATTAATTATTATTGATTATAATATTGATTATAAGTTGTACAGCCTAGTTCCTGAGTACATTAACTATTCATCACCAAGTTCTTCCCACAAGCAGTTGCAAGGCATATTTAGTTCAGAATCATCTATAAGAGCACCTTCTCCTTGCTCTGCTATGGCAGATTACGTAGCCCTCGTAGAATAATCACACGTTCCTTCCACATAGGACGAGTCTTTTGTTGTTCAGATTCAACCAGATCATCAATAATAATAGTGAGGTGATCAAATTTAAGAGTCAATTGTCTTAATCGTCGTAGAGCTTGACTTGCTTGCTTGACATCTTCCATGACTGACTGAGCCAATTCTTCTTTGAGTGCTTCTATCGTGGTCTGAATTTCTTTATTATTGTTAAAGACTGAGTAAGGGTTCTTGAGAATGCCTTCCAGTTCATAACCACTTAACGATACTTTCTGTAAACGTATTTCATTAAGTGTAATACCTATTCCAAGTGGAAGAAATGACTTCCACTGATGTTTTTAATTTTCCACGTTCTCGTAACACTTCTCCTGTCTGCTTGGTTCGAGCTTTTGAGATACGAACCATAAAGTCCTGTAATCCTGTCCTATTCATGCACCAATGCACTTCACAGTATTCATCATTTTTAACAAAAAAAGCTGAATTGTTGAATTCAAAATGGCTCTTAAAATGGACACCAGCAGCTCTGACGGCATCAAGTACAGGAGGTTGCTTCCCATCAGCAAAGGTTACCATCAGGAAGATGTTGTCAGCTACATCTTTACCAAAGACAGAGAGAATGGAGTCATATACATATCGCTGTGTTGGTGTCAGTCGTGTCTGGGGAGCCTGAGTAACGAACCCAATCCCATGTAGCTGGGATTGGGTTCCTCTCCTCATTCATCCTCTCCATATTCCATAACCATTGGTTTCGGAGAATAAGTATCAGCAGCATTGAAATCAATGGGCATCTTGACTTGACAGACAAACATGCATTCAATCAACAATTATAAGGTTGGAACTAGATAACAAACCTCAAATGGTGTATGCTTTGTTGATTTTTGTACTGCTGTGCATTTTATATGCACAAACAGCTTCTGGTAGCATCTCGTCCCATCTCTCTCTTCCTCCTGAGCAAACTTTGCCACAGAATTTACAAGAGTCTGGTTGTATCTTTCATCTAAGCCGTTGGCTTGCGGATGATAATGATAATGATAAGGAGTGGTCATTTTGTGCTTGATACCAAACGTTGACACAATATGTTTGTTAACGTCATTGTGAAACTCCTGGCCCTGACAGTTATAATGACAGCTGGCAATCCCACTACAAACAGTAATAAAGTCATTCTTTTTCAGAAACTGAAAGTATTTTATACCTCTCGCATGTCACCCATAATATTAACGGCTTCCTTTGTGGGCAAAGCTTTTGCCCATGCAAACTTGCTGAAATAGTCTGACATCGTCAGAATGTATTCGTTCCCAGATATTGAGTGTGGCAATATGGGACCTATACAATATCCATTCCCAAGTGCATTGGTCTATCTGTTTGGACCAATATTATCATTGCCGATCGGCAATGATATGTAGGGATGACCTCGAACTAAGTCTATCTGTTTGGACCAATATTATCATTGCCGATCGGCAATGATATGTAGGGATGACCTCGAACTAAGATGGCGGCTACTCATGTGTGAAAATGAGTTTTCGCACATTCTCTACTGTTATACATTTCTACTGTATTTTAACTATCTCTGAGGGAATCTGAAGTGCGAGCGCTTGTAGGAAGTCTATGAAAGTCGCCGGGACTGCTTGCTTGACGACATAAATCAAGATGGCGACTCTCAGGGAGGGCGTTGCAGATCTTCGCAGTTTTAACGTTTCTCGAGATTCCAGACATCTAGGATTGATCAGGCGATTGTTCTGAGCGTGAAAATGCCTTTGGCGAAGCGGGCAGACGTTTCTAAAGTGGTAAACTGAAATCGCCGCCCACGCGAATTGTTCATCTTTCTTCTTTCTTCGGTAAGCCTAGCGCTGTCCTGAGTTAACGAATGACTACCAAACCTGCACCATCGCACGTGTATATATCTGGAATAGTGCACTTACTTCTTAGATAGGCATCAAACACTACCAGAAGCGAGTAATCCTTGAAAAACATGGTTTTTGGACCGTTTTGGACTGTTAGAGCGACTCCATTAATTAACCCTCTAGTCGCTGCCTATCATTGACTCCGCCCACATCAGTTTTAAAACTGAACTCGGTTCTCGCTTTCTCTCTGCTCTGGGCGCTTCAGCGTGCAAGCTAGAGCCTAGAGGTATGAGCATTTGTTTAAAGCAGTATACTATACCCTGGGTAGCCCTGATCTGTCTATGCTGACATCATGACCCACGGCAAATGCGAACCGGACGACTGACGGTGATGATGATGCTACGTACCCGATCTAGCTAGACTAGCTAAAACGTTTGTTACACTACCCGGCGTAAGCTGTACCCATAGGACCCCTGTGCTGTTGACTACTGGAAATTGGTCATTGTAAAAAGCTAGAAGCCTCTGTGATCGTGATATCGACATCAACATGCAAGCCTGGGACTCAGTCTACCGCAGTCTACGGACTGGCTTGCAGCCATGATCATCATAGTGTTCCACTGAGTTGTTAGTGTTAGTCTCTTCTTCATCCATTACAGTTGTAAGAAATATCATGTTGTCAACTCATACTCTCAACCTCTCTGACTAATTTAAACCTTTTCATTATTCTTGTGATATTGCCGATAATAACATTCCTTGTTCCTCGACTCTCTCTCTCTTTGATAGTGATCAAAAAAGTAACAGGAACAAGTAAAGTAAAAAAGTTTTAATAAAAAAAACTAAAAAGTGTAGGGATGACGCTTGCAAAAGTAAAGGAATAAGATGGGATGATGCTTGCAAAAGGAAAGGAACAAGAGGGGATGCTGCTTGCAAAAGTAAAGGAACAAGATGGGATGATGCTTGCAAAAGTAAAGGAACAAGATTGGATGATGCTTGCAAATGTAAAAGTCCCAAGTATCCCTACATCAGCGGCTTGAAGGAGGACGCAGTCCGATGAAGTAATTGACAGTCCGTTGAAGTAGTTGACGGTTGTAAATAACTTAAGGTATATCTGTGGTTTGGAGGACGCAGTCCGATTAAGTAATTGACGGTTGTAAAAGGTATAGTAAGAGGATTCCGTATTTGTCAGTTGCACATCATCCCAGCAAGCCGCTGATGTAGGGATACTTGGGACTTTTACATTTGCAAGCATCATCCAATCTTGTTCCTTTACTTTTGCAAGCATCATCCCATCTTGTTCCTTTACTTTTGCAAGCAGCATCCCCTCTTGTTCCTTTCCTTTTGCAAGCATCATCCCATCTTGTTCCTTTACTTTTGCAAGCGTCATCCCTACACTTTTTAGTTTTTTTTATTAAAACTTTTTTACTTTACTTTACTGTACTACACACTAGACTGCCACATTTTGCGGCTAAAAAGTATCAGTGCACTATGTAGCTATAAATTTTGGTCCATTTGGTGATAAAAATTAATTGTATACAATTGGATCACTTCCCTATTAATTTAGCGAAGCTATAGCTAATGATCTGAGTGTCCTGATGTTACTTACTTTCTCACCATAGGTGCTACCAGTCTCTGCATGCTGTGTGATAACTGACCATGAGCTGATCATGCATGACATCATCATAAAAATAATTTGCAGCAGCATTACAATAATCATAATTGTCAAAATGCAAGAATTATTTGTAAGCTATAGGCCGGTGCTACTGTGAGAGGTTGTTAGAGATGCAAGTAGTAGATGTACAACTATGTGACATGTGCTTATAGCTATTGTACAAAGATAAATTATCAACATCATTATGTTATTAAACTAACACCATCGTAGTCTATAACAGCTACAGTTATCTAGTTGAAAGATGCTTTGAATTTCTTTCCCAATGATTTCACGTGTAATGCTAAAATTAATGCTGTGATATCTTGTCCCATACATTTGCCCAGATTGTAGGTGATCCACTTTCAGAATCTTCAAATTCTTGCATATCAATAGGCTGCAAAAAGTCCGAATCATGGAAGAAAGGATTTCCGGCTCCCTTCTGTTCTGCTACTGTAGTCAAGATTTCAGCTTGTTTTCGAACGTCTTGAAGTGTCGCTACACGTTCTTTCCAACCAGGCTTAGCTTCTTGTTTTTCAGACTTAATGATTCGGTCGATATAATCAACTAGAGTCAAGTGATCAGGTTTCAGAGCAATTTCTTTCAGTCGTTGAAGACTGCGCCGTGCCTGATTTAATAGTCCCAAGACTGCATAATTCAACTTCTCTAGTTCTTTCATCATTCTTTCCATTGCAGATTCAACTTGCCTCTTGTTTGTCATGGCCGAGTCATACTTGGCTTTAATATCATCTAAAATACGTTCTTCCTCCTCTTGGTAAATTTCAAACTTGTAAGGATTGTTAATATGAACTTCCCATGAGCACATTTTAGGGCATACTCTACATGTGGCATCTTGTTCACCTTGATTGTTCATTGCTGAGCACCTAAAGATATCTTTAACATTAGAAGATCTGCAATCATCATGACAGGTGAAGTTACAGTTGAGGCAATTAGTAACACAAGTAAAGTAAAAAAGCTTTAATAAAAAAACTGAAAAGTGTAGGGATGACTCTTAAAAAAGGAAAGGAACAAGATGGGATGATGCTTGCAAAAGTAAAGGAACAAGATGGAATAATGCTAAGCTTGCAAATGTAAAAGTCCCAAGTATCCCTACATCAGCGGCTTGCTGCGACGCAACTGACAAATACGGAATCCTCTTCCTATACCTTATACAATCGTCGTCGATTACTTCATCGGACTGCGTCCTCCAAACTCAGCTACCTGCAGCTTATTTACAACTGTCAACTACTTCATCGGACTGCGTCCTCCTAAACACAGATACCTCTAGTTATTTACAACCGCCAATTACTTCATCGGACTGCGTCCTCCAAACACAGATACATCTAGTTATTTACAACTGTCAACTACTTCATCGGACTGCGTCCTCCTAAACACATATACCTCTAGTTATTTACAACCGTCAATTACTCCATCGGACTGCGTCCTCATTCAAGCCGCTGATGTAGGGATACTTGGGACTTTTACATTTGCAAGCTTAGCATTATTCCATCTTGTTCCTTTACTTTTGCAAGCATCATCTCATCTTGTTCCTTTCCTTTTTTAAGAGTCATCCCTACACTTTTCAGTTTTTTTATTAAAGCTTTTTTACTTTACTTGTTCCTGTTACTTTTTTGATCACTATCAGTTTGAACTTATTAGTTGTATTCTATGATAGATGTTATTTCATTTTGACAACTCTGTGAGCAGCAGTTACTAGTCTAGCAGATGTGAACGTGCACAGGGTATGGAGAGTAAGGAGTGTAGTTTAAAATAATGTTCAATATTACCAATCATTCATTGAAAGGTTTAAAATAGTAAAGAGGTTAAGGACGCAAACAGCAAAATATCAAGTCTAGGTATGATTTGACAACATGATACTTGTTAGTACAGTAATGGATGAAGGAAGAGACTAATACTGACAACTCATGATGCTGCAAGCCTAATAGTAGTAGCACGCCTAGTAGAACCTTGTTGATGTCAATATCACACTCACAGAGGCTTCTAGTCCTTTACAACTTACGCTGCGTGGTGTAGGAACCTTACTGTGCGTAGAATCTCAGTTGCTGCCGGCGGGTAACTGAATCGTTCACGTCTGGGTATGTCAGTTTTAACCCGCCATCTGAAGCTTTAACGAACAGATCAGTGTTACTTAGGGTATAGTACTGCTCTAGACAAATTTCATACCTCTGGCTTGCGCGCTGAAGCGTCCAGAGCAGAGACAAAACGCCGAGGGGTCCGACACTGGCCAGTTTGGCGTACGATATTCCAGAATACACGTATTCCTAGTATTCGGCCATGGATTCCCGTATTCTGCCAAGGATTCCCGTATTCCGGATGGATTCCTGTATTCCGGATGGATTCCTGTATATTCCAGATGGATTCCCGTATTCCGGATGGATTCCCGTATTCGCTATGGATTCCGAATTCCGTCTATGGATTCTTCAGATTCATATGGATTCTATGGGCGGTGCTAGGGGGCGGAGCCATCAAAGAAGCAGAGAATTTCTAGCTGCGCTTGTGATTTGCTGACCTCGATGGCCTTGTTCGGACTTCTCTAAAGACGAACTGTCTCATCTGCCGCTTACACGAGGCCCTAGCCGCTATTATAGTAACTCGATTCATGTCCAGCCGTGACATATCGATCTCGACTCACAATCTGTATTCTTGAAATCATGCGTGATGTAGCTATCTATGGAACTTCAGTAGCCAGGCTTTATCATTATTGGTGAACTTATTGGTATGTATGCAGCAGCAATGAACGAATTTCACAAACCCTGGGCGTGTGAGCATCGTTGCAAATATTGTAAGCCCCCTAGTTGGGGATAGCAGCAGGAGTTTGCAGCTAACCTGACTAGCTTTTAGGCTGTAGCTATATTGAAACTGCACTGCAGTGCCAACCAGAAGACAGCAAAATGACCACTTTCTAGGCGTGTCATGTGGGCGTGACATGCATGAACACGTGAGCGAGCACGTGAGTAAGTAGCCATTGTTAGCCGTAGACGCGCTAGGCTTTTTCTTGAGATATCTACGCACACTCAGAGCTGTCCTGCGGTTTAGATGTAGTCTACAAATACCTAAAAGTCAAATATGGGCGCTTTTGCTGTCAGAGAGGTCGTCAAGGTGAGCCAGCCTAACTCGAGAACGAAAGCACTTTAGCAAAATCCACGAGTCTGATTGCAAGCCATTGTCGAGCTTGTCATGCTCATAACCGCCTTACCAGCGCGTAGAAGTGATCGCTTATCTCTGCAACTCGATGGACAGAACGAGCTTAAATTTCTGCAATAGTCGTAATCATTATTATTTTTTGTACAATGAAAAATACTGCTTGCTAGCGTTCTCGATTATGACGACTTCAAATTTTTTTAAGTGGACCAACCACGCCCCTTACCTGAAACGCACAATAATGCATTAGAAACGTTTACTTTATAACTATTGTTAATTATTTCAAGTGGATTCCTGGATTCGATCGTGGATTCCTGGATTCGATCGTGGATTCCTGGATTCTATAGTGGATTCCTGGATTCGATCGTGGATTCCTGGATTCTATAGTGGATTCCTGGATTCGATAGTGGATTCCTGGATTCGATAGTGGATTCCTGGATTCGATAGTGGATTCCTGGATTCGAACGTATTCGAGCATGGATTCGTGGATTCTCAGAGAGAGTGTACGAGATTCCTCGAGTGTCGGACCCCTCGCAAAACGCAGTATCGATCGAGATGGCTGCAAAACTGATGTGGGCGGAGTTAATGATACGAGCGACAAGAGGGTTAATTATTAATGGTGTCTTCAGTCCAAAACGGCCCAAAAACCATGTTTTTCAAGGATTACTCGCTTCTGGTAGTGTTTAATGCCTATCTAAGAAGTAAGTGCACTATTCCAGATATATACACGTACAATTGTGCAGGTTTGGTAGTGATTCGTTCACTTAGGACAGTGCTAGGCTCGTTCAAAGAAGAAAGAAGAAGAAGAAGAAGAAAGATGAACAATTCGCGTGGGCGGCGATTTTAGTTTACCACTTTAGAAACGTCTGTCAGCTTCGCCAAAGGTATTTCCATGCTCAGAACAATCGTCTGATCAATCCTAGATGTATGGAATCTCGAGAAACGCTAAAACAGCGAAGATCTGTGACGGCTCTCTGAGAGTCGCCATCTTGATTTTCGTCGTCAAGCAAGCAGTCCCGGCGACTTTCATAGACTTCCTACAAGCGCTTACACTTCAGATTCCCTTAGAGACAGTTAAAATGCAGCAGAAATGTATAACAATAGAGATATGTGCGAAAACTCATTTTCACACATGAGTAGCCGCCATCTTAGTTCGAGGTCATCCCTACATATCATTGCCGATCGGCAATGATAATAATGTCCAACAGGCATATCAATTTTCCGTTGCTTGGTAACTGTGACTGTGTATACAAAATCTTTATTAGCAATAATATCAGCTTCATGTGCTTTTAAAATCCCACTCTTCTGCTTTAGCTCATCGATTGTGGCTAGTCCTGCTTGAATCTGTGGCTGCAGACCTTTCATTGCTGTTTCAAGGCATTCACGCTCTTTTAACACTTCTCGTGCTTGCTGGAGACTTGTTTTTGCCTTCACAAAACGATGGAAAAAATCATGGAAACTTTTTCTCCCCATTTTCCAGAACATTTTATCAAGTTCATCATTGGCTTGATCGCTAGCAAAAAGAGCAGAATTGTCGAACATAAAAAAATGCTTGAAAGGTACACCAGCAGTTCTTGCAGCTTCAAGTACAGGAGGTTGCTTCCCATCAGCAAAGGTTACCATCAGGAAGATGTTGTCAGCTACATCTTTACCAAAGACAGAGAGAATGGCATCAAACACATATCGCTGTGTTGGTGTCAGTCGTGTCTGGGGAGCCTGAGTGACAAACCCAATCCCATGTAGCTGGTCAATACCTTCATCACCTTGTGCAGTGAGTAACTCTTTGATTTGCTGGAAAATTTCACCGTCTCTTTCTCTTGTGTTCCCAAACCCTGGAGTGTCGATCACTGTTAGACTGTATGGGAGAGGAGAGCCTTTTTGCTTGAGGAAAGTGTAGGCAGTGCACTTTGTCTGGCTCTTAGTCTGGTCATGAGCAGTCTCCTCAGAGATCAGTTTAAACCTGTACTCATCCTCCCAGTCCACACCCATGATGTAGTTAGCCATGGCATTGACCAATGAGGTCTTTCCTGCTCCAGTAGTACCGACTAGCAAAAGAACCTTGTGTGCAGCTACTGCAAGATGCTGAGGATGGGCAACAGTGACTTTTTGGTAGTCACTCTTCCTCGTTGTTACAAGAGTAGGTAGCAGGTAGATCTTCAGACCATTAGGTGATGATGAGATATGCTTGCAGTAAAGTAACATTCTTTCGGTCAATGGCACTCTCCTTGTCACAATTGGATCACTTGACTCACTATATGGTCCACTTGTTCCTGATGTACTTTCCACTCTCACTTTGAAATAGTATACAGTCTCGGCAACAAGATTTCGAACAAGATCAGTCGGCTCAGCGTGCTCTAGTTGAGTAGCAGGTAGTAAGATCCATCTGTTAGATGGATCATTCTTGGGACGGTAAGTGATGGTGTAGGACTGCACACTATCTGCTCCATACTGAGGCTTCTCCCAGCTCAACTCGAGGCTGTTGTGAGTCACATTGGTAGCATGTGGCTTGCCAGGACGACCCAGTGCTTGTTCTGCCTGATGATCGAACCGAGTAGCTAGTGTTGTTCCTCGTACAGTACGTGTGTGATGTAGATCATAATCGCTCTTTAAAATCGAAGCGAGATTTGTATCCCTACTCTCAATGATAGAAACGAACCTGTAGAAGTTTTCCGAAGAATTACTGAGTTTGTTCATGGCTTCAGAGACCAGACGAGCAACCACGGTGTTAGGTAGTCAGGCGTGGCCGACTTTTGATCGGTGGTTCGGTGGTTGTATTGGTAACCTCATTACAAACAGCACTGTACAACAGGTGAGTACAAAAATTTAGTCTTATTGACAGTAAAAATTTGCGAAATTTGCGATCCTAGTCAGGCTACGCCTGACTAGGTGTTAGGAGCTGTCGCGGTAACAGCAATGGCCGCCTGGTAACCAGCATCGCTTATGAGACTATCCTGGAACAACTCGCCTGCAAAGTTTGCTATGTCGGCCACTGAAATACAAGCACGAACAGCGACAAGATTTCTTCTAACAATCTTGAATTCCGGGGTTTCTGCCATCGTCGCCCATCGATCCATGTGGATGGGTGCGGTCGCCTGTTCAGCCCCGCCCTTATTTAAGTTCAAACACTGGCGAATGGCGACAGACGAGACGATACATGCGGTATGAGCACAACACTAGTGGAAACCACCATCAGTCTACAACATGAGGACCAGATGTTCGTGGAGCTACTTTCAGAGGACGGGTTACTAGTAATGGCGAGGTAAGCAACGAAAAGAGCTGAAAACAAATTTTAATTGTCGTCCACGTGGGCATGTACAGAGGGTTAGGGGTGGAGAGACTACTGGTGAAGTTTCTAAAGCTGTACTGTGATCCCCACGCGCTAGTACTGGTCATTAATACATCGCAAGCACAAGAGGTGACTCACACTAACTCCATACTAACCTGTTGATGCAGCGCTGTAGGAATACTTAATCAGTGAGTTGGTGAAAGAAGGAGTGGAGCATCTACCTAGACAAGTGACCAATGAGATTGCAGCAAAGGAAAGGTTCCCTCCATCACCATAATGTTCATCAATAATGTGTATCTCTGTGTTAGGGACCTGCTATACCTGAAGGGCGGTGTGCTGTTTGTGACCTCTCGTATTCTCGTGGTGGATTTGCTGAAGCGGCAGTGTCCTGCCGAGAGTGTGTCTGGTATACTGGTCTACAATGCTCACAGGTATTGCCGTGGTGATTCTAGGCGTGGTCAACCCCGTCCACTTCTACAGAGTAACAACTTCATCTACCGAGGCTTTCATTCTACGTTTGTACCGAGAGAAAAACAAAGTAAGACCGGTTTTAACTAAAAAAATTATTTTCTACTTTTTCTTAGACGGGTTTTATCAAAGGTTTCTCGGAATCACCAGAGTACTTTACCACTGGATTCAGCCAGTTGGAACGTGTGGTTAAGAACCTGTTTGTACGGAAAGTGTACCTCTGGCCCCGGTAAGCAGCTAGGAGTCAACACACAATCATTTGTCCTTTTTCAGCTTTCAAGCTGTGGTCAGTGCTACTCTGGAGAAGCACAAGGTACCACTCACTCACTCATTCACTCACTCACTCACTAACTCACTAACTCACTCACTTACCCACACACACACTCACTCACTCACCCACACACACACTCATTAAGTTTGTCTGTCTCTCTCTCTGTCTAGCCTGACGTGTTGGAGCTTCGTCAGCAGATGACTCCATCAATGGTTGCTATCCAGTTGTCCATACTGGAGGTTATGAAAGCATGTGTGACTGAACTCAAGACAGTTAATCCATCAGTCAGTATCTCACTGATGCTGTGATCTTATCACTCAACAGTCTTTCTTCAGCTAGACACTGAGGAAGTGACTGTTGAGAATTGCCTCGGGAAAGCGTTTGATAATATTGTCAAGCTACAGTTGGACCCAATCTGGAACCAACTGGTATAGGAATCAGTCTCTAGAGTATGGTTGCAATGCTTTCTCTCTTGTGTAGAGCTCTAAGACAAAATCACTGGTTTACGATTTGAAGATGCTCAGGACATTATTGCAGTAGGTCACTTTAACTGATGTCCCTAAAGTGGTATTGCAATGCTGAAGTGAAGGTGTAGAGCGTCACCTTCATGCACTAATGTGTTCAGTCACTGTTGTCTTCATTCACACGATGGAGGATGATCAGAGACTGAACACATTAGTGCATGAAGGTGATGCTCTACACTTTTCATGGGTAGAGATTTCATAGCTTCATATAAATGTAGCGAAATTATCGCTCTTTGAGGCATCAAGGAATTTTTTGTGTGCGATATTTTCTTGTGTTCCTCTTCGATCAGCAACCACCTCTGCTATTGTGTTTGGCTTTCTCTAGAACACACCTGTTCATTTTTCTGTTCCCTTAACTCACTTTTCGTTCAATTCACAGTTTTCTGACTCAATATGATTGTGTAACTTTCTGGAGCTACTTGGATTCGTTGCGGTTCGCTCTTCCTTTTTTATCGATTTTTTTGACAATAACATCATCACAGGTCAGGTGGTGGGCGGGCATTCACTGTGCAATCTCCGTGGATTTTCATGGACGCAGCCAATGCTCTCTTCGTGGTGTGTCTGTATTGTTGTCTTGTTGTTGTTTATTGTTGTGTTGTTGTTTATTGTTGTTCTCTAGCGTGCTCGAGAGAGGGTGTACGGTCGTGTGAGTGAGGACAAGAAGAAGACTCAGCAGCTTGTGTTGGAGGAGAGTCCTAAATGGAGCCTCCTCTCGATGGTGCTGGAAGAGGTGAAGAAAGAGGCGGCTGAGAACCCGGCTTGTGAGTTGTGTGAGGGTGGGAGGGAGTGATGGTGTGATGGTGCTTTTAGTAGGAGGAGGTGGGAAAGTGGTCATTGTCGCTAACGATGAACGTACCTGCTACCAGTTGAGACAGGTTAGTGATTGGAGTCCTACTGGTGGGGCAGCTAGACACTGCTTAGTGCACAGGTGTCCTGGCTCTACCAGTGACCCTCTGTGAGCCAGCTAGACACTGCTAGACACTGCTTAGTGCACAGGTGTCCTGGCTCTACCAGTGACCCTCTGTGGGGCAGCTAGACACTGCTTAGTGCACAGGTGTCCTCGCTCTACCACTGACCCTCTGTGGGACAGCTAACAACTCTTTTTTCTACTAGTTTCTGTGCGAGGGTGGTCGGAATCTGTTGCTACGGCAATACCAGCGGCTACTGGCTAACAAGAAAGCAACAGAGGGTAAGAGACTGGTGTATTGATCATCACACCTCACTCCCTGTGTGTCAGCTCTGCCCGAGGAGATGCTAAAGGAGCTCCAAGCATATACCACGGTGAGGAATAAAATTTTTATTGCGGATGATACAAAGCTATCTCTGACTGAAATGAAGGCTGGGAAGAAATCCAGAGACTTCGGAAAAAGAGCAAGTGAACCAGCATCAAAGAGAAGTAGAGAAGATGATTCTGAGACTGACCCTACAGCACTAGTTGGTAGATTTGCTGCTCATAACTCATCCATCTCTCTGCCTTGCAGTTGGAGGACGACGACCTACCAGCATTACCTGCAGATGAAGGGCCCACTGATTTCAGCATATTGTCTGATCCCCTAGTAGTGCTCCACCCACTCACTAGCACAGAGTAAGCTCTCGTGGGGATTCTCCTATCTTGTCATCATCCATCTATCTGCAGTGATCCATACCATCTTGCTAAGCTACTGACAAGCACTAAACCTCACTTTATAATAATGTACAATGCTGACCTCAAGTTTGTGCGACAAGTAGAGGTAATAAAATCCTATTATTTTATCACACCACTTCCTCTCTCCTCTCCTTATTTCACACACATACAAACTCACACTCTCTCTCTTATTTCTTTATTTCTCTCTTTCTTTCTCTCTCTCTCTCTCTCTCTCTCCCTCTCTCTCTCTCTCTCTCTCTCTCTCTCTCTCTCTCTCTCTCTCTCTCTCTCTCTCTCTCTCTTCCTCTTTCTCTCTCTCTCTCTCTCTCTGTGCGTGTGTGTGCCTCTCTGTGTCTGTGTCTCGATCTCCTAAGGTTTTCAAAGCTGCTCGTCCTGGCTTCCCTCTACGTGTCTACTTTCTACTATATGACAGTTCAGTTGAAGAGCAGGTCAGCTTGCCCCTTTGAAATATGAAACTATAATTTATAAATAACAATTGCAAATTTGTTACAGATATACTTGACAAGTGTACGAAAGGAGAAGGAATCATTTCATCAGCTCATAAGAGAAAAGGCTGTAAGCTGTAGAATTTATTTTTCCTTGTGAATTTTTATCCACTTTTCTCAGCACATGGTAGTTCCCCAAGACTATTCAGCAGTTTTCGAAAAAGAAGCACGTTTAGCTGTTGCAGTTAGCACAAGGAAGGGAGGAGGACGGGTGGAAGATCTTGGACCCCAGCGAGTGAGACAACATCTTTCTAATAACCTCTCTCTCTCCCCTCCCCCTCTCTCTCCTCCCCTCTCTCTCTCTCCCCTCCCCATCTCTCTCCTCCCTCCCCCTCTCTCTCTCTCCCTCTCTCTCTCTCTCCCCTCCCTCCCTCTCTCTCCCTCTTTCTCTCTATCTCTCTCTCTCCCTCTCTCTCTCCCTCACTCCCTCCATCCCCCCTCCTCTCTCTCTCTCTCTCTCTCTCTCGTGTTGTAGGTAGTGGTTGACATGAGAGAGTTCAGGAGCTCTTTACCATCACTTCTACTCAGAAGAGGTATGGAAGTCTTACCTGTTGCCCTTGAGGTGTGAAAATAAGAGAGAGGGAGAGAGAGAGAGAATTGCTATTGCTTTTTTGCAGGTTGGTGATTATATTTTATCGTCTGACATGTGTGTTGAACGAAAAAGCATCAATGATCTCATTGGATCGTTCAATTCAGGGCGACTGTAAGCTCCTCTCGTGACCATCAGCCACACCTTCTATTCAGATTCAACCAAGCTACTGCTATGACCCGATTCTATCCGAAGGTCATTCTACTGATCGAGTGTGAGGAGGGAAAGCCATTTGCTCCTCGATTTGCTCTCCAAGTATGATACAGACAGTGGAGGCTCCTCTTAGAGGACAGCTCTATAATGGACACTTACTGAATGCCATATTATATTAACCCCTTGACAAGAGGACACCATCTCTATAATGGGCAATTAATTTTGTTTGGTCCTGATGGTGTCCGCCTTAGAGAGGTTCCATTGTAACATAATTATTATAATTTTCATCTTGTGTACAGAGCTCCAGTATAGTCCGCAGTGAAATATCCACCCAAGCTATCTCGTCTAATCCTTACACTCCACTTTCCAAAGGTATGAATCATTTACTCATTATTGTCACATAATTATTGTCTATTTATGTCACTATTCATTGAAAATAAATCAAAATTTGCCCCAGTCACATGAATGTGTTGCTGCAGCACTGGGCATGAACATGACACGGGTTTTGTTTCATATTATTACGTGTCTACACGACACTAGGACAGAATCAAAGCATGATGAAATCACAAAAACATGGCATGCAATGGATCTATGCTGTGTTTATGCAAGATTACCGGATAATGGTATAATGGCAATGGCCTGCCCACTCGCATTTAGCTGAAGGGATAGCCCTTGGCTAATTAATTATTCATAAAATAAATACAAATACTGAGTCGAAAAGAAGAGCGCTAGAACGTCATAGTGGCAATCCATGTACACACAAAAGACTAGTCTTCATAATAAGTGCAAGAGCTAAGCAAACATGCAACAAAGTTGGGCAGCAAGCAAGCAGAGCTTGAGAGGTATGAAATTCTATTTTCGTTGTCAAAATTTGCAAACGCTTTGAAGGAGAAATGGAAGAGTTTAGCACTAACCGACACTTCTGTATCCATGCGAGGGCCTGAGTATGTTTTGCAAGTAATCCAGTAAGTCGTTTCAGAGAAAAAGCCCAAAAAGTTATTATGAGACTCCAAGCGGCTAATATTTTAGTGACAACTCCCGTCATAACTCACAAACAGGTGGCTTCTAGGCGAAGTTTATAGTTTCAGGCCCTGTCCAAGGCTCTGTACAACAGAAACGTTCGGGTTTTACCGATGGCAAGCGAGTGCTGTTCGCAAATTTTGACGACAAAAATGTAGCTCATCGATCGCAGCCATTTTACATTGCTGGTATTACATGCTAATTATATTCATAAGTGCGGGGGGTGTAACTGTACCCCGTCACTAGCCTCGTCCCCAGGCTCTCTGTTCCGTCAGAGAGCCTGGTCTCTAATCTCACGTGAGCGCACCCAAAAAAGTGTAAATATTAATGAGCGTGGGTGTAATAAACCGCACGCCCACGATGCTTGGCCCCAGGCTTTATAGTTTCAATGCCTAAAACGTGTGACTGTGTGGCGCAGCTTTCCAAGTCTCTTTGTGCTGGACATCGGAAAAGCTTCCTTGATGAAGCCTTTGACGACTAGGTCATTGTACGTACGGTGAGGAAAGTGTAGCTCGATGTCGTCCTTCAGCGTCTGGTACTTTACCCGTTTCGACGGAGTAGGAACATCCCCAGTAGCTGCTTCCTCATAGTGGCTCTTTAGCCATTTAGATTCATCTGACGGCTCCGCGGACATCCCGAACGTGATGCTACAGACCTTGCATGATCGCCTCTGACAGCAAGACTGCGACGAACGCTACGCATGTGCGTGGGCAGGTTGGGTCGAGAGCGTTGATCGTGCCCACGCACACTAATCACCTGTCTACCACCTGTCTACCCCACGTGAGATTAGAGACCAGGCTCCCTGACGGAACAAAATTCCGAGAGGGGTGGAGCCTGGGGACGAGGCTACCCCGTCACCTTAATGAGAAACAAATCAACGAATAGACTAGTAACCTAATACTTTCCCTAGTTGAGAATATTGTGGTCCCCCAGTCCTCACTCCACCTCAGAGCTGTTTGAACAACTCAAGGTAGTCAGCCTCTCTGTCTTCTCTGTAGGGCTTCTAAAAAATTAGTATGGACCTTAGTCTCTCCAGATGATACTGACAGCCAAAAATTTCCCCCCCAAGCTCACGGTCTATAACAGCTTTCTTTGTGGGCAAAGCCTTTGCCCATGCAAACTTACTGAAATAGTCCGACATTGTCAGAATGTATCGGTTCCCAGATATTGAGGGTGGCTTGGGGGGCAAAATTTGGGACCTACAATATCCATTCCCAAGTGCATTGGTCTGTCTGTTTGGACTACTGTACTACATACTAGACTGCCACATATTGCGGCTAAAACGTATCAGTGCACTATGTAGCTATAAATTTGAGTGCATTTGGTGATAAAATTAATTGTGATAAATTAATTTTGGATCACTTCCCTATTGAGTGTCCTGATGTTACTTACTTTCTCATCGTAGGTGCTATCAGTCTCTGCATGCTGAGATAATAACTGAGCTGATCATGCATGACATCATCATAAAAAATTAATTATAAATTGCAGCAGTAGCTAGCTAGGAGCTAAACACGTCTACTCCAGCATAATTTACTGCAACACGCACGTTACAGCTAGCCCATAGACAGCTCCAGAAAAATAGTTGATAGCATACATACACTAACAGTTGATTGGCACATCACGGAAGGCCTCAAGAAAGACTGATACCGTAGCTATAGGCCTCAAGAAGCTCTGACCATAGAATAGATGCTACTGCGCACGGGTAAAAATACATCATCAACATTATAATTAGTTAACTACACCATTAACTACACCATTAACTACAC
Organism: Haliclona indistincta; assembly: GCA_964017065.1. NCBI lineage: Eukaryota > Metazoa > Porifera > Demospongiae > Haplosclerida > Chalinidae > Haliclona > Haliclona indistincta. Next base: position 7,301,126 of record OZ024790.1, read on the forward strand.
CGTTATAATCTATAACATGCAGCTACAGTTATCTCGTTCACGTGTCCTTTTATCGATATGGTAAACGCTGTGATATCTTGTCCCATACACTTGCCCAGACTGTAGTTGATCCACTTTCAGAATCTTCAAATTCTTGCATAGCATTAGGCTGCAAAAAGTCAGAATCATAGAAGAAAGGATTTCCGGCTCCTTTCTGTTCTGCTACAGTAGTCAAGATTTCAGCTTGTTTTCGAACCTCTTGAAGTGTCGCTACACGTTCTTTCCAACCAGGCTTAGCTTCTTGTTTCTCAGATTCAATCATTAGATCGATGTAATCAACTTGAGTCAAGTGATCAGGTTTCAGAGCAATTTCTTTCAGTCGTTGAAGACTGCGTCGTGCCTGATTTATTAGTCCCAAGACTGCATAATGCAACTTCTCTAGTTCTTTCTTCATTCTTTCCATTACAGATTCAACTTGGCTCTTGTTTGTCATGGCCGAGTCATACCTGGCTTTAAGATCATCTGAAGTACAGTCTTCCTCCTCTTGGTAAATTTCGAACATGCAAGGACCGTTAACATGAACTTTCCATGAGCACTTGTTAGGGCATACTCCACATGTGGCATCTTGTTCACCTTGATTGTTCATTGCTGAGCACTTAAACTTCTCTTTATCATTAGAATATTTGCAATCGTCATGACAGGTGAAGTTACAGTTGAGGCAATTAGTAACATATTTTCCAGGAGGCTTAGCAAGTTTCCGTTGCTTGGTAACTGTGATTGTGTATACGAAATCTTTATTAGCAATAATATCAGCTTCATGTGCTTTTAAAATCCCACTCTCCTGCTTTAGCTCATCAATTGCGGCTAGTCCTGCTTGAATCTGTGGATGCAGACCTTTCATTGCTGTTTCTAGGAATTCACGCTCTTTTAACACTTCTCGTGATTGCGGGAGAATTCTTGTTTCTGCTTTCGAAAAATGATGGAAAAAATCTTGAAAACTTTTCTTTCCCATTTTCCAGAGCATTTTATCAAGTTCATCATTGGCTTCGTCATTGGCTTGATTGCTGACAAAAAGAGCAGAATTGTTGAACTTAAAAAAATGCTCAAAAGGTACACCAGCAGTTCTTGCAGCTTCAAGTACAGGAGGTTGCCTCCCACCAGCAAAGGTTACCATCAGGAAGATATTGTCAGCTACATCTTTACCAAAGACAGCAAGAATAGAGTCAAACACATATCGCTGTGTTGGTGTCAGTCTTGCCAGAGGAGCCTGAGTGACGAACCCAATCCCATGTAGCTGGTCAATACCTTCATCACCTTGTGTAGTGAAGAACTCTTTAATCTGAGATACAATTTGCTTGTCTCTCTCCAGGCCACCTGTGTTCCCAAACCCTGGAGTGTCGATCACTGTTAGAGTGTATGGCAGAGGAGAGTCTTCTTGTTTGTGGAAAGTGTAGGCAGTGATGCACTCTGTTTGACTCTTAGTCTGGTCATGAGCAGTCTCCTCAGAGATCAGTTTAAACCTGTACTCATCCTCCCAGTCCACACCCATGATGTAGTTAGCCATGGCATTGATCAATGTGCTCTTTCCTGCTCCAGTAGCACCAACTAGCATAAGATTCTTGTGCTCAGCTACTGCAAGATCCTGATGATGCACAACAGTGACTTTTTGGTAGCCACTCTTCCTCGTCGTTGTTACAAGGGTAGGTAGCAGGTAGATTTTCAGACCATCAGGTGATGAGATATGCTTGCAGTATAGTAACATTCTTTCGGTCAATGGCACTCTCTTTGTCTCAATTGGATCACTTGACTCACTACATGGTCCACTTGTTCCTGAAGTACTTTCCACTCTCACTTTGAAATAGTATACAGTGTTGGCAACAAGACCAGTCAGCTCAGCGTGCTCTAGTTGGGTAGCAGCTAGTACGATCCAGCTGTTAGATGGATTATTCTTGGCACGGTAAGTGATGGTGTAGCACTGTACACTATCTGCTCCATACTGAGGCTTCCCCCAGCTCAACTCGAGGCTATTGTGAGTCACATTGGTAGCATGTGGCTTGCCAGGACGACCCAGGGCTCGTTCTGCTTGATGATCGAACCGAGTAGCTAGTGTTGTTCCTCCGCGTACAGTACGTGTGTGATGTAGATCATAATCGTTCTTTAAAATCGAGGCGAGATTTGTATCCCTACTCTCAATGGTAGAAACGAACCTGTAGAAGTTTTCCGATGAATTACTGAGTTTGTTCATGGCTTCAGAGACTAGACGAGCAACCACAGTGTTAGGAGCTGTCCCGGTAACAGTACTAATGGCTGCCTGGTGACCAGCATCGCTGATGAGACCATCCTGGAACAACTCGCCTGCAAAGTTTACTATGTCGGCCGCTGAAATACAAGCACGAACAGCGACAAGGTTTCTTCTAACAGTCTTGAATTCCGGGGTTTCTGCCATGAGCTCGGCCACGAGAGTGTCGATGACGATGGGTGCGGTCGCCTGTTCAGCCCCGCCCTTATTTTAAGTTTCAAACGCTTCGGCGACAGTCGATACATGCGGTATGAGTACAACACTAGTGGAAACCACCATCAGTCTACAACACGAGGACCAGATGTTCGTGGAGCTACTGTCAGAAGACGGGTTACTAGTGATGGCGAGGTAAGCAACGAAAAGAGCTAAAAACAAATTTTAATTGTCGTCCACGTGGGCATGTACAGAGGGTTAGGAGTGGAGAGACTACTTGTGAAGTTTCTAAAGCTGTACTGTGATCCTCACGCGCTAGTACTGGTCATTAATACATCACAAGCACAAGAGGTGACACACACTAACTCCGTACTAACCTGTTGATGCAACGCTGTAGGAATACTTGATCAGTGAATTGGTGAAAGAAGGAGTGGAGCATCTACCTAGACAAGTGACCAATGAGATTGCAGCAAAGGAAAGGTTCCCTCCATCACCATAATGTTCATCAATGATGGGTATCTCTGTGTTAGGGACCTGCTATACCTGAAGGGCGGTGTGCTGTTTGTGACCTCTCGTATTCTCGTGGTGGATTTGCTGAAGCGGCAGTGTCCTGCCGAGAGTGTGTCTGGTATACTGGTCTACAATGCTCACAGGTATTGCCGTGGTGATTGTAGGCGTGGTAAACCCCGCCTACTTCTACAGAGTAACAACTTCATCTACGGAGGCTTTTATTCTACGATTGTACCGAGAGAAAAACAAGGTAAGACCGGTTTTAACAAAAAAAAATTATTTTTTCCACTTTTTTCTTAGACGGGTTTTATCAAAGGTTTCTCTGAATCACCCGAGTACTTTACCACTGGATTCAGCCAGTTGGAACGTGTGGTTAAGAACCTGTTTGTACGGAAAGTGTACCTCTGGCCCCGGTAAGCAGGTTTGACATCACTCATACTTCACATTTTTCTTCATAGTTTTCAAGCTGTGGTCAGTGCTACTCTGGAAAAACACAAGGTACCACTCACTGTCTCACTCACTCACTCACTCACTCACTCACTCACTCACTCACTCACTCACTCACTCACTCACTCACTCACTCACTCATTCACTCACTCACTGCCTCACTCACTCACTCACTCACTCACTCATCCGCTCACTCACTCACTCATTCACCCACACACACTCATTAAATTTGTCTATCTCTCTCTGTCTAGCCTGACGTGATGGAGCTTCGTCAGCAGATGACTCCGTCAATGGTTGCTATCCAATTGTCCATACTGGAGGTGATGAAGGCATGTGTGACTGAACTCAAGACAGTTAATCCATCAGTCAGTATCTCACTAATGCTGTGATATTATCACTCAATGGTCTTTCTTCAGCTAGACACTGAGGAAGTGACTGTTGAGAATTGCCTCGGGAAAGCGTTTGATAATATTGTCAAGCTACAGTTGGACCCAATCTGGAACCAACTGGTATAGGAATCAGTCTCTAGAGTATGGTTGCATTGCTGTCTCTCTTGTATAGAGCTCTAAGACAAAATCTCTGGTTTACGATTTGAAGATGCTCAGAACATTATTACAGTAGGTCACTTTAACTGATGTTCCTAAAGTGTAATACTGAAGTGAGGGTGCAGAGTGTCACCTTCATGCACTAATGTGTTCAGTCTCTGTTGTCTTTATTCACACGACGGAGGATGATCAGAGATTGAACTCATTGCATGAAGGTAACGCTTTACACTTTTCACTTCAGCATTGCAAGAAGACTGTTTAAAATTGAATTGTAGATATTTTCGCTGTTTAAAATTGAATTGTAGATATTTTCGCTGTTTAAAATTGAATTGTAGATATTTTCGCTGTTTAAAATTGAAATGTAGATATTTTCGCTGTTTAAAATTGAATTGTAGATATTTTCGCCAAGTAAAAAAATTTGTGATTTTGTCCAGGTAACTAATTTTCATGGGTAGAAATTTCATAGCTTCACTTCATACTGTACAAATGTAGTGAAATAATCGCTCTTTGAGGCATCCATGAAATGTTTCGTGTGCGATATTATCTTTGTGTTCCTCTTCGATCAGCAACCACCTCCTGCTGTTGTGTTTTGCATTCTCTGGAACACTCCTGTTCATTTTTCCGTTCTTTAACTCACATTTTGTTCAATTCACAGTTTTCTGACTCAGTACGATTGTGTGACTTTCTGGAGCTACTTGGATTCGTTGCGGTTCGCTCTTCCTTTTTATCGAATTTTTTTGACAATATCTTCATCACAGGTCAGGTGGTGGGCGAGCATTCACTGTGCAATCTCCGTGGATTTTCATGGATGCAGCCAATGCTCTCTTTGTGGTGTGTCTTGTTGTTGTCTTGTTGTAGTTTATTGTTGTTCTCTAGCGTGCTCGTGAGAGGGTGTATGGTCGTGTGAGTGAGGACAAGAAGAAGTCTCAGCAGCTTGTGTTGGAGGAGAGTCCTAAATGGAGCCTCCTCTCGATGGTGCTGGAAGAGGTGAAGAAAGAGGCGGCTGAGAACCCAGCTTGTGAGTTGTGTGAGGGTGGGAGGGAGTGATGGTGTGATGGTGCTCTTCTAGTAGGAGGAGGTGGGAAAGTGGTCATTGTCGCTAACGATGAACGTACCTGCTACCAATTGAGACAGGTTAGTGATTGGGAGTCCTGCCGGTGGGGCAGCTAGACACTGCTTAGTGCATAGGTGTCCTGGCTCTATCAGTGACCCTCTGTGAGGCAGCTAGACACTGCTTAGTGCACAGGTGTCCTGGCTCTACCAGTGACCCTCTGTGAGGCAGCTAGACACTGCTTAGTGCACAGGTGTCCTGGCTCTACCAGTGATCCCTCTGTGAGGCAGCTAGACACTGCTTAGTGCACAGGTGTCCTGGCTCTACCAGTGACCCTCTGTGAGGCAGCTAGACACTGCTTAGTGCATAGGTGTCCTGGCTCTACCAGTGACCCTGCGTGGGGCAGCTAGACACTGCTTAGTGCACAGGTGTCCTGGCTCTACCAATGACCCTCTGTGGGGCAGCTAGACACTCTTTTTTCTACTAGTTTCTGTGCGAGGGTGGTCGGAATCTGTTGCTACGGCAATACCAGCGGCTACTGGCTAATAAGAAAGCAACAGAAGGTAAGAGACTAGTGTGTTGATCATCACAACTCACTCCCTGTGTGTCAGCTCTGCCCGAGGAGATGCTGAAGGAGCTCCAAGCATATACCACGGTGAGGAATAAAATTTTTATTGCGGATAATACAAAGCTATCTCTGACTGAAATGAAGGCTGGGAAGAAATCCAGAGACTTCGGAAAAAGAGCAAGTGAACCGGCATCAAAGAGAAGTAGAGAAGATGATTCTGAGACTGACCCTACAGCACTGGTTGGTGGATTTGCTGCTCACATCCATCTCTCTCTGTCTTGCAGTTGGAGGACGATGACCTGCCAGCATTACCTGCTGATGAAGGGCCCACTGATTTTAGCATATTGTCTGACCCCCTAGTAGTGCTCCACCCTCTCACTAGCACAGAGTAAGCTCTCGTGAGGATTCTCCTATCTTGTCATCATCCATCTATCTGCAGTGATCCATACCATCTTGCCAAGCTGCTGACAAGCACTAAACCTCACTTTATAATAATGTACAATGCTGACCTCAAGTTTGTGCGACAAGTAGAGGTAATAAAATTATTGCTATAATATTATCACACCACTTCCTCTCTCCTCTCCTTTTTTCACACTCATAAAAACTCAATCTCTCTCTTATTTCTTTATTTCTCTCTCTCTCTTATTTCTTTATTTCTCTCTCTCTCTTATTTTTTATTTCTCTCTTTCTCTCTCTCTCTCTCTCTCTCTCTCTCTCTCTCTCTCTCTCTCTTTCTCTCTCTTTCTCTCTCTCTCTCTTATTTCTTTATTTCTCTCTCTCTTTCTCTCCTCTCTTTCTCTCTTATTTCTTCATTTCTCTCTCTCTGTGTGCGTCTCTCTCTCTCTCTCTCTCTCTCTCTCTCTGTGTCTTGATCTCCTAAGGTTTTCAAAGCTGCTCGTCCTGGCTTCCCTCTACGTGTTTACTTTCTCCTATATGATAGTTCAGTTGAAGAGCAGGTCAGCTTGCCCCTTTGAATATGAAACTATAATTTATATTAACAATTGCAAAATTGCTACAGGTATACTTGACAAGTGTACGAAAGGAGAAGGAGTCATTTCATCAGCTCATAAGAGAAAAGGCTGTAAGCTGTAGAATTTGTTTTTTCTTTGTGAATTTTTATCCACTTTTCTCAGCACATGGTAGTTCCTCAAGACTATTCAGCAGTTTTTGAAAAAGAAGCACGTTCAGCTGTTGCTGCAGTTAGCACAAGGAAGGGAGGAGGACGGGTGGAAGATCTTGGACCCCAGCGAGTGAGATTGATAGCCCAACATCTTTCTAGTAACCTCTCTCTCTCCCCTCCCCCTCTCTCTCCTCCCCTCTCTCTCTCTCCCCTCCTCCTCTCTCTCCTCCTCTCCTCCCTCCCCCTCTCTCTCTCCCCTCTCTCTCTCTCCCCTCCCTCCCTCTCTCCCTCTTTCTCTCTATCTCTCTCTCTCCCTCTCTCTCTCCCTCACTCCCTCCATCCCCCCCTCCTCTCTCTCTCTCTCTCTCTCTCTCTCGTGTTGTAGGTAGTGGTTGACATGAGAGAGTTCAGGAGCTCTTTGCCATCACTTCTACACAGAAGAGGAATGGAAATCCTACCTGTAACCCTTGAGGTGTGAAAATAAGAGAGAGGAAGAGAGAAAATTGAAATTATTTTTGCAGGTTGGTGATTATATTTTATCGCCTGACATGTGTGTTGAACGAAAAAGCATCAATGATCTCATTGGATCGCTCAATTCAGGACGACTGTAAGCTCCTCTCATGATGCATCAGCCACACCTTCTATTCTTTATCCAGATTCAACCAAGCTACTGCTATGACCCGATTCTATCCGAAGGTCATTTTACTGATCGAGTGTGAGGAGGGAAAACCATTTGCTCTCCAAGTATGATACATACAGTAGAGGACATGCATCCCTCATCCCTCTATAATGGGCACTTACTGAATCCCAAATATAACCCACGTAATGTATAATAAACCCCTGACCAGAGGGTACCCTCTCGTCAGGGATACATTTTTTGTTGGTGTCTGCCTTAGAGAGGTTCCACTGTAACTTGTTTCATCTAGTAATGTACTTTTGTACAGAGCTCCAGTGTAATCCGCAGTGAAATATCCACCCAAGCTATCTCGTCTAAACTAGTTCTCCTCACACTCCACTTTCCAAAGGTATGGATGATTGTATCATTCACTAATTATTGTCACATAATTTCTAAGATCACTATTCGTTGAATTTATGTTTCTCATCCTCTGCCCGCATCAAAATTTGCACCAGCACTGAATTCCCCATTATTCACTGTGTACGTGCATGTGCAGAAGACACGCCCAAGTCACTTTATGTGTTGCTGCAGCACTGGGCAAGAGCGTGTCGCATTTTTTGCATGTCTACACGACACTAGAAGCATAAAATCACAAAAACATGGCGCGCAATGCAAGTTTTAGCTTGCAGTTAACTGTGTTTATGCAAGATTTCTGGATAACGGTATAAAGGCAATAGCCCGCCCACCCACACGTAGCTGAAGAGGTAGACAAATCAATGAATAGTGACCTAATACTTTCTCTAGTTGAGAATATTGTGGTCCCCCAGTCCTCACTCCACCTCAGAGCTGTTTGAACAACTCAAGGTAGTTTGCCTCTCTGTCTGCATAGTACATCTCTTCTTTGTGCTCTTGTTCTTTGTCAGCTGTCTCAAGCTCAGCCTGACCCAGAGGTTGCTGCTGGGATAGGCATCGAGGGAGAAGGCAGTACAGAGACCATGGTATACAATACGGCAGCCCAGGTTAGCAGAGTGTGACAGCCTAAATGGTGACAGTGATGTGTGTGTGTGTGTGTGGATTTGTGATTGTGTGTGTCTTGGTAGGACTTTCTCATGAAGTTGCCCGGTATCAATTCAAAGAACTGCAGGTGTGTTTTTGTCAGTGGTCACATGACCCTGTAAGCTCCTCCTACTTTTCAGGTTGCTGATGAGTAAGGTGAAGGACCTACGTGAGCTCGTGTCACTCTCTCAAGCTCAACTTGAGAAGATACTAGAGAACAGTGCCACAGCGACTCTGCTCTGGGAGTTTCTGCATCGTCACCACAATCAGGCAGAGACAAGTGGTACAGGAAGTAAACAAAAGCAGACACGCCCTTCTGCAGGCAATAGGGGGCGTGGTAGGTACAGAAAGAGATAGGGAAGCTGATTATATATATCACAGAAAATATTATTGTACATGAAGCATTATTATCAAAATTTTACTTGCGAGGGATAAAATTTTGTGTGTGCAAATTAATTTTTATGTGTTAGCTAACTTGTTTTGTTCCAGTAGAACAGTAATGGCGTCGTCCATCACATAGTCTGACTCCTCTAGTGCTTTGCGAAGTGCATCTTCCTGATGGCTAGGGAACAACATTTTCAATCCCTTTACCAGTGATGTCTTGTCCATTGGTTTCTGAACTTTCGTTGATGTTGTTGTTGATTTCTGCTTAGGAGGTGGAGAGGTATTAGCTGTGACATTGGAATCAGTCTGTTGGGTATTGCTGCGTGTGGTATAGGAATTGGTCTGGCGATAGTAGTCTGGTGTCCGTACCGAAGGGGCATCAGTCTGGGGCAAAGGGTTGTGCGGCTCTTTGTGGAGTTGTTTCATAGGCGCCATGTTGTCGAAACGAAAGTTGTACTTTACCATGACTTGGCGTCTGTGCATCGGGCACTGCCCGCCATGATGAAGAGGGCAGCTGGGCGAGTGTAATATCGTAGTATCCCTGTCCACACCATGAGGGAGGGTGTGGTGAGGGGCGGGGACTAAGGTTGTGTGACTAGTTGGGTCAGAGGAGGGAGGCAACTGTCGCTTAGCTATACGAGATTCTTCCTCGCTGTCCAGTACCAGAGTAGCATCAGGATCAAGAAAACCAACTGCCTATGATAAAGGAGAAGGAGAGAGAAAGAAAGAGAAAAGATGAGTATTGGACGGAATAATTATACCTCTGGTGGAAGTTTAATATCAGCTTGATACAAACCATTGTCTTTGAAGTATTGCAACAGTTGGTCCTTTCTTAGCAAATATGACAGCAGGACATACTATTATGAAGCGAGAGGAGGGAGAGAAAGAGATGATAAACTGGTCTCTGGCGCTGATAAGTTATCCTACCCTGAAGCCCATTGTGATGAAGAGGGCATCTCCTCGAACCGGCTCCAACTCATTCACGGACACAATCTGTGACAGGTTTACTGTCTCCATTATGTAGCTAAGAGAGAAGAGCAGAGACTGATCAAAATAGTATTACAGGATCTGTACATTACGTACCCAGCTGCACCGACAAAGTGTATCATTCCTTTGTCCAGCTCGACTGATCCAAGACAAGTTGTGACGCCATTGCACAGGAAACAGGTGAACTCCTTGGTTAGATCCATAATTTGTTCATCGTCTCTTTGCTTTCTCGACGCTGGTATTCTATAAACATCAGGATACTCGTCCATACTTTCTTTCGAGCTTTCAAATGCTTTGCTAGCTCTTTTCGAGACCCCGCCCTTGGCACGCCTATAACTGGGTGTGGTCATTGCAACAAAACAAAATGGCGGATTGCTACTCAGAGACGCTTGGCGGAAAACTCAAGCTGAAAGGCGCCGGAGTGAAGAAGTTAGTTTAATATAGTCTTCATCATAATAATGTAGTACTGTACTCGGTTTCGAGCGAGTGCAGTTGCTTTTAGAGACGTGTTTTGTAATGTTTTTGTGAGATTTGAAAATGCTGTTGTTTTAGGAAGAAAAAAAAGAAGAATCAGGCAAAGGAGGCAGTGGAGACGGTAGCGAGTGTTGAGGAGACGAAGCAAAAGCGAGTTGACACCAGGACACCTGCCCAGAAGGCATTTGATAGAGTGCAGAGGAAAAGAGTGAGTGAGAGACATTATAATGATCTGTCTTCAGAGAGATTATGAGATACTTGTTTTCTTTTTAGCAAGCTGAGCGGATTCTTGAGAAGGCACAGAAGACACACAAAACAAGAGTTGAGGTACATTGATGGATTTTTAGTGAATTAATTTGACGTAATTTCTTTCTTTTAGGAGTTCAATGCGTACTTAGACACTCTCACAGAACATTACGACATCCCGAAAGTCAGTTGGACCAAATAGCTGCTCAAAGACTACTCTGCTGCTGCTGCTCTCATTATCTCTGTATGCACTATGATGATCAATTTATTTCCGGTGGTATCTTATTATGCGAATTTCTTTCGTACGGTAACGGTGGGCGTTGTTTAGAATTTAGGCGGGAACTCTCAAAAATGGCGACTGTCCTCTTCCGCTTCTCTACTTATTCTGGTTGACAGTCTTCACTGGCGTGTCATGTCAAACAAACCCTCTATTCTCAAGAACGGTTCTGGCTCGAAGCGCCACCAGCCTAGTCGAAGAAAAAGCCGACCACAGCCACCAGCTGTTGTTGGCAAAGCTGTCCGAGAGAAGAAGAGGCCTCTGTGGGACGTGAGTGAAGTAACTGTGCCGTGACATTTATATCTAGTGTGTCGTGTTGCCGTATTATAGAGTACTGTGAGTGACCTTAACGTGCACCGGTTGACGAATGAAGAAGTGGTGAGTTCTTTTATGTTTGCTGTCTATTTTGTATTTCCTCGACTCACTCACTGTAGAAAAGAAGACACCAGATTCACCAGTCACAGAACATAGATGCTGCAAGGAGTGACCTTTATGAACAACCAAGAGATAGTAAGAACTTCTTTGTCACTCAAACATCATACTCCCTCTCTCTCTCTCTCTCTCTCCCTCTCTCTCTCTCTCTCTCTCTCTCTCTCTCTCTCTCTCTCTCTGTAGTGTCCACTTCACTGAACAGCAGCGGCAACATGCGCCCACCATCCATTCCCTTTTCTCGTAGAAAGATTGCTCCTGCTAGGAAAGTAGTTTCAGCATCTTCCACTGAAAATGTGAGCACACTACCTCACACACACAAACGTGTACAAATCAAACCTTTCTCAGCTACAAGATGTATTAGAGCAATCAGACAAGACTTTGGCTGATGTGAGAGACCTGTTTGGAGATGAACCAAAGGTAAGACATTCCACTTTGAAACTACAACATGTAGTTTAGACTAGAGTACTGAGACATATAAGTGTTCACTCACTGCTCACTCTCTGCTTCACTCACTGCTCTCTCCCTCTCTCTCTCTCTCTGTCTCTCTCTCTCTCTGCTTCACTACTTGTGTCTGTACTAACACACAGCGCTACACTGGTAATCCACTAGTGACAGTCGCTCCTCATGTGATCACTAACAAGACCTGCTTGGAAAGGTGACTAGAATCCATACACTATGTGTGCGTACATACATGAGTGTGTGTGTGTGTGTGTGTGTGTGTGTGTGTGTGTGTGTGTGTGTGTGTGTGTGTGTGTGTGTGTGTGTGTGTGTGTGCATACTTACATGAGTGTGTGCATGAGTCTGTGTTTGCATGTAAAATAGTGTTACTAAATACTCTCTATCTTCGTGATTTTCTGGTTGAAACCATTCTGTGATTCTGATAATTGTGCTATTCTTTTGATTTTTTTGCTCTAGAGCCCAGCAAGAGAGTATGGTTGATAGTGGTGTGGAGCCGACTGCTGAGGGATCCCCTGGTGGGATCAAGCATAGCAGTGTACTTGAACTGAGGATACGCAAACCAGCGCTCAATGAACTACCATCACCACCCCCTAGTGAGTGAGGGAGGATGAGTGAGTGAGGGAGGGAGGGAGGATGAGTGAGTGAGTGAGGGAGTGAGTGAATATGTAAGACTTTCTCTTGTCTTCTCAGAGTTCGATCTTGATGATACTGACCACACCCACTCGTCCTATCAACCGCTCATTAACCTCAGTCAATTTCACCAGTACCTCACTCACTTAGATCACCCTCCCACTATCACTCATCGCACCCTCACCAGCCCACCACCTCATGCTAATGGACGCTCGTCTCTCTCCAGCCGCAACTCTTCCTCAGCCAGTGATCCACTCGATGATACACTCACCTCTAATGGACATAGTGCTGAGGGTGTGTCTCGACCACACCCACTCCGTACAAGTAACATGCCTCGGTCACAAGTGAAAAACAATTATATCCAAAATGGTGAAGAGAACGAGATCAGCTGGATGAGTAGTGTGAGCATGTGCCTTATGTGTGATGTGTGACGTGTGTGGTATGTGTGTAGGTGGTGACTGAGCTAGAGGGGCAGGTGGGAGAGTACGAGAGAGGACTACCAGCGGACAGCATCTCCAACACACCGTCTCACAAGGTCAAGTGACTGCATCCTTATGCTTGCACACAAACATGCAGTAACTGCTCATTTTATTCACTGTTCTTACCGTAGACTGGTAATGGTGGTTCACTGACTGGTATGACATCTTCACTACTTCAGTCCATCACTAAACTAACCTACTATCTCAACCAGGTCAGACTATGATGCTATTGTGTGTACAGCTATCTATCCCTTCTCTCTCTCTATCCCTTCTCTCTCTCTCTCTCTCTCTCTCTCTCTCTCTCTCTCTCTCTCTCTCGCACACTCTTGACCTCACTCACTCACTCCATCTCTTTCTCTCTCTCTCAGGCACGGAAGGAGCTAGCTGAGGAACGGACTCTACGTGAGGAGCTACTGCAAGCAATGGGTGAGCAGCAGAATCTCATGGATAACCTCACACAGGTGGGTACAGAAACGTGTGTGACTGTATCGTACTAGATGCTATACCTCTCATGCAGGACGTGGTGAGATTGTGCGAGGAGAACTCTTCCATCAAACAAGAGTTGAGTCAAGTACAGTCTACCACAGCACAGCAACTACAGCAGCTACAGGTTCGTAGAATCATAATTATTGCACACTAGAAATGATTAGATCCACTGTTCTCTGTAGTCCCAAGTGGGATTGCTCAGTCAACAGTTCAACTCCGTAAAAGTTACACCACCTGCAACAACAGCAACAGCAGTTAAAGGTATTCACTCGCTCGCTCACTTACTTACCCACTCACTCACTCACATGCCCACTCATTCACTTGCTCACTCACTCACCCACTCATTCACATGCTTTTTTGTTTTCTCCAAAGGTTCTATCGTATCACCGATTGTGTCCACAACTCACTCTCGTCTGCCTACCACACCTCCTCAACTGGTCCACTCACTTCCACACTCTTACAAGCCAGTTCCCAGCTCTTCTCATCCTTATTCTTCCTCCCCAATCACCACCTCTAGCCTACTAGCTAGCAGTCATGGGCCCTATGCTCCGCTACCAATGGTAGACGAAACCAGCAGAACACAGGCAGCAACAAACTTCACTATACCAACCAGCCATCTTCACTTATTACAGTCATCCTCCTCCTCCTTGCATCCTCCAGTGTCTTCTGGCTCTGTGTTGTCCAGCTTTCCGTCCATCCCTCCTGCCCCTCCTCCACTCAGCGAGGCACTTCAGACACCACTTCTCTCAACCTACACCTCCCCTTCTCCACCCTCCCACCATCTCCCTCTATCCTCACACACTCTCAAATGGACTCCACCTTCTCTCGAGACCAGTTCACCGCTAGCCCTTACCAGCCAATGGGCACCAACGCAGCCCTCCTTCTCCACTGCAAGACCGCACGTTAACTCAACTTTAAACAGTCATACACCCCAGCCCTCTTCCTCTCTGCCGGCCTTCACTAGCATAGCCCAGTCTATTCTAGCTGAACTAGCCGCTCCTCTACAGCAAACAGTTACTAGTCCTACTACTACTATCAATGATAGTGCACTATCTACAGCTACTAGCTAGTAAAATTATAAAAATGAGCCAAAAGCAACTCAGTACAGGTACCAGATATGCAGCTTATTTTTCGTATCTTTATCACAAAATCCAGTGTATAAAGTTGGTATAAATTTTATTGCATCAATGAAATCAATCAAAATATCAACATTACGCTATGACATGTATAAACAAAAAGTTCATTTTTGGGTTGCTCTAAGGAGTCCTGTGCCCATTCCTCACAGGAACGAGGGTATGGATTGATCTCAGTTGAGTACAAAACTATAAGTGAATAAATAATAATGATGGAAAATGATGAACAGTGGTGATTGAGATTAACAGCAAAGTGTGTTAAGGTGTTGTATCAGTGAGTGATGTTGTTCTGTTGCGTTGTGTGCTATCTGTGAGCCGTCTTGATCTGTCCTTGATGAACAAGGTCCCTCTCTCCCTGATGAAGAGAGAGACCATTAGTGCTAGTAATACAGGGATGACGCCTAGTAGAAATGGTAGCCCTTTGAACAGACCACCCTGTAGAGAAAGAGAGACTTCAGTAAGTGACACGATGAGAGATAAAGAGTTTGCTATAGATCAAAACCAAGAGTTCACGAACTCTGAGCAGTTTAAAATTTAAAATAGAAGTGATGTCTTCTTGCAATGCTGAAGTAGTCATGTTTAGACATACACTAATGTGTTTAGTCTCCTTCATCGTGTGAATAAAGACAACAGTGACTACAGTGACTGAACACATTACCATATACTCATGCATGAAAATTTTCAAGGGTATCCTCAAACTTGAAAAATTTTCATGTAATCTCCAGAAACAAAATTTTTGCCCCCCAAAAATTTGAAAAACGAAAATTTGTAATAGTAAAAATTTCTGCATTTACAGTAGTGCATGAAGGTGATACTCTACAATTTCACTTCAGCATTGCAAGAAGACAAAAAATAACAGTAGAGGTTGAAGTCAACAAGCAATTTTAGAAAAAATAGACAAAAAGAAGATCCAAAGCTCCAAATTTTAGACTCACTGTAATAGAAGGAGCTACCAGTGTTGGTATATCGGTAACATTCCCGTGAGAATTTGACTGATGTATGATGTTAAACTTGTTTGCGGTGGTAGTCACGGCAACCATCTGCTCGTCCAGGTGGATGTGGGATAGGTAGAAGATGAGTCCAAATATTGCCGGCCCGAGACCCATGCACAAACCTCTCATACCAGTGAGTATGCCCAATACCACACCTGAGAGAGAAGTGAGATAGATTCAGATTATTCACTACACCTTCACACACTCATCCAACACACTTAGTCACTCACTCATTTACTCACTCGCTCACCCACTCACTCACCCACTCACTCATTCACCCATTCACTCACTCACACACTCATTTACCCACTCACTCATTCACCCATTCACTCACTCACACACTCATCCACACACTCACCCACTCACTCACACTTCGCTCACTCATTCACCCATTCACTCACTCACTCATTCACCCACTCACTCACACTTCACTCACTCATTCACCCACTCACTCATTCACCCATTCACTCACTCACACACTCATTCACCCACTCACTCATTCACCCATTCACTCACTCACACACTCATCCACACACTCACTCACTCATTCATCCACTCACCCACTCACTCACTCACTCACTCACTCACTCACTCACTCACTCACTCACTCACTCACTCACACTTCACTCACTCATTCACCCATTCACTCACTCATTCACCCATTCACTCACTCATTCACTCACCTTGCTGCTCTGCGTCTGCGTTCTTGCTGACTAAAGCACTGATGGCTGGGTAGATGATGGTAGATAGAGCAGCCATAACTCCTGCAACCCACATCAACCATGGAGTGGTCCAGATACCATATATGAACAGCTGTATGGCTTGTAACACTAGTCCAGTGATGATGGTATACTTGTAGCCGAATGCACGCATTAGATATGACAGCACCATTGTCTGACCAATGAAAATACAGCA
>OZ024790.1:7319863-7367384 GCA_964017065.1 Haliclona indistincta
ATCAGACGCACCTCTGTAATGTCCTGTTCTTGGCTGCCTCGTCTAGTCTTCCTCCCTGAGTGGAGGAGTAATCCTAGCTTCTGTACCGCTCTGTTCTTACGAAACACCTCCATTGCTTTTGTTGAATTTTACACAAGCTCGAATTAAGTTCAAGTTATTAGAATTTACGGTAAGCTTATGACTCGTTGCACAACTCAAGATGGCTTCTAATGCCGCTGATGAGAGCAGTATGATTATCTGTGATTGTATATCAGAGACTTACGTAGCAAACCTTGCAGGCGAGTTGTTTCACAGTGATCTCATCAGTGATGCTAGTTATCAGGCGGCCATTGCTGAGGACAGTGTGTTGTCTCCTGCTCACAAGGTGGTCTTTGAAGTCGTGAGCAAAGTAGTCCGAGCAACTATATGTTCATCTTTCGACCTGGAACGCAAACTCTGGGTCGTCCTGGCAAGCCACATGCTACCAATGTGACTCACAACAGCCTCGTTTTGAGCTGGGAGAAGCCTCAGTATGTGCCAGATAGTCGGCCGTCCTACACCATCACTTACCGTACCAGGGATGATCCACCAGGCAGATTGATCACACAGACCTCTCAGTCCCAACTAGAGCACGCTGAGTTGACTCATCTTGCTGCTGAGACTACATACATCTTCAAGGTGAGGGGAGAGAGTGCATCAGGAACGATTGGACCATACAGTGAGACTAGCGATCCTATCGAGACAACTAGCTGCCCTGAAGAATTTTTACAAGAACTCAAACAGCTAGAAGAGCTCATTTATAGTCTGCAGCCATTGTTTCGAGCAAAGTTAGCTAAAACAGACGAACTACAACAGGAGAAGCAGATGCTGGAACAATGTGAAGCTGATATTGAGAATTTTACGTACAAAGTTCCATTCATCAAGCAACGCAAGGTTGATCATCCTGTAGGAGTATACACCACTAACTGCCTCAAGTGTAACTATACTTGTCATGAAAGCTGTGGAATTCCAGATAATGGTGACTTATACTGTAGTTTGCAAGTTGGTTGTCATAGTCAATGGGTTCATGCTTGATAGGTGGTTAGCACGGTTGATAGTGTGGTTAGCCTTGTGTAAATTAGCCACTCAGTATTACGCAATTGTTATCACGTGAGTCTGATAGCATATGCTCTAGTTCTAGTGCGTTATCACAAGCAAACTGCTCTCCAGCGCAGATCCACTGAGTAGTTGGTTGGCATAACTGTTTACGTTACAAAGTCACAAAAGAAGCAGCTTAACTCGCTTGCTAATAGCGTATACGCTCTCAACTCACTTGATAACTATTGCGTAATACCGAGAAGCCGTGTATGGCTACACTATCAACCGTGCTAACCACACTATCATGCATGAACACATTGACTATGACAACCAACTTGCAAACTGCAGTACAAGTGTGGTGCAATGGAGAATCACAGTCAAAATGCTATTTGTGGAGTATGTCCTCGTAAATGCTCATGGTGAGATCATATTAACAATCCAGACCTTACAGATTTGAATTATACCAAGAAACTGAAACAATAACCTCAAATGACCTCAAAGCCAGATATGATTCAGCAATGACTAGAAAGAGTCAAGTTGAGGCTACAATAACGAAAAGGAAAGAAGAACTGCAAGAAAGAGATCAGGCAATCTTAAATACCATAGATGAAGCAAAACAAATTCTGCGAGACTTGCAAAAAAGTACAGGCTATAATTCTGTGGTTGAGCATATCGATCATTTGATTGCAACTGAATCTGAGAAACGACAGTCTCGTTGGAACGAACGTGTGTCAACTCTTCTGGATATCCGAAAGCAAGTTGAGTCAGCATAGATAAAAATAGTTTTTAAAAACTGTAGGTTGAGAAAATGAATTTTCTGGAAGCTAGTAAAATGCTACACTTTTGTACAGTGGATATGTTCTGTTAGTTCGAACAGTTGTTTGGGAGGTTGTTTAGAGTAGCTGTTACTACTGTTGTTAGTGGGCGGAGTCACTGCTAGACATCTCCACCACTCCTCATTGCCTTCTGCTCTATGAGAGTATCGAGCAGCAGAGGTGACCTTTGTTGCCGGCAAATGTATCCTTTCCTCCTGCCATTCCTACAGCATCTCAGATACCACTTCTCTCAGTTCACTATACACTGCATCTGTAACCAGAAGCACACTATTGTCGACAACGCTGACTGAGGTCTATCCTACACCGATCAGTAAAGAGTCACTCACCTCTCATGATATAGTAGCCACTAGCTTATTATTGTACCATCCACTGTATTAGTTTACAGCAGCTTACTGAGTCTGGAATGTGTGCTCCTCCATTGCACTAAAGCAGCAGATTGGTTCAGGGATTGCATGAGCAGACACACACGTCAGCTAGCTATATACATATACAGTTTGTACGTTTATTTTTATTCGTTCAATGTTTTTACGTAAAATAAACAATGAATAAATCGTAACTGTGAGCCACGCCCTGCTACTGTTCAAGCAAGTTCAGCAGTTGGAAAGGTATGACTGTAACGCTGAATAGCTCTGATTAGACCACGCTGATTCATTCTTGCTATTTCTCAACTCAGCAGGTTCAAATCTTTGCAATTCAGAACGACCATCATCGAGCTAGACTAGCTGAGCTACTGAGCCACACCTACAAGACTACAAGTAAGGTTACTTACTAAGTACTGGTGTTTCGTCGCGAGTACACGTTGCTTGTTGAAGAGTTGCACGCTCACTAAGTTATGCGACAGACTTTACTATTCTTGGATTTTGTAAAGTATGAGTGAAGGCAGTGCTCATGGTTTGCTAGAAATGCCCTGTCTAGGGCGACCATTCCAACTCGGTACATTGTATGATTGTCGTAATGACGGTCTCATACCAGGAGTGACCCTGTGGGGTCCTGACACTCTTGGTACTGCTATTAGTAAGCCAATGGAAACCTCAGATTTTGAGGTAATCACGGAAGACAGTCTTAGTGAGAAATCACACCAATTAGATGTTAGTGCTGGGTTGAAACTTAGTTTTCTTAGTGGTCTAGTAAAGGCAGGTGGATCAGGCAAGTTTTTGTATGATCGCACAACTTCTAAAAGCCAAGCTCGTGTTAGCTTAAGATACAAATCAACCTCAAGGTTTGAACAATTAGATATGAGACACCTTGGCAAGTATGAGTATCCACGAGTCTTTGACGATGATATAGCCACTCATGTGGTGACAGCAGTGCAGTATGGAGCAGATGCTTTCTTTGTTTTTGATCGGCAGGTTGATAGTGAGCAAAACTTTCAACACGTACATGGCAACATGGAAGCAATGATAAGTGTCTTGCCAAGCATTGGTTTAGAAGCAGGTGGCAGCACAGATCTAGACATTCAGACCAAAGAGAAACAAGAAAAGAAAAAAATGCAATGCAAATTTTATGGAGATTTCATTTTGCCTATGAACCCGACCACATATCAAGATGCTGTCAGAGTGTACCAGGAGCTGCCCAAGCATCTCGAAGGAGCTGGTTACCTAAACAGTGTTCCTAAGAAGGTATGGCTATACCCGATCAGTAAGCTGGATAGTACAGTCCAGAGAATGGTGCGTGAAATCAGTTCTTATCTGATTGATGACCTGCAAGAGGTTATGGAGTCTTTGCATGAGCAAGAGGTACGAATAAATGACCTCATTAAAGATAAAGTTTGCACTCTATTCGTTGAAATCAAAGGCCATTTGGAGAAAATGAAGAAGCAAATTGGTAGTTATAAAATGAAAATAATGAAAAACATTTCCACTCTACTACCCAAGGTGAGAGGAGGAGGAGAAGAAGAGGCTAAACTAGCCGAGCTTCTCGAGATGAATCGATCTTCTCCTTTCAGTTGTGAACAAATCTTTTCTTGGGTCAGTGAGAAAGAAGAAGAGATTGCCACACTTGGTGAATATTTAATTGAACTTGATAACTATCCTATCAAACTGGCATTTTCACGTAATGAAATGGTTAAACTCACAAAAAGTTTTGCAGTTAAGAATGTTCTCTGCTTTGATTTCAATATCTCTGTGAATAAAGATATGCTTCTTCAGAGTATGGAAGATTACTTGCATGGTAAGATGGACCACAGGGAACTTGAACCACAAACTCCATGGTATGAATCTCAAGAAATAAGACAACAGTTTCACCGATTCTTGCAGTTTGTGAGCACTAACTCCAGCAAAGAAGGCACTTGTACGTATGTGGTCACAAATAACAGTAAAGCTGTGTCTAAGAGGAATGCTCTTGGAGTCATATCAGTATTTGTAAATGGTCTCCCAACAGAGTTTGAACCACCAGATCAACCTGGTGTGCCACGTGCTTCAAGTAAAACACACAATAGTCTTCAGCTGAGCTGGGATAAGCCCAAATATGGTAGTGATAGTATCCAGTCCTACACAGTATCTTATCGCTCACATGATGACCTGCTAGAGAATGGCCCACCAGACCAGTGGAATACACAGACTAACGTTAACAGTGAGGAATGCTTAGTGCTTACCAAGCTTACTCCTGGATCACTGTATTACTTAAGAGTCACAGCAGAAACAAATGCAGGTTCTAGTCCAGAGAGTGAGGTAGGTGAGGAGAGGCTGCCACCAGATCAACCTGGTAAACCTGAGACTATGAACAAAACTCACAACAGTCTACAACTGAAATGGACTAAGCCTGAACATGGAGCAAGCTTAGTCAGTTCATATACTGTTCATTATCGCTCAGAGAATGGCCCACCAGACCAGTGGAGTACACAGACTAGTAGTGAGGAGTGCTTAGTGCTTACCAAGCTTACTCCTGGATCACTGTATCACTTGAAAGTCACAGCAGAATCACCTGCTGGGCCCAGTCCGGAGAGTGAGGTAGGTGAGGAGAGGCTGCCACCAGATCAACCTGGTATCCCGCAAGTTACACAAAAAACTCACAAAAGCATTCAGCTTAAATGGGAAAAACCAGAATATGGTGCACACATTGTGCAATGCTATGAGTTCTTTTACCGCTCTGAGAAAGAAATTAAAAAATGGCAGATACAATACACTAACAAACCGAATATCTCTCTTGGAGAGATCGCACCTGGAACTCTGTACTACTTCATAGTTAAAGCTCAGTCTGTTGCTGGATCTAGTCCATTTAGTGAAGAAAGTGAGGAGAGGCTGCCACCAGATCAACCTGGTAAACCAACAACTACAAAGAAGACTCACAACAGCCTGCAACTGAAATGGTCTAAACCTGAGCATGGAGCAACCATCGTCAGCTCATATGTCGTCCATTATCGCTCAATGGATGATCCATCAGACCAGTGGAGTACACAGACTAGTAGTGAGGAGTGCTTAGTGCTTGCCAAGCTTACTCCTGGATCACTGTATACAATTAAAGTCACAGCAGTATCAGCCGTAGGCTCTAGTCCAGCAAGTGAGGTGTGTGAAATTACTTTGCCACCAGATCAACCTGGTAAACCGCAAGTTTTTGAAAAAACTTACAATAGCATTCATCTGAAGTGGGATAAACCCAAATATGGTGCAACCATTGTGCAGTCTTATGTATTCTTTTACTGCTCAGAGAACGAAAATGACAAATGGCTGTCAAAAGCAACTAACAAGGAAAGTATGTCTTTAAATGGGATCACTCCTGGAATTATGTACTTCTTTAAAGTCACAGCTCAGTCTGTTGCTGGCTCTAGTCCAGAGAGTGAGGTAGGTGAGATAAGGTTACCACCAGAACATCCTGGTAAACCATATGCTGCTAACAAAACTCACAACAACCTACAATTGAAATGGACCAAACCAAAACATGGTGCAGGTATTGTTAGCTCATACACAGTGTCTTATCATTCATTGAATGACCAAGCAGACAAGTGGTGTATGAAGACAGTAAAGGAAGAGTGCTTAGTGCTTACCAAGCTTACTCCTGGATCACTGTATCACTTTAAAGTCACAGCAGAATCAGCTGTAGGCTCTAGTCCAGAGAGTGAGGTAGGTGAGGAGAGGCTGCCACCAGATCAACCTGGTAAACCTAGTGGCTCTTGTGCTACTTGTAACGGTATTCAATTAAAGTGGAACCAGCCTAAACATGGACCTGAGACTGTTCAATGCTATACCATCTCATATCAGAGTGTAAGTACTCGATGTGAGACTCTGAAGACAACCAGCAAACATGAGTGTGTTACAGTGAGCAATCTGGCTTCTAAAACAGTCTATACATTTAAAGTGAGAGCAGAGTCTACTGCAGGACCTGGACCAGAGAGTGAACTCAGTGATCCAATCGAAACAATGGCACATTCTCTTGATAAGCCTCAAGTTTCTAACATAACTCACAACAGTGTAAAGCTCAGTTGGAAGAAGCCATCAGAGTGTGTCCTGATGTACACAGTTTTATACTGCATTGTAGATGATCATTCACCTACTGATCCAGCAGTTCAATGGCATTGTCGGGTGGTTTCTAACAGCAGCTGTAGTGTCTATCTTGATGATCTTCTTCCTGGCACAAAGTATGTATTTAAAGTTAGAGGAGAAATGAATGAAGGAGGTAGCCCAGTAAGTGAGTTAAGCAACAATGTGAGGACCTTGCAATTGTTGGCTCCTCCTGGTAAACCGTTTGCTACTAACATAGGATATGAATCCTTTCAACTTAATTGGAATAAGCCTAATTATGATGGTATCCTGTATTATTCAATTTCTTATCGCTCTGAAGATGATCCTACGAACAAATGGAGTACTTTAATTACAAAGAATTGCGATAACAAACGCACATTTATTGCTGCTCCTGAAAAAACGTATTTCTTTAAAATTTCTTCAGTAACTAATGCTGGATGTAGCTCAGAGAGTGAAGTCAGTGGTCCCTTCATGACTAGACCTAAGCCATTTGGTAGTAGACTGCTTAGCAGCTGTATGCTCATCTCAGAAAACAATCCTCGTATGTATCAGTTGCCTCTACACTATACAATGAAGAGAAATGGTATTATCAAAGCTACAGTCAGTAGTAATCCTCCAGAACACAGGGTTCTGATGGTAGTTGGTGCTACTGGAGCAGGAAAGAGCACATTGATCAATGGAATGGCTAACTACATCATGGGTGTGGACTGGGAGGATGAGTACAGGTTTAAACTGATCTCTGAGGAGACTGCTCAAGACCGGACTAAGAGTCAGACAAAGTGCATCACTGCCTACACTTTCCACAAGCACGAAGGCTCTCGTCTGCCATACACTCTAACAGTGATCGACACTCCAGGGTTTGGAGACACTGGAGGACTAGAGAGAGACAAAGAAATCATACAACAGATTAAAGAGTTCTTCTCTCTACCAGGTGATGAAGGTATTGACCAGCTACATGGGATTGGGTTCGTCACTCAGGCTCCTCTGGCACGACTGACACCAAAACAGCGATATGTGTTTGACTCCATTCTCTCCGTCTTTGGCAAACATGTAGCTGACAACATCTTCCTGATGGTAACCTTTGCTGATGGAGAACGACCTCCTGTACTTGATGCTGCCAGAGCTGCTGGCGTTCCCTTCAAGTGTCATTTCAAGTTCAACAACAGTGCTCTCTTTGCTAGCAATCAAAATAATAGTTTTGATGAATTTGATGCAATGTTTTGGAAAATGAGCAAAGAGAGTTTTGAAGATTACTTTAGTCACTTTTCTAAAGTGCAATCTCAAAGCCTTCAGCAATCAAGTGAAGTGCTCCTGGAACGTGAAAAACTGGAGTTTACAATTCAACTACTACAGCAACAAATTCAAGCAAGATTAGCTAAAATCGATGAGCTAAGGAAGAATAGACAGTTACTGAAAAACCATGAAGCTGATATTATCGCTAATAGGGATTTTACCCGTAAAGTTCAAATCAATAAACAACGCAAACTTGATCTTCCTTCAGGGCAATACGCCTGTAACTGTCATAAATGTAACTACACTTGTCATAACAACTGTAGTTGTGCCAATTACGGTGAAAAAGTAATGTGCCCTGCTATGAAAAATCCTAGTTCCAAAAATGCTACTTGTAAAGTATGTCCTGGTAAATGTTCATGGAGACATCATGTTCGCAATCCTTACAGATATGAAACATACCAGGACCAGGAAATAATAACTTCAAATGAACAGAGGGCTAAGTATGACTCAGCCATGATAAGTAAGAAGCAAGTTGAAGCTGTGATAAAGAAAATGGAAGAAGAATTGATAGAAATGGATCAAGCAGTCTTACAGAATAAAATTCAAGCAAAGAAAAGCCTGCAACGCTTACAAGAAATAGCTCTTAGACCTAGGCATCTAACTGATGTTGAGTATATTGATGTTATGATTGAGTCTGAGAAACAAGAGGCTCGTCATGATTGGAGGCAACGTGTGTCAGCTCTTCATAAAGTACGTCAGCAAGCTGAAATTATAGCTAGAATTCAGAAAGAGGATACTCAATCTACCAATGAACCACTACCACCATCATCATGGCAGAAGTTCAAATCTTTATGGCAATAGTAGTACTGAACTCAAGAAGTGACGTTTTACACTACTGCATAATTAATTATGGTCATAATAAAATTAATTATAATTATACTAATTAAAATCTGTAACTGCTATACTTCACAATTTATTTCGTTATTGTTGAACTTAGTTAATTACATGTGATATTGTGTATAGTTCAGATATCATCAAACAGTCGTTTGGGAGGTTCTCTAGAGTAGCTGTTACTAACGTGTCTATTGTTGCTAGAGTGTGAGTGGGCGGAGTCACTGCTAGACATCTCCAACAACTCCTCATTGTCCTCTGCTCTACGAGAGTATCGAGCAGCAAAGGTGACCTTCTTCTTTGTTGCAAACCCCTTTGCCTTCACCCATATACGAGAGAGCCGTGACTCATCATCATCCAGATCTCTTGAGCGTAATGGTCTGAGTCTCTGTCTCCTTCGCTCCTCCTGCCATTCCTTCAGCATTTCAGACACCACTTCACTGTGTAGCTGAGAGAGAGGGAGGGAGGGAGAGAGGGAGGGACAGGGAGGGAAGGAGAGAGAGGGAGGGAGGGAAAGAGAGAGAGGGAGGGAGGAGAGAGAGTAAATAAAAAAGCAAACTTATCAGATGTGCTCACTTCCGATGATTTCATCTTTCCCTTCTCTCTGATACTCTTCTCTCTGATTCTCCGTTCTATTAATAGTAACAATGACATCATCACATGTAACCAACAAATCATCATCTATACAGTACATATTCAGTACAGGAAAAAAACCGTGCATGGGAATTATGCTATCTATACAGTAGAATAACAAAGTAAACTCATTGAAGGAGTTGAACCAGTGTACATAATCACACAAACCTCTTTTCATTAAAGCTTTTCCCTCATCAATAAAATCAGCTGAGAAGTCGTCTTCACCGAGGAACTTCTGATAGCCCAGTAGAGAGGCTAGTCTAGTACCAATACTGAACAAAGTAGCCACACACACTAACACGATTAGAGCAGGATAGTAGAAATAGAAGTAACGAGAGAGCCAAGGAATCAGCATCGTATTACCAGTAGCCTATAAAAATATGTGGAGGAGACAATATGGAAGTATTTAGGCTGATAGTAGTGACGGTGATAGTAGCGAAGGTAGTGAGGGTGATAATAGTGATGGTGTTATAATGGTGTGGTAGTAGTGATGGTGTGACTTACTAATGCAAATGCGGTCTGTGGTATCTCAGTATCAAAGGCAGTGTTATTGTCTACTCTCACTGCTTGTATAATGTACAGGTAGTTGAGACAGATAGGTAGAGCAAGACGACTCAGTATACTGACAGTGAGAGAACAAGTCAATAACAGTCCATGAATAGTAAAAAGGAGTGCATAATTTTGGGAAAAATACATGTAACAGTTAGCTTGTACCATAATTATATCAAGTAAATTATTGGTAAGCCATAAAAAGAATTGGTTGTTCTGATTATTTTTACCACATGCCCACTATACAG
This sequence comes from Haliclona indistincta, assembly GCA_964017065.1. Classification (NCBI taxonomy): domain Eukaryota; kingdom Metazoa; phylum Porifera; class Demospongiae; order Haplosclerida; family Chalinidae; genus Haliclona; species Haliclona indistincta. The sequence continues at coordinate 7,329,767 of OZ024790.1, forward strand.
CAGCTAGTGGTGTAGCTGACAACCAGCCCCGCATCAGCTGACCAAAATAATATTCATGATACTACAAGCTTATAAAGCTATTTGAGAGCCCACAAAACTGTTTTTACTGTTGAAAACAGAAATTCCAGTCTGTAAGCTGTCTACACGCAGGGATAATAACTAGCCACACCTACTAATTAATTAACCATGCCCACATGCCTGGTCATCGTTTCGATCCCAGCTACGCCACTGCTATACAGCAAAGCCATTTCAAATGCAGCAAAAGTGTTATATCGGTTATACCAGATAATTATTTGCTCAAATTCAATACGGTATGGCTGGTGTACATGTACATAATAATAATTTTCATGATGTAGTGTGTGGTGGTGACTCACACAGCACTGAAGAGTAGTGAGTATTCATCAGTATTATGACGTGGAGCAAGATAGTACAGGTTGAAGAAACGTATCCTGAACACAGTAGTGTAGGCACACACACTCATGTATGCTACTACACATATTGACAATGCCTACAGAGAGAGAGAGAGAGAGAGAGAGAGACAGAGAGAGAGAGAGAGAGAGAGAGAGAGAGAGAGAGAGAGAGAGAGAGAGAGAGAGAGACAGAGAGAGAGAGAGAGAGAGAGAGAGACAGAGAGAGAGAGACAGAGAGAGGGAGAGGGAGAGGGAGAGAGAGAGAGAGAGAGAGAGACAGAGAGAGAGAGAGAGAGAGACAGAGAGAGAGAGACAGAGAGAGGGAGAGGGAGAGAGGGAGGGAGAGAGAGAGAGGGAGAGGGAGAGGGAGGGAGAGAGAGAGGGAGGGAGAGAGAGAGAGGGATAGAGAGAGAGAGAGGGAGGGAGAGAGAGAGGGAGAGAGAGAGGGAGAGAGAGAGGGGGATAAAGAGGGGGAGAGAGAGGGAGAGAGAGAGGGAGAGAGAGAGAGAGGGAGAGAGAGAGAATGGAAAGTGAATAAGTGGGTGGGTGAGTGAGATCTGTCCACAGCTATCTACTTACCTCTACAGCTATATAGTTACCCAGTTGATGACCAAGATAGACTAGTTGAGCAAACACTGACAATCTCACGTTGTTAATGTTGATACTGAACGTAGCCTCAGACCACACGATAGTGACAGAGAAGAGAAGCAGGACGACGAACAAGACACGATAGACCCAAGGACGACACCACACCTTCCAGTACCACTCTGTGAGGATGACAGGATGTGATGACAAGAGGAGTGATGTTGTGGAGCACACGTACCTAGTACCGGCAGGAAGGCCTTGTTGTAGCGACTAGTGGGAGTCCGCAAAGATGACTTGAATCTCCTGCAATGAACACATCAGATACAGGAATGGGTGAGCTAGTGAGTAAGTGAATGAATGAGTGAATGAGTGAGCTAGTGAGTGAGTGAGTGAGTGAGTGAGTGAGTGAGTGAGTGAGTGAGTGAGTGAGTGAGCTAGTGAGTGAGTGAGTGAGTGAGTGAGCTAGTGATGAGTGAGTGAGTGAGTGAGTGAGTGAGTGAGTGAGTGAGCTAGTGAGTGAGTGAGTGAGTGAGTGAGTGAGTGAGTGAGTGAGTGAGCTAGTGAGTGAGTGAGTGAGAGAGTGAGTACTATTGTGTAATAGTATGTACATGTATATGCCCTATAGTTACTGTTCGTATGGTGTATAGTGTGTTTAGACTATGTGTGTTGGAATGTTTACCGTTCACTAGACGCTGCATTCATTTCAATGTCTTCAAGATCCATAGCTTGGTCAGTGAGAGCTATCCATTGACTAAAGAAAAAGAGAGAGGGGAGGTAGGTGTGTGGGTGAGCAAGTGAGTGAGTGAGTAAGTGTGTGAGCAAGTGAGTGAGTGAGCAAGTGTGTGAGTGAGTAAGTGTGTGAGTGAGTGAGTGTGTGAGTGAGCAAGTGAGTGACTGTGTGAGAGAGTGGGTAAATGAGTGAGCAAGCAAGCAAGCGGGTAGGTGAGAAAGTTAGTGATCTTTAAGACTTACATTCTAGAGCTTCGTGCTAGTCTAACAACTTTCGTTGTCTTCTTGTATAGCGACTCTAGCGATCCTTTACTCAGCACAACTTCAGTTGGTTTAAAATCCTCGAAATCATCTCGACCAGTATTAAACTCTGACTGTAGCTCAGTGGGAAACACTTTTATAATAGTGTTGAGATGTTTTCTGAGTGGGTCATTGTAATGGATTGACTGAGACAGCGCCTTCACTCTCTGAAACAGGAAAGAACACATTCTTCAATGCAGCAGTACATGTACACACACACAGTGTGGTTTATTGAGTGATGGGAGGCAGTGTGTGTCAACTATCAACATCACAGTTTATCACAAGATAGTACTCACCTCTACAGCTATTATAGAGGTGAGTAAATGGCTGACACCTGAAGACAGAGGGAGAGGTAGAGAGAGAGGTAGAGAGAGAGACAGCGACAGAGAGACAGAGATGAGGGAGTGAGTGAGTGAGTGAGAGAGAGAGAGAGAGAGAGAGAGAGAGAGAGAGAGAGAGAGAGGGAGGGAGGGAGGGAGGGAGGGAGAGAGGGAGGGAGGGAGGGAGGGAGGGAGGGAGGGAGAGAGAGAGAGAGAGAGAGAGAGAGAGAGAGAGAGAGAGAGAGAGAGGAAGGGTGAGAGAGGGAAGGGAGAGAGAGGGGGGAGGAAAAAAGAACAGAGGAAGAGACAAGAAATCAAAGTATAAACTGTTTCATTAACCCTTTAACCCCTAATGTCGCCTTTTGGCGACATACATACTTCAGACACCATAACTTTATCAAAAAGTGTTAAAATATCCCCAAATTAAGCCAAATTGAAGAATAGCAAAAAATTGACCGGTTTTCGGCGCGCCCCCTGCGCTAAACATTATGGTGACGGCATTTCTATGGCTTCAGTGCCAAATTCACAACATTTTAGGAAGAAAATTGGGGCATTTTATGGCTTCAGGGTGCTCGGAAACACATTTTTGGACATTCTCTATGATCTGGGCTACATTTTGCACTCACCAAAACCACTGCTATTTGTGTGTACTTTTCAGCAGCCAGCCCCAAAGTACTAACTTTGAGCAAAATTTGACGAGGTCGTTGCACTTTATTGGCTTCACTTTCGAAGTGGGAGGGGCATATTGACCGACTTGAGTGTGGGCAATTGCGGCTACTCACTGGGGTAAAAGGACGCAAATTTGAGACCAGTAGCTCAAAAGACACGAGATATTCACGAGAGAAGTGGTCAGCATTTACGAGGTTAAAATTTCAGCTGGATAATTTAGTAATTAAAGGGTTAAACTGAAAGATAAGAATTAACAACACTGTAACAATAGTAGACAAAGTAGTGTCTAGCTGCTGAGGATCATTACAGCTTACTCACCACTCCATATGAGTATCCTCTGTCGCTCTCAGCAGTACAGTCGGCGACATAAGCAAACACGATGGAGAACGTGACAGCAAAAGCTCCCGAGAGTGCAATACCAACGAAATATAACCTGTTGAAAGAATAACATAATTAACACCACCCACTGACTACGAAACTTATACATAGAAACCAGTCAAATATCAACAATAGAACATTTTTCTTGCATGAACTAACTCAGACTAGCAATGTGTACTATCAGTCCACTAGTAGGAAGTTAGTAGGAAGAAAAGTTAACGTTTGCACACAATAAACTACTGTGTTGTCTATCTCTCCTAATACAGTGGAACCCCTCATTGTGGACACCCACTGTAATGGACAATGCCCTTTACTTAATAACCCCTGAAATTAGGCTAGGACACCTCTCTAAGCAAGACAAAATTATTTGTAAGTCTCCAGTATTCCATTGTGAACTAGGAAACCATCGACCAATTAGATTACTTGGCAGGCTCACTTTGCATTTAACAGCAGCAGAGGGATGGGTAGGCAAGTGAAGAACACTGATAATAGTAAAAATGATTTCCTGCCCCACACATCAGACAGTGCTCCAATCAGAGGAGCTGAGAGGAAGGACAGCAAACCCTAGCGTTGAAAACAGGGAGGAAGAGACTAAGTGAGTGATGTGCATCTTAACACACTGTACTAACCTTGACTCCTTGAATAATACCATTCTTAAGAAATGTACCAGTTGGGAAAGCTATTTTAAGAGCCTGTGAGAGTGAGACACAAGAATATTTCATGAGATACGTAAACCTTTGTGCTTTGAATTTTGATAAGTAGTCAACTAAAGTAGTGTGGTAAAAGGACTTACATTGATTGTTGGAGAGGTCATTAGACCCCAGGCAAAGAATTCAAGAAAGATGACTACAGTAGCGTGAAAGAGACTCGGGTGACCAAACCCCTGAGGAGGAGGAGGAGGAGGAGGAGGAGAGGAATGATGAAGTGTGTTGTGTGTCTGACTCTGGTTGTAGATTAGACAGTGAGCAGTGTCAATTGTCAGACGCACCTCTGTAATGTCCTGCTCTTGGCTGCCTCGTCTAGTCTTTCTCCCTGAGTGGAGGAGTAGTCCTAGCTTCTGTACAGCTCTGTTCTTACGAAACACCTCGACCTCCATTGCTTTTGTTGGAATTTACATAAGCTCAGAATTAAGCTCAAGTTATTAGAATTTACGGTAACTTAAGATGGCTGGTTGATCCTCGGGTTGATCTTCCTAGATCTTGTTAATACTAGTTCGTAGCGTTGAAAAGGTATGACTGTAACGCTGAATAAGTCTGATTAGACGACGCTGATTCATTCTTGCTTTTTCTCAACACAGGAGATTCAAATCTTTGCAATTCAGATCGATCATCATCGAGCTGGACTCAGAGACCTAGGCCTATACCGTGAACTACGCCTACAAGTAAGGTCACTTACTAAGTACTGGTGTCGCGTCGCAAGTACGTACACGCTGCTTGTTGATGATCACAAAATTATGCGGCAGACTATTCTTGGATTTTGTAGAGTATGACTGAAGGCAGTGCTCATGGTTTGCTAGAAATGCCCTGTCTAGGGCGACCATTCCAGCTCGGAATGTTGTATGATTGTCGTAATGATGGTCTCATACCAGGAGTGACCCTGTGGGGTCCTGATACTCTTGGTACTGCTAAACATGCAATGATGGAAGGCTCTGATTTTGAGATAATCACTGAAGATAGCTTTAATCAGAAAACACTGCATTTAGATGTTAGTGCTGGGTTGAAACTCAGTGTTTTAGGTGGTTTAGTAAAGGCAGGTGGATCAGGCAAGTTCTTGTATGATCGCACAACATCTAAAAGTCAAGCTCGTGTTAGTCTCAGATACAAATCAACATCAAGGTTTGAGCAGTTGAACATGAGTCAGCTTGGCAAGGTGGAGTATCCACGAGTCTTTGAAGATGATATAGCCACTCATGTGGTGACAGGAGTGTTGTATGGAGCAGATGCTATCTTTGTATTTGATCGACTGGTTGATAGCACTGAGAAATTCTATCAAGTACATGGCAGCTTGGAGGCAATGATAAGTGTCTTACCGAGCATTGATTTTCAGGTAGGTGGCAGTGCTAATCTGGATCTTCAGAAGAGAGGAAATGAGGGAATAGAAAAAATTCAATGCAGGTTTTATGGAGATTTTATTTTACACAAGAACCCGACCACATATCAAGATGCTGTCAGAGTGTACCAGGATCTGCCCAAGCTTCTTGGTGGAGCTGGTTACCCAAACAGTGTTCCTAAGAAGGTATGGCTATACCCTCTCAGTAAGCTGGATAGTAGAGTTCAGAGAATGGTGCGTGAAATCAGTTCTTATCTGATTGATGACGTGCAAGAGATTATGGAGCCTTTGCATGAGCAAGAGGTACGAATAAATGACCTCATTAAAAGTGAAGTGTGTTCTTGTTTTGAAGGTATTAAAGCTGACCTGGAGAAATTAAGAAGATTTGTTGGTGCCTATAAAGTGATGGTAATGAAGACGCTTTCCACTCTACTACCCAAGGTAAGAGGAGGAGGAGAGGAAGAGGCCAAACTTGCTGAGTTTTTAGACACGAACTGCAATTCACCATTCAGTTGTGAGAAATTCTTATCTTGGATGAAGGAGAAAGAAAAAGAAGTCGCTATTCTCACTGTGTATTTGACAGACCTTAAAAAGCATGACATACAATTTGCATTCGAGTCTGTTACACTTACTAGTGGTTTATCAGCAGGTAGTGTTCTCTGCTTTGATTTCAATATCACTGCGGGGAAAGATAGCCAGCTTCAGAGAATGGAAAACTACCTTCATGGGAGAAGAGTAGAGCAGGAGCTGCAATTAAAAACTCATTGGTACAAGTCTCAGGAACTGAGACAGCAACTTCAACGATTTGTTGGGTTTGTTACACGCAACTGCAAGGATAGCGCATGCAAATATGTAGTCACTAATGGATATGACTCAGATAGCAGCAAGCTCGGTGTCATGCTGGTGTTTATTGATGCCTGTCCATCAGAGTTTGAGCCACCAGATCAACCTGGTGTGCCACGTGCTTCAGGTAAAACACACAATAGCCTTCAGCTAAGCTGGGATAAGCCCAAATATGGTAGTGATAGTGTCCAGTCTTACACAGTAGCTTATCGGTTAGCAGATGATCCACCATCAGACCAGTGGAGTACACAGACTAGTAGTGAGGAGTGCTTAGTGCTTACCAAGCTTACTCCTGGATCACTGTATCAGTTTAAAGTCACAGCACAATCAGCTGTAGGCTCTAGTCCAGAGAGTGAGGTAGGTGAGGAGAGGCTGCCACCAGATCAACTAGTCAGGCGTAGCCTGACTTTTCGCATCTGTGGAATAGTCAGGGGACATTAGAACACTGTACCTGTACCAGAGGAATTTAATTACGCAACGTAGATGCAATTTTTGTGGGCGTGGCTAACCGCGATGGCGCTGGCTGCAGCTGTACGTTCGCAATCAGAAGCAAAGGCAGTGGCCTGCCTTTGCTGTTGAGTACTGACTCGCCACAATAGAGAGACTCGCCACAAGTGAGAGACTAGCCATAATCGCCAGATGCCATAGCTAGTACCTGAAACGCGAGGTTACGCCCATATTACGTCATCACTACATTCTTCGTAACCGTTCTGCAATCTGATTGGCCTGCAACTATAGTTGCAGAGAGTACGGGTGGTGTATGCTAGTGTCCCCTAGGCCCTGACTATTCCACAGAATGATGCGAAAAGTCGGCCACGCCTGACTACAGATCAACCTGGTAAACCAACAACTACAAACAAGACTCACAACAGCCTGCAACTGAAATGGTCTAAACCTGAGCATGGAGCAACCATCGTCAGCTCATATGTCGTCCATTATCGCTCAATGGATGATCCACCAGACCAGTGGAGTACACAGACTAGTAGTGAGGAGTGCTTAGTGCTTACCAAGCTTGCTCCTGGATCGCTGTATAAAATTAAAGTCACAGCAGTATCAGCTGTAGGCTCTAGTCCAGCAAGTGAAGTGTGTGAAATTACTTTACCACCAGATCAACCTGGTAAACCGCAATTTTTTGAAAAAAACTTACAATAGCATTCATCTGAAGTGGGAAAAGCCCAAATATGGTGCTCACATTGTGCAGTCTTATGTATTCTTTTACTGCTCAGAGAACGAAACTGACAAATGGCTGTCAAAAACAACTAACAAGGAAAGTATGTATTTAAATGGGATCACTCCTGGAATTATGTACTTCTTTAAAGTCACAGCCCAGTCTGTTGCTGGTTCTAGTCTAGAGAGTGAGGTAGGTGAGATAAGGTTACCACCAGATCAACCTGGTAAACCATATGCTGCTAACAAGGCTCACAACAGCCTACAATTGAAATGGACCAAACCAAACCATGGTGCAGGTATTGTTAGCTCATACACAGTGTCTTATCGTTCATTGAATGATCAAGCAAACAAGTGGTGTATGAAGACAGTAAAGGAAGAGTGCTTAGTGCTTACCAAGCTTACTCCTGGATCACTGTATCACTTTAAAGTCACAGCAGAATCAGCTGTAGGCTCTAGTCCAGCTAGTGAGGTATAGGTGAGGAGAGGCTGCCACCAGATCAACCTGGTAAACCTAATGGCTATAATGCTACTTGTAACAGTATTCAACTAAAGTGGAACCAGCCTAAACATGGAGCTGAGACTGTGCAATGCTATACCATCTCATATCAGAGTGTAAGTACTCGATGTGAGACTCTGAAGACCACCAGCAAACATGAGTGTGTTACAGTGAGCAATCTGGCTTCTAAAACAGTCTATACATTTAAAGTGAGAGCAGAGTCTACTGCAGGACCTGGACCAGAGAGTGAACTCAGTGATCCAATCGAAACAATGGCACTTTCTCTTGATAAGCCACAAGTTTCTAACATAACTCACAATAGTGTAAAGCTCAGTTGGAAGAAGCCATCAGAGTGCACAGTTTTATATTGTATTGTATATGATCATTGTAAATTGTCTGGACGATGGCAAAAAGAAATAGCACATACTACTTCTCAAGATTATTTTGTCTGTTCGAATCTTGTTCCAAAAACAGAATATCGCTTTAAAGTAAGAGCTGAAACTGTGACTGGATCCAGTTTGGAAAGTGAGCTCAGTGATATCATTGAAACATTGCTTCCTTCTCCTGGCAAACCATATGCTTCAAAGAAAACTCACAACAGCATTAAGCTTTGCTGGGGAAAGCCAGAACATGCATGGCTCTGAATCAGTAGTGGCATACACTGTCTTTAGTCGCCTTGGCAACGATCCACTTAGTGAATGGATTCCTCAGACTAGTAACTCGACCATGCTGTCTCTAGATTTCTTTAATCTTATTCCTGGAAGTCAATTAGTCTTCAAAGTGAGAGCTGAGACAGCTACTGGTTCTAGTCCTGCAGAGAGTGATACTGCAATAGTGACTTTACCTCCAGGTCAACCAAGTATACCACAGATTTCTAGCAATTCACATGATAGTGTACATATATCATGGACAATGCCTGCAGAACATATGGAGCCACAAGTGTTCAACGATATACTGTCTTGTATTGTTCAATTGTTGACTCTGCTGAAAAACTGCATAGCTGTTCAACTCATGGAACTGAAGGATTTATCAAAATTTCTAATTTACTTCCTGGAGCTGTTTACAGTTTCAAAGTTAGAGCAGAAGGTGCTGGAGGTAGCAGTCCAGAAAGTGAATCAGTTGAAGTTACACTGCCCCCTGATCAACGGCCGGGCAAGCCAGAAGCTTGTGCTGTATTTCATGATAAGATTAAGCTTAAGTGGAGTCCTCCAACTCATGGAGCACAAACTGTGAGAAATTACTTGATATACTACCGCCTTGAATCTAGTAATTCAGAAATCTGGCACTTACATCTGTCTGTAGATGTCAATGCATGCATAAGTTATCTTAACCCCACAGCAACTTATGTTTTTAAAGTAAGGACCGAAACTGAAGTAGGATCTAGCCCTGTCAGTGAACTCAGTGACCCTATCGTGACGTTATTGCCTCCTCCTGGTAAACCACATGCAGACCCTAAAAATATAAGTTATGAAAAATTTATTGTTAAATGGCAGAAACCTAATATTTCAGCAAATATTAAGCACTATTGTCTTTTCAGCCGCTCAGTAGATGAACCGATTGAGAAATGGTACATTTTGCGAACGTTTGATAGCAAAAATAGTTTCTCTTTTAAAGCAACTCCTGGAAAAGTGTATGTTTTCAAAGTTTTTGCGGTAACTACTGATGGTACGCATACTGCAGAAAGTGAGCTAAGTGATCCTATTCAGACCAAAATCAAGCCATGGGGAGCTCAGCTCATTGGTAAATGCAAACAAATAACTGCTACAAAGCCTGATGAATGCCCTACCTATCAGTTACCTTTGAGTACTACGATGAAGAAGAATGATATTGCGAAAGTGGTTGTCGGAGGATTGCCTTCTAGACGCTTATCCACAGGAATACCACACAAGGTTCTGATGGTAGTTGGTGCTACTGGAGCAGGAAAGAGCACATTGATCAATGGAATGGCTAACTACATCATGGGTGTGGACTGGGAGGATAAGTACAGGTTTAAACTGATCTCTGAGGAGACTACTCATGACCGGCACACTAGGAGCCAGACAAAGTGCATCAGTGCCTACACTTTTTTTAAAGAAGATAGCAATGGTTCTTCTCTTCCATTCACACTAACTGTGATCGACACTCCAGGGTTTGGGGACACTGGAGGGCTGGAGAGAGACAAGGAAATTGTAAAGCAGGTCAAGGAGCTTTTCTCTATACCAGATGGTATTGACCAACTACATGGGATTGGGTTCGTCACTCAGGCTCCCCTGGCACGACTGACACCGACTCAACGATATGTGTTTGACTCCATTCTGGCTGTTTTTGGAAAAAATGTAGCTGACAACATCTTCCTGATGGTAACCTTTGCTGATGGGAAGCAACCTCCTGTAATTGATGCTGCCAGAGCTGCTGGTGTTCCCTTCAAGAACTATTTTAAGTTTAACAACTCCGCTCTTTTTGCTGCAAGTGATAATGAATTTGACAAAATATTTTGGAGAATGGGCAAAAAAAGTTTTGAAGATTTTTTTAGCCACTTCCTAAGGGCAGAAACTCAAAGTCTACAGCAATCAAGAGAAGTGTTGCAAAAACGTGAGGAACTGGAAGTAACAATCCAAGGGCTACAACCTCAGATGAAAATGATGACAGAAATAAAAGATATGGATCGTGCTGTCTTGATGAAAATAGAGCAGGCAAGAGAAACTTTGCAACGTCTGGAAGAAATTGCTCTTAGACCTAGTCACCTCACTGAAGTTGATTATATCGATATTCTTATCGAGTCTGAGCGACAAGAAGAACATCCTGGTTGGAGTCAACGTGTGAAAGCTCTTCGTAAGGTTCGGGAACAAGCTAAGATTGTCGCCCAAATCCGATCGAATCCAATCCAATCACCTAAAACCAACCCAGATGAACTGCAGAAGTTGTGGAAAAAGATGCGGGATAGTTTCAGGTCTTTGTGAACTTAGTAGTTAAAATTAATTATAGAACATAATCGTGAACATGCAGTGTGACAGTATAACAAATTAACTTTCCTACAAAAAGTGATATTAATTTTAACAACAGATTCTGAACTGGTTGTAATGCAGTATGATAACACGATCACAGCTAATGAATCATGCATGCATAGTAAGCGTTATGAAAGCTTTCACATCAGGGAGAACCTATTAACAAAACTGTCATTATAATTTTAAGTCCTATACTGTGCAAAGGATAAATTGAAGAGTAAACTTGATAACTTAATATTAAACAGTCTAGCCACTATACATGTGATCATTGTGTAGTTCAGATATCATCAAACAGTCGTTTGGGAGGTTCTCTAGAGTAGCTGTTACTAACATGTCTACTGTTGCTAGGGTGTGAGTGGGCGGAGTCACTGCCAGACATCTCTAACAACTCCTCATTGTCCTCTGCTCTATGAGAGTATCGAGCAGCAAAGGTGACCTTCTTCTTTGTTGCAAACCCCTTTGCCTTCACCCATATACGAGAGAGCCGTGACTCATCATCATCCAGATCTCTTGAGCGCAATGGTCTGAGTCTCTGTCTCCTTCGTTCCTCCTGCCATTCCTTCAGCATCTCAGACACCACTTCACTGTGCAGCTGAGAGAAGGAGAGGGAGAGAGAGAGAGAGAGAGGGAGGGAGGGAGGGAGGGAGGGAGGGAGGGAGGGAGGGAGGGAGGGAGAGAGAGAGAGTAAATTAAAAAGCAAACCTATAAGATGTGCTTACTTCCGATGATTTCATCTTTCCTTTCTCTCTGATGCTCTTCTAGTAAAATAATATGTTGTGTCTACATTCTGTACGTGGTTTGTGGGCGTGTCGGTGGGTGTGACCAACCTGTCTGAGGTAAAGCATAGATCTTAGAGACTAACGTACCCGGGATAGGAAACTACTCACGTGATCCCATTGCAACGCGTACAAAATGTTTTGCAGATGATGGTTGCGCTGGAAAAGGGCTTCAGCTATCTCCAGTTGCTAACGCAAAAGTTACTGCAGAACAGTGAGCAAGGCGTCAACTTAGCTACAAAAGATTTTATTCTCGTCATATTGCTTAGCTGAGTAAATGTAAGTTTATTGTTTGTCGTCTAGGACTCCAGTTTGTAATTCCTAGTTTGTTTTATGCTGTGTAACGGTCGCCGCCATTCTCTATGTACCTATTACTTGCAGCGTATTTATATTTTTGCTTCTTAGTTATCACTAAAAGTTGGCATTCTAGATACCATACACCACAAACTAGCTAGTTTCGTTTGTGAACAAGCGAGTGTTCCGTAAGCGTGTTTTGTTGAAATGACCCTCTGCATGAGGCTTTGTAAAGTACGCTACTTACATGTACAAGCCCTTGTATAAACTTGTGTTTATGACTCATAAACCAACTCTTATTAGCTGACTCAATTGTAAGTCTGTAGCACAAATATTCAAGGCACTTTTTTCTCTCTCTCTCTCTCTAGTCCCTGACAAGTTTCTGCTGTTCATCCAGCATGAAGGGCAGGCTGGTAATATTCAGAGTTCCATTATCATGAGGCTATCAATGGATAGCCAAGATCCACTAGAGAGAATATTATCATAACAGCTGAGGCTTGAAAACCAGGATCTGCTAGAGCGCGACTTACAGCTCAAGTTGTCGCGCCGTCTATAAAAGAATAGTGATAATGTATTATTTGATCATTGTCTGACTGTTACACAATGTAATAAACATACCTATAGTTTTGCTTTCATCAGGCGCTGTGTTAACTGCAGTAGCTCAGGTAGCAGCAGTAGATTCAGCCATAATTGTTCGCCTGTTACTGATTCTTATTTCGCGCGCAACCATCATCCGCAAACGAAATTTACGAGTTTCCTATCCCGGGTACGTTAGTCTCTAAGATCTATGGGTAAAGGAAGAAGCATAAGTATTGCCCAGCCTCGGGTAGATAGGAGAGGAAGACAATGACTGATAGTCTGAGGAGACGAACATCTGCCCCGACTTTACGCAACGACTAGAATAGAGAAAACAGAGAAAGCAAAATCAGAGGACAGATCAGCATAGCTAGTGCACCTCTTCCACAAATGAAAAGTGGGAGGGGCTAAAAGTCTAATGATCTCTACCCCTCCCACTTTTTTGTTTGCGGAAGAGGGTCATAGCGCACTAGACTACCAACTTAGCATAAAGAATTAACTATGACTAACCAGTTGTGTTATACCATAGATATGATTACACTTCATGCAATTGGAAAATCGTTACAATTGGTTTATGTTCACAAGATCACTGTCACATGCACTCACAGCAAAGGGGTCAGCTTGCTCCCATGTAATGGACGATCCCCATGTTGCCTTCCTGGCTGCTTCTGGTAGAATCAGCGCGATGAAAAGGATGTTGAATATCGTAATGAGTGTGGCTAGTATGATCACTTGATTCTGACCACTACTAGTGCTGACATCACTAATGTATGTACCAAGAGCAGGACTGAGGACAAGGCTTGCTGCAAATGTAGCAGACACCTGAAGAAAGAGAGAGAGAGAGAGAGAGAGAGAGGGGGGGAGGGAGGGAGGGAGGGAGGTGGGAGAGAGAGAGAGAGAGAGAGAGAGAGAGAGAGAGAGAGAGAGAGAGAGAGGGAGAGGGAGGGAGGGAGGGAGGGAGAGAGGTGGGAGAGAGAGAGAGAGAGAGAGAGAGAGGGAGGGAGGGAGAGAGAGAGAGGGAGGGAGGGAGGGAGAGAGAGAGAGAGAGAGGGAGGGAGAGAGAGGGAGGGAGGGAGAGGTAAGGAGAGAGTGAGGTAAAGAGGGAGGGAGAGAGGTGGAAGAGAGGGAGAGAGAGAGAGAGAGGAGGGAGGACGAGTGAGAAGGAGAGAGAGTGGGAGGGAGGGAGAGGTAGGGAGGAAGAAATGAAGTAATGGATAAGAATTAACAACAGTGTAACAATAGTAACCAAAGTACACATGTAGTGTCTAGCTGCTGAGGATCATTACAGCTTACTCACCACTCCATATGAGTATCCTCTGTCGCTCTCAGCAGTACAGTCGGCCACATAAGCAAACACGATGGAGAACGTGACAGCAAAAGCTCCCGAGAGTGCAATACCCACGAAATATAACCTGTTGAAAGAATAACATAATTAACACTACCCACTGACTAGGAACTTATACAAGTCAAATATCAACAATAGAACATTTTTCTTGCATGAACTAACTCAGACTAGCAATGTGTACTATCAGTCCATTAGTAGGAAGTTAGTAGGAAGAAAAGTTAACTTTTGCACACAATAAACTACAGTGTAGTCTATCTCTCCTAATACAGTGGAACCACTCATTGTGGACACCCACTGTAATGGACAACGCCCAAATTATTGCTTAATAAGCCCTGACATTAGGTTAGGACACCTCTCTAAGCAAGACAAATTATTTGTAAGTCTCAAGTATTCCATTGTGAACTAGCAAACCAAATCCTTGGTTAGTATCGACCAATCAGATTACTTGGCAGGCTCACTTTGCACTAAACAGCAGCAGAGGGATGGGTAGACAAGTGAAGAACACTGATAATAGTAAAAATGATTTCCTGCCCCACACATCAGATAGTGCTCCAATCAGAGGAGCTGAGAGGAAGGACAGCAAACCCTAGCATTGAAAACAGGGAGGAAGAGACTAAGTGAGTTATGTGTGCATCTTAACACACTGTACTAACCTTGACTCCTTGAATAATACCATTCTTAAGAAATGTACCAGTTGGGAAAGCTATTTTAAGAGCCTGTGAGAGTGAGACACAAGAATATTTCATGAGTCACGTAAACCTTTGTGCTTTGAATTTTAATAAGTAGTCAACTAAAGTAGTGTGGTAAAAGGACTTACATTGATTGTTGGAGAGGTCATTAGACCCCAGGCAAAGAATTCAAGAAAAATGACTACAGTAGCGTGAAAGAGACTCGGGTGACCAAACCCCTGAGGAGGAGGAGGAGGAGGAGGAGGAGAGGAATGATGAAGTGTGTTGTGTGTCTGACTCTGGTTGTAGATTAGACCAGTGAACAGTTTTAACTATCAGACGCACCTCTGTAATGTCCTGCTCTTGGCTGCCTCGTCTAGTCTTCCTCCCTGAGTGGAGGAGTAGTCCTAGCTTCTGTACCGCTCTGTTCTTACGAAACACCTCCATTGCTTTTGTTGGACATTCCTTCATTTAGAATGTACGGTATCAATCCAAGATGGCCGATGCTCGAGTTGTTGCTGATGAGAGCAGTATCTGTGATTGTATATCAGAGACTTACGTAGTAAACTTTGCAGGCGAGCTTTTTCAAAGTGACCTAATCAGTGATGCTAGTTATCAGGCGGCCATTGCTGAGGACAGTGTGTTGTCTCCTGCTCACAAGGTTGCCCATCTGGTCTTTGAAGTCGTGAGCAAAGTTGGTGCATCTCCGAGCAACTACAAGTTTATCTTTCGACCTGGAACGCAAACTCTGAGTCGTCCTGGCAAGCCACATGCTACCAATGTGACTCACAATAGCCTCGAGTTGAGCTGGGAGAAGCCCCAGTATGGAGCAGATAGTGTACAGTCCTACACCATCACATACCGTGCCAAGGATGATCCACCAGGCAGATGGATCACACAGACCTCTCAGTCCGAACTAGAGCACACTGAGCTGACTCATCTTGCTGTTGAGACTACATACATCTTCAAGGTGAGGGCAGAGAGTGCATCAGGAACGAGTGGACCATACAGTGAGACTAGCGATCCTATCGAGACAACTAGCTACCCTGAAGAACTCAAACAGCTAGAAATGCTCATTTATAGTCTGCAGCCATTGTTTCGAGCAAAGTTAGCTAAAACAGACGAACTACGACAGGAGAACAGGATGCTGTTAGATTGTGAAGCTGATATTATTGTTAATAAGGATTTTACTTTCCAAGTTCAAGTCACCAAACAACGCAAGACTAATCTTCCTACAGGAGAATACACTACTAACTGCCTCATGTGTAACTATATACTTGTCACTATCCCTGCCAAACTCCTGATGATAATGATAAGTACACGTGTAGTGCGATGGATGATCCTGGTTCAACAAATGCATGCTGTACAGTTTGTCCTCGTAGATGCTCATGGAGACATCATTTTAACAATTCCTTCAGAATTGAATTATATCAAGAATATGAAACAAGGACCTATAATGACCTCAAAGCCAGATATGATTCGGCAATGGCTAGAAAGAGTCAAGTTGAGGCTGCAATAACGAAAATGAAAGAAGAAGTGCAAGAAAGAGATCAGGCAATCTTGAATACCATAGAGGAAGCAAAACAAATTCTGCGAGACTTGCAAAAAAGTACTGGCTATAATTCTATGGTTGAGTATATCGATCATTTGATTGCAACTGAATCTGAGAAACGACAGTCTCGTTGGAACGAGCGTGTGTCAACTCTTCTGGATATCCGAAAGCAAATTGAGTCAGTATATAGATAAAAATAGTTTTTAAAAACTGAAAATCTGTGTAAGTTGAGAAAATGAATTTTGTGTCAGCTAGTAAAATGCTACACTTTTGTACAGTGGATATGTTCTGTTAGTTCGAACAGTTGTTTGGGAGGTTGTTAGAGTAACTGTTACTACTGTTGTTAGTGGGCGGAGTCACTGCTAGACATCTCCAACAACTCCTCCATGTCCTCTGCTCTATGAGAGTATCAAGCAGCAAGGGTGAGCTTTGTCGCCGGCAAATGTATCCTTCTTTCCTCCTGCCATTCCTTCAGCATCTCAGATACCACTTCGCTCAGTTCACTATACACTGCATCTGTAACCAGAAGCACACTATTGTTGACATTGCACTAAAGCAGCAGATTGCCTCAGAGATTGCATGAGCAGACACACACGTCAGCTAGCTATATACAGTTGGTATGTGTATTTATGCACTCGTTCAATGTTTTTACACCAAAATAGAACAATGAATAAATCGTAAACTGTGAGCCACGCCATGTTACTGTTCAAGCCTCGGTTTAAGGCTGGAAATCCCAAACATCAGGATTACGAATATTTTGGTTTCTACTGTTAGTTGAAGGCTTGGTCAGTCACACTGATCACCCAAGAAAGTCGCCATTCGTCTTGTGGGCGTAGCAAGCCCCACCCAATGACGAAAAGTTGCGTTTCTTTCCTGAGCATGCCACACCCACACAAAATGTCAGACATAAACTTTGGTAGACAAGGAAGAAACGTATGTATCGGATTTTGCAAAAAGGTCTCTGTCTGTAAGTTACAGAGGGGCGAATATTTAATGAGAAGACACGATTTCGGCAAAAATCCCCTACCAGCAAGAGCGATGGAAGAAGATACATCTCCTTTTGCCAGAGCGCCAAAAAAAATGCCATTTTCCTTGTAAAACGGGCAAGTAATAGCCAGGACACTGTAGATTATATTGTGCAAAGGGCAGCAAGAAAGAATAGTTCGGGTTTTCCTGGCTTAAGCAAGTTCAGCAGTCGGAAAGGTATGACTGTAACGCTGAATAAGTCTGATTAGACGACGCTGATTCATTCTTTCTATTTCTCAACTCAGCAGGTTCAAATCTTTGGTAGCAAATCTGTGTGTGTCGATCATCATCGACTGAGCTAAACGACCTACTGAGCCACACCTACAAGGCTACAAGTAAGGTCACTTACAAAGTTCTGGTGTTGCGTCGCAAGTACGTACACGCTGCTTAGACTATTATAGATGAGTTGCATGCTCACTAAGTTATATATGCGGCAGACTATTCTTGGATTTTTGTAGAGTATGACTGAAGGCAGTGCTCATGGTTTGCTAGAAATGCCCTGTCTAGGGCGACCATTCCAACTCGGTACATTGTATGATTGTCGTAATGACCGTTCCATACCAGGAGTGACCCTGTGGGATCCCGACACTCTTGGTAATGTTATTAGTAAACCAATGGAAACCTCTGAGTTTGAGATAATCACTGAAGACAGCTTTAATCAGAAAACACTACATTTAGATGTTAGTGCTGGGTTGAAACTAAGTGTCCTAGGTGGTCTAGTAAAGGCAGGTGGATCAGGCAAGTTCTTGTATGATCGCACAACTTCTAAAAACCAAGCTCGTGTTAGTCTCAGATACAAATCAACTTCAAGATTTGAGGAGTTAAACATGAGTCAGCTTGGCAAGGTGAAGTATCCACAAGTCTTTGAAGATGATATAGCCACTCATGTGGTGACACGAGTGCAGTACGGAGCAGATGCTGTCTTTGTGTTTGATCGACAGGTTGACAGCACTGAGAATTTCTATCAAGTACATGGCAGCTTGGAGGCAAAGATAAGTGTCTTACCGAGCATTGATTTACAGGTTGGTGGCAGTGCTGATCTGGATCTTCAGAAGAGAAGAAATGAGGGAAAAGAAATAATTCAGTGCAAGTTTTACGGAGATTTTGTTTTACTTAAGAACCCGACCACATATGAAGATGCTGTCAAAGTGTATCAGGAACTGCCTATGCATCTCGGTGGAGCTGGTTGCCCAAAAAGTGTTCCTAAGAAGGTATGGCTACACCCTCTCAGTAAGCTGGGTAATAGAGTACAGAGAATGGTGCGTGAAATTAAATCTAATCTGATTGATGACCTGCAAGAGGTTATGGAGTCTTTGCATAAGCAAGAGGTACGAATAAATGACCTCATAAAAAGCGAAGTGTGCTATTATTTTGAAGATATTAAAGCTGACCTTGAGAAATTAAGAAGATTGATTGGAGCCTATAAAGTGACGGTAATGAATATGCTTTCCACTCTACTACCCAAGGTAAGAGGAGGAGGAGAGGAAGAGGCCAAACTTGCTGAGCTTTTAGAAATGAACTGCAAGTCACCATTCAGTTATGAGAAAGTCTCATCTTGGATAAAGGAGAAAGAAAAAGAAGTCGATATTCTCACTGTGTATTTGACAGAACTTAAAAAACATGACATACAATTTGCATTCAAGTCTGATAAAATGGTCACACTCACTAGTGGTTTATCAGCAGATAGTGTTCTCTGCTTTGATTTCAATATCCCTGCGGGGAAAGATAGTCATCTTCAGAGAATGGAAAACTACCTTCATGGGAGAAGAGTAGAGCAGGAGCTGCAATTAAAATATTCTTGGTACGAGTCTCGGGAGCTGAGACAGCAACTTCAACGATTTGTTGGGTTTGTTACACGTAACTGCAGCAAGGATAGCGTATGCAAATATGTAGTCACAAATGGTTATGACTCAGATAGCAGCAAGCTTGGTGTCATGCTGGTGTTTATTGAAGGTGTATATTATGTACTTAAAGCACTAAACATAGGATATGAATCCTTTCAACTTAATTGGAATAAGCCTAATTATGATGGTATCCTGTATTATTCAATTTCTTATCGCTCTGAAGATGATCCTTCGAACAAGTGGAGTACTTTAATTACAAAGAATTGCGATAACAAACACACATTTATTGCCGCTCCTAAGAAAAAATATTTCTTTAAAATTTCTTCAGTAACTAATGCTGGATGCAGCTCAGATAGTGAAGTCAGTGGTCCCTTCATGACTAGACCTAAGCCATTTGGTAGTAGACTGCTGAGCAGCTGTATGCTCATCTCAGAAAACAATCCTCGTATGTATCAGTTGCCTCTACACTATACAATGAAGAGAAATGGTATTATCAAAGCTACTGTAGGTAGTAATCCTCCAGAACACAAGGTTCTGATGGTAGTTGGTGCTACTGGAGCAGGAAAGAGCACATTGATCAATGCCATGGCTAACTACATCATGGGTGTGGACTGGGAGGATGAGTACAGGTTTAAACTGATTTCTGAGGAGACTGCTCATGACCAGACTAAGAGTCAGACAAAGTGCATCACTGCGTACACTTTCCACAAGCAAGAAGGCTCTCCTCTCCCATACACTCTAACAGTGATCGACACTCCAGGGTTTGGAGAGCTGGAGAGAGACAAAGAAATCATACAGCAGATTAAAGAGTTCTTCTCTATGCGAGGTGATAAAGGTATTGACCAGCTGCATGGGATTGGGTTCGTCACTCAGGCTACCCAGACACGACTGACACCAAAACAGCGATATGTGTTTGACTCCATTCTCTCTGTCTTTGGTAAAGATGTAGCTGACAACATCTTCCTGATGGCAACCTTTGATGGAGAACGACCTCCTGTACTTGATGCTGCCAGAGCTGCTGGTGTTCCCTTCAAGTGTCATTTCAAGTTCAACAACTCTGCTCTCTTTGCTAGCAATCAAAGTAAAACTTTTGATGAATTTGATGCGATGTTTTGGGAAATGGGCAAAAAGAGTTTTGAAGATTACTTTAGTCACTTTTCTAAAGTGCAATCTCGAAGCCTTCGGCAATCAAGAGAAGTGCTCCTGGAACGTAAAAAAATGGAGTTAACAATTCAAATACTACAGCCACAGATTCGAGCAAGATTAGCTAAAATCGATAAACTACGTCAGGAAAGACGGATACTGAATGGCTATGAAGCTGATATTATCGCTAGTAGGAATTTTACCGTTCAAGTTGAAATCCTTAAACGTCGCAGAATTGATCTTCCTCCCCCTGCAGGGCAATACACCTATAGCTGTCTTAAGTGTAACATCATGCACTTGTCATAATAACTGTAGTTGTGCCCGCAATAACAGTGAGAAATACAAGTGCCGTGCTATGAACAATCGTGGCTCCAAAAATGCTACTTGTGGAGTACGTCCTGGTAAATGCTCATGGGATGTTCATGTTCTCCAACCTTACAGATTAGAATTCTACCAAGACAAGGAAACAAAAATTATAAATGAACTTAAGGCTAGGTATGACTCAGCCATGATAAGTAAGAGCCTAGTTGAAGATATGATAAAGTGCATGGAAAAACAATTGATAGAAATGGATCAAGCAGTCTTACAGAATATAAATCAAGCAAAGCAAGGCCTACAACGCTTACAAGAAATAGCTCTTAGACCTAGGCATCTTACTGATGTTCAGTGTATTGATCTTATGATTGAGTCTGAGAAACAAGAGGCTCGACCTGATTGGACGGAACGTGTGTCAGCTCTTCGTGAAGTACGTCAACAAGCTGAAATTATAGCTATAATTCAGAAAGAGGATACTCAATCTACCAATGAACTACCACCACGATTATGGGAAAAGTTCAAATCTCTATCGATAAAATAGTACTGAACTCAAGAAGTGATGTTTTACACTACTGCATAATTATGGTCATAATACTAATTAAAAATCTGTAACTGCTACATGCATACTACAATAATTTTCACAATTTTCTTTTCGTTATTGTTGAACTTGGTTAATTACATGTGATATTGTGTATAGTTCAGATATCATCAAACAGTCGTTTGGGAGGTTCTCTAGAGTAGCTGTTACTAACGTGTCTACTTTTGCTAGGGTGTGAGTGGGCGGAGTCACTGCTAGACATCTCCAACAACTCCTCATTGTCCTCTGCTCTACGAGAGTATCGAGCAGCAAAGGTGACCTTCTTCTTTGTTGCAAACCCCTTTGCCTTCACCCATATACGAGAGAGCCGTGACTCATCATCATCCAGATCTCTTGAGCGTAACGGTCTGAGTCTCTGTCTCCTTCGCTCCTCCTGCCATTCCTTCAGCATTTCAGACACCACCTCACTGTGCAGCTGAGAGGGAGAGAGAGAGAGGGAGGGAGGAGAGAGAGTAAATAAAAAAGCAAACCTATAAGATAAGCTTACTTCCGATGATTTCATCTTTCCCTTCTCTCTGATGCTCTTCTCTCTGATTCTTCGTTCTATTAATAGTAACAATGACATCATCACATGTAACCAACAAATCATCAATTACACAGTGCACAATGATTATGGGAAAAACCGTGCATGGGAATTATGCTATCTATACAGTAGAGTAACAGAGTACATCATTGAAGGAGTTGAACCAGTGTACATTGTCACACAAACCTCTTTTCATTAAAGCTTTTCCCTCATCGATAAAATCAGCTGAGAAGTCGTCTTCACCGAGGAACTTCTGATAGCCCAGTAGAGAGGCTAGTCTAGTGCCAATACTGAACAAAGTAGCCACACACACTAACACGATTAGAGCAGGATAGTAGAAATAGAAGTAACGAGAGAGCCAAGGAATCAGCATCGTATTACCAGTAGCCTATAAGATGAGGAGGAGGAGACAATAGTGTGCTAGTATTGAGGGTGATAGTAGTGACTAGTGATTGTGAGGGTGATAGTAGTGATGGTGATAGTAGTGATGGTGATAGTAGTGACGGTGATAGTAGTGACGGTGATAGTAGTGACGGTGATAGTGGTGAGGGTGATTGTAGAGACGGTGAGGGTGATTGTAGTGATTGTGAAGTCATAGTAGTGAGGGTGATAGTAGCGAAGGTAGTGAGGGGTGATAGTAGTGATGGAGGTGATAGCAGTGAGGGTGATGGTGATACTAGTGAGATTGTGATAGTAGTGATAGTGTGACTTACTAATGCAAATGCGGTCTGTGGTATCTCAGTATCAAAAGCAGTGTTATTGTCAACTCTCACTGCTTGTATAATGTACAGGTAGTTGAGACAGATAGGTAGAGCAAGATGACTCAGTATACTGACAGTGAGAGAACAAGTCAATAACAGTGCATGAAAAGTAATAAGGAATATATAATTTCGTGATGTAACAGTGAGTCTGTACCATAATTATATCATGTAAATTATTGGTAAGCCATAAAAAGAATTTGTTGTTCTGATTTTACCACATGCCCACTATACAGCAGTACGTGGTGTAGCTGACAACCCGGTCTACAGGGCCTGGGCATCAGATGACCAAATATTCATGATACTACAAGCGGCATTTGAGAGCCCACAAAGCTGTTTTTACTGTTGAAAGCACAAATTCCAGTCTGCAAGCTGTCTACACACAGGGATAATAACTAGCCACACCTACTAATCAATTAGTAACTCCCACACATCTGGTGATTATTTTGATCCCAGCTACGCCACTGCTATATACAGCAAAGCCATTTCAAATGTAGCAAAAGTAAGAGGGTTATATCCAGATATTTGTTCAAATTCAATACGGTATGGCTGGTGTACATGTGCATAATAATTTTCATGATGTAGTCATTGTAGTGTGTGGTGGTTGACTCACACAGCACTGAAGAGTAGTGAGTATTCATCAGTATTATGACGTGGAGCAAGATAGTACAGGTTGAAGAAACGTATCCTGAACACAGTAGTGTAGGCACACACACTCATGTATGCTACTACACATATTGACAATGCCTACAGAGAGAGAGAGAGAGAGAGAGAGAGAGAGAGAGAGAGAGAGAGAGAGAGAGAGAGAGAGAGAGAGAGAGAGAGAGAGAGAGAGAGAGAGAGAGAGAGAGAGAGAGAGAGAGAGAGAGAGAGAGAGAGAGAGAGAGAGAGAGAGAGAGAGAGAGAGAGAGAGAGAGAGAGAGAGAGAGAGAGAGAGAGAGAGAGAGAGAGAGAGAGATATGATAGGGAGAGAGGGAGCAAATGAGTGGGTGGGTGAGCAAGTAAATAAGTATTAAGTGAGCGAGTGAGTGAGTGAGTGAGTGAGTGAGGGAGAGAGTGAGTGAGCCAGAGGGAGAGAATGAGTGAGTGAGAGAGTGAGTGAGAGAGTGAGGGAGGGAGGGAGAGAGTGAATGAGTGAGAGAGTGAGTGAGTGAGTGAGTGAGTGAGAGAGTGAGAGAGTGAGTGAGGGAGAGAGTGAATGAGTGAGAGGGTGAGTGAGTGAGTGAGTGAGCAAGTGAGTGAGGGAGAGAGTGAGTGAAGGAGAGAGTGAGTGAGGGAGAGAGTGAGTGCATGGTTTCTCACAATCCAACTACTTTCTCCACCACCACGAGGTAGACGAACAGCACTATGAAGATGACTCCAAATGTTGCATAGAAGACAGAGTTCTCTTTTAATTATAAAGAGAACTATAATTGAACTATAATGTTCACTTCAGCATTGCAAGAAGACAAAATTACAGTAGTAGCAAGTTTAGAAAAAATAGACAAAAAGAAGCTCCAAATTTTAGACTCACTGTAATAGAAGGAGCTACCAGTGTTGGTATGTAACATTCCCGTGAAATTTGACTGAGAATGATGTTGAACTTGTTTGCGGTGGTAGTCACGGCAACCATCTGCTTGTCCAGGTGGATGTGGGATAGGTAGAAAATGAGTCCAGCCCTCATTTTCGCCTAACGCCGGCCCGAGACCCATGCACATACCTCTCATACCAGTGAGTATGCCCAATACCACACCTGGGAAAGAAGAGAGATATGTTCAGATTACTCACTTACACCTTCACACACACTCATCCACACACTCACTCACCCACTCATTCACTCACCCACTCACTCACTCACCCACTCACACATTCACCCACTCACACATTCACCCACTCACACATTCACCCACTCACACATTCACCCACTCACACATCACTCACCTTGCTGCTCTGCGTCTGCATTCTTGCTGACTAAAGCACTGATGGCTGGGTAGATGATGGTAGATAGAGCAGCCATAACTCCTGCAACCCACATCAACCATGAAGTGGTCCAGATACCATATATGAACAGCTGTATGGCTTGTAACACTAGTCCAGTGATGATGGTGTACTTGTAGCCGAATGCACGCATTAGATATGACAGCACCATTGTCTGACCAATATCAGACATATATCAGAGAGTGCTCCAATCAGAGGAGCAGAGAGGAAAGACAGCAAACCCTAGCGTTGAAAACAGGGAGGAAGAGACTAAGTGAGTGATGTCTGCATCTTACCACACTGTACTAACCTTGACTCCTTGAATAATACAATTCTTAAGAAATGTACCAGTTGGGAAAGCTATATTAAGAGCCTGTGATAGTGAGACACAATAATATTTCATGAGATACGTAAACCTTTGTGCCGTTTGAATTTTAATAACTAGGCAACTAAAGTAGTGTGGTAAAAGGACTTACATTGATTGTTGGAGAGGTCATTAGACCCCAGGCAAAGAATTCAAGAAAGATGACTACAGTAGCGTGAAAGAGACTCGGGTGACCAAACCCCTGAGGAGGAGCCTCGGAGGATTCGAGAGGAGTGATGAAGCTAGTGTGTTGTGTGTTTGACTCTGGTTGTAGATTAGACTCAGACGCACCTCTGTAATGTCCTGTTCTTGGCTGCCTCGTCTAGTCTTCCTCCCTGAGTGGAGGAGTAGTCCTAGCTTCTGTACCGCTCTGTTCTTACGAAACACCTCCATTGCTTTTGTTGGAATTTACATTAGCTCAGAATTAAGCTCAAGTTATTAGAATTTACGGTATGTCTTGTTGCACAACACAAGATGGCTGTTACACATTGATCTTCCTAGATCCTGTTAATACAAGTTCGTAGCGTTGAAAAGGTATGACTGTAACGCTGAATAAGTCTGATTAGACGACGCTGATTCATTCTTGCTTTTTCTCAACACAGCAGGTTCAAATCTTTGCAATTCAGATCGATCATCATCGAGCTGGACTCAAAGAGACCTAGGCCTACCGTGAACTACGCCTACAAGTAAGGTCACTTACTAAGTACTGGTGTCGCGTCGCAAGTAACGTACACGCTGCTTGTTGATGAGTTGCATGCCTAGTCACTAAGTTATGCGTCAGGCTATTCTTAGATTTTTGTAGAGTATGAGTGACGGCAGCGCTCATGGTTTGCTAGAAATGCCCTGTCTAGGGCGACCATTCCAACTAGGAATGTTGTATGATTGTTGTAATGATGGCCTCATACCAGGAGTGACCCTGTGGGGTCCTGACACTCTTGGTACTGCTAAACATGCAATGATGAAAGGCTCTGACTTTGAGATAATCACTGAAGACAGCTTTAATCAGAAAACACTGCATTTAGATGTTAGTGCTGGGTTGAAACTAAGTGTCCTAGGTGGTCTGGTAAAGGCAGGTGGATCAGGCAAGTTCTTGTATGATCGCACAACATCTAAAAGTCAAGCTCGTGTTAGTCTCAGATACAAATCAACGTCAAGGTTTGAGCAGTTGAACATGAGTCAGCTAGGAAAGTTCGAGTATCCACGAGTCTTTGAAGATGATATAGCCACTCATGTGGTGACAGGAGTGCAGTATGGAGCAGATGCTGTCTTTGTGTTTGATCGACAGGTTGACAGCACTGAGAAATTCTATCAAGTACATGGCAACTTAGAGGCAATGATAAGTGTCTTACCGAGCATTGATTTTCAGGTAGGTGGCAGTGCTAATCTGGATCTTCAGAAGAGAGGAAATGAGGGAATAGAAAAAATTCAATGCAAGTTTTACGGAGATTTTATTTTACATAAGAACCCGACCACATATCAAGAAGCTGTCAGAGTGTATCAGGAGCTGCCCAAGCTTCTCGGTGGAGCTGGTTGCCCAAACAGTGTTCCTAAGAAGGTATGGCCATACCCTCTCAGCAAGCTGGATAGTAAAGTACAAAGAATGGTGCGCGAAATCAGTTCTTATCTGATTGATGACGTGCAAGAGATTATGGAGTCTTTGCATGAGCAAGAGGTACGAATAAATGACCTCATTAAAAGCGAAGCGTGTTCTTGTTTTGATGGTATTAAAGCTGACCTGGTGAAATTAAGAAGATTTGTTGGTGCCTATAAAGTGACGGTAATGAAGACGCTTTCCACTCTACTACCCAAGGTAAGAGGAGGAGGAGAGGAAGAGGCCAAACTTGCTGAGTTTTTAGAAATGAACTGCAAGTCACCATTCAGTTGTGAGAAATTCTTATCTTGGATAAAAGAGAAAGAAAAAGAAGTCGCTATTCTCACTGTGTATTTGACAGAACTTAAAAAACATGGCATACAATTTGCATTCGAGTCTAATGAAATTGTCACACTCACTAGTGGTTTATCGGTAGATAATGTTCTCTGCTTTGACTTCAATATCCCTGCGGGGAATGATAGTCAGATTCAGAGAATGGAAAACTACCTTCATGGAAGAAGAGTAGAGCAGGAGCTGCAATTAAAAAATTCTTGGTACGAGTCTCAGGAGCTGAGACAGCAACTTCAACGATTTGTTGAGTTTGTTAAACGTAACTGCAAGGATAGCGCATGCAAATATGTAGTCACTAATGGATATGACTCAGTTAGCAGCAAGCTTGGTGTCATGCTGGTATTTGTTGATGCCTATAAAACAGTGTTTGATCCACCAGATCAACCTGGTGTGCCACGTGCTTCAAGTAAAACACATAATAGTCTTCAGCTGAGCTGGGATAAGCCCAAATATGGTAGTGATAATGTCCAGTCTTACACAGTATCTTATCGCTCAGTGGATGATCCACCAGACCAGTGGAGTACACAGACCAGTAGCGAGGAGTGTTTAGTGCTTACCAAGCTTACTCCTGGATCACTGTATCACTTTAAAGTCACAGCAGAATCAGCTGTAGGGTCTAGTCCAGAGAGTGAGGTAGGTGAGGAGAGACTGCCACCAGATCAACCTGGTAAACCAGAAATAATAAAGAAGACTCACAACAGTCTACAACTGAAATGGACTAAGCCCGAGCATGGAGCAAGCTTGGTCAGTTTATATACAGTTCATTGTTGCTCGGAGAATGGCCCACCAGACCAGTGGAATACAAAGACTAGTAGTGAGGAATGCTTAGTGCTTACCAATCTTACTCCTGGATCACTGTATCACTTTAAAGTCACAGCAGAATCACCTGTTGGGCCCAGTCCGGAGAGTGAGTTAGGTGAGGAGAGGCTGCCACCAGATCAACCTGGTATCCCGCAAGTTACACAAAAAACTCACAAAAGCATTCAGCTTAAATGGGAAAAACCAGAATATGGTGCACACTTTGTGCAATGTTATGCGTTCTTTTACCGCTCTGATAAAGAAATTGAAAAATGGCAGACACAATACACTAACAAACCGAATATCTCTCTTGGAGAGATGGCACCTGGAACTCTGTACTACTTCAAAGTTAAAGCTCAGTCTGTTGCTGGATCTAGTCCATTTAGTGAAGAGAGTGAGGAGAGGCTGCCACCAGATCAACCAGGTAAACCAACAACTACAAAAAAGACTCACAACAGCCTGCAACTGAAATGGTCTAAACCTGAGCATGGAGCAACCATCGTCAGCTCATATGACGTCCATTATTGCTCAATGGATGATCCACCAGACCAGTGGAGAAGACAGACCAGTAGTGAGGAGTGCGTAGTGCTTACCAAGCTTACTCCTGGATCACTGTATAAAATTAAAGTCACAGCAGTATCAGCTGTAGGCTCTAGTCCAGCAAGTGAGGTGTGTGAAATTACTTTACCACCAGATCAACCTGGTAAACCACAAGTTTTTGAAAAAACTTACAATAGCATTCATCTGAAGTGGGAAAAACCCAAATATGGTACATACATTGTGCAGTCTTATGTATTCTTTTACTGCTCAGAGAACGAAACTGACAAATGGCTGTCAAAAGCTACTAACAAGGAAAGTATTTCTTTAAATGGGATCACTCCTGGAATTATGTACTTCTTTAAAGTCACAGCTCAGTCTGCTGCTGACTCTAGTCCAGAGAGTGAGGTAGGTGAGATAAGGTTACCACCAGAACATCCTGGTAAACCACATGCTGCTAACAAAACTCACAACAACCTACAATTGAAATGGACCAAACCAAAACATGGTGCAGGTATTGTTAGCTCATACACAGTGTCTTATTGTTCATTGAATGACCAAGCAAACAAGTGGTGTATGAAGACAGTAAAGGAAGAGTGCTTAGTGCTTACCAAGCTTACTCCTGGATTACTGTATCACTTTAAAGTCACAGCAGAATCAACTGTAGGCTCTAGTCCAGCTAGTGAGGTAGGTGAAGCTAGGCTGCCACCAGATCAACCTGGTAAACCTAATGGCTCTTATGCTACTTGTAACAGTATTCAACTAAAGTGGAACCAGCCTAAACATGGAGCTGAGATTGTGCAATGCTATACCATTTCATATCAGAGTGTTAGTACTCGATGTGAGACTCTGAAGACCACCAGCAAACATGAGTGTGTTAAAGTGAGCAATCTGGCTTCTAAAACAGTATATACATTTAAAGTGAGAGCAGAGTCTGCTGCAGGACCTGGACCAGAGAGTGAACTCAGCGATCCAATCGAAACAATGTCACCTTCTCTTGATAAGTCACAGGTTTCTAACATAACTCACAACAGTGTAAAGCTCAGTTGGAAGAATCCATCAGAGTGTGTCCTGTTGTACACAGTTTTATATTGCATAGTAGATGATCATTCACTGACTGATCCAGCGGTTCAATGGCATAGTCGAGCGGTTTCTAACAGCAGCTGCAGTGTCTATCTTGATGGTCTTCTTCCTGGCACAAAGTATGTCTTTAAAGTTAGAGGAGAAGTGTATGAAGGAGCTAGCCCAGTAAGTGAGTTTAGTAACAATGTGAAGACTTTGTTGGCTCCTCCTGGTAAACCATATGCTACTAACATAGGATATAAATCCTTTCAACTTAATTGGAATAAGCCTAATTATGATGGTATCCTGTATTATTCAATTTCTTATCGCTCTGAAGATGATCCTACGAACAAGTGGAGTACTTTAATTACAAAGAATTACGATAACAAACACACATTCATTGCCGCTCCTGAGAAAATATATTTCTTTAAAATTTCTTCAGTAACTAACGCTGGATATAGCTCAGATAGTGAAGTCAGTGGTCCCTTCATGACTACACTTGGTAGTAGACTGCTGAGCAGCTGTATGCTCATCTCAGAAAACAATCCTCGTATGTATCAGTTGCCTCTACACTATGCAATGAAGAGAAACAATATCATCAAAGCAGGAATCCTCCAGAGCACAAGGTTCAGTAATCCTCCTGAACACAAGGTTCTTTTGCTAGTTGGTGCTACTGGAGCAGGAAAGAGCACATTGATTAATGCCATGGCTAACTATATCATGGGTGTGGACTGGGAGGATGAGTACAGGTTTAAACTGATCTCTGAGGAGACTGCTCATGACCAGACTAAGAGTCAGACAAAGTGCATCACTGCCTACACTTTCCACAAAGGCAGAGGCTCTCCTCTCCCATACACTCTAACAGTGATCGACACTCCAGGGTTTGGGGACACAGGTGGCCTGGAGAGAGACAAGCAAATTGTATCTCAGATTAAAGAGTTATTCTCTATACCAGGTGATGAAGGTATTTACCAGCTACATGGGATTGGGTTCGTCACTCAGGCTCATCTGACACGACTGACACCAACACAGCAATATATATTTTACTCCATCCACTCTGTTTTTGGTAAAGATGTAGCTGACAACATCTTCCTGATGGTAACCTTTGTTGATGGAAAGCATCCTCTTGTAATTGATGCTGCCAGAGCTGCTGGTGTTCCCTTCAAAAACTATTTTAAGTTCAACAACTCCGCTCTCTTTGTCAGTAATCGAACAAATGATGTATTTAATTGGATGTTTTGGAGAATGGGTAAAAACAGTTTTGAAGATTTTTTCAACAATTTATCTAAAGCTAAAACTCAAAGTTTCCAGCTGTCAAGTGAGCTCAGCGAACCAATTGTGACCAAGATTAAGCCTTTGGGATTTGCTCTTCTTAGCAGTTGTAAAACAATTTTCTCAGAAAAAGGTACTTATCAATTACTTTTAAGAACAACAATGAAAAAGAATGATATAACCAAGGTTGTTGTTGGAAATTATCCTTTTGAACAGTTTTTATCAGTTACTGCTGTACAACACAAGGTTCTGATGGTAGTTGGTGCTACTGGAGCAGGAAAGAGCACATTGATTAATGCCATGGCTAACTACATCATGGGTGTGGACTGGAAGGATGAGTACAGGTTTAAACTGATCTCTGAGGAGACTGCTCATGACCAGACTAAGAGTCAGACAAAGTGCATCACTGCCTACACTTTCCACAAAGGCAGAGGCTCTCCTCTCCCATACACTCTAACAGTGATCGACACTCCAGGGTTTGGGGACACAGGTGGCCTGATGGAGAGAGACAAGCAAATCGTTAAGCAAATTAAAGAGTTCATTTCTATACGAGGTGATGAAGGTATTGACCAGCTTCATGGGATTGGGTTCGTCACTCAGGCTCCTCTGGCACGACTGACACCAACACAGCGATATGTTTTTGACTCCATTCTCTCTGTCTTTGGTAAAGATGTAGCTGACAACATCTTCCTGATGGTAACCTTTGCTGATGGAAAGCAACCTCCTGTACTTGATGCTGCCAGAGCTGCTGGTGTTCCCTTCAGTAGATATTTCAAGTTCAACAATTCTGCTCTCTTTGCCAGTAATCAAACAAATGATGTATATGATTGGATGTTTTGGAGAATGGGTAAAAACAGTTTTAAAAATTTCTTTCATCAATTTTCTAGAGCACCAACTAGAAGTCTTCAGCAATCAAGAGAAGTGCTACAGCAGCGTGAACGGCTGGAATTAACAATTCAAGGACTCCTACCACAGATTCGTGCAGGATTAGCTAAAATAGATGAACTACGACAGGAAAGGCAGTTACAAAAAAACCATGAGGAATTGAAGTCCAAATATGATTCTGCAATGACTGACAAAGGACAAGCAGAGGCTGTGATGACAAAAATGAAAGATGAGTTGAAAGAAATGGATCGTGCCGTCTTACAGAAAATAAAGCAAGCAAAACTATACTTGCAACGCCTGAAAGAAATAGCTCTTAGTCCAGGCCGCCTCACTGTGGTTGAATATATTGACAATCTTATTGAATCTGAGCAACGGGAGGCTCGTCCTGGTTATAGGCAACGCGTAAAAGTTCTTCATGAGGTTCGAAAACAAGCCGCAATTGTGTCTGATATCCAGTCTGCAAAAGGAGAGAGTAATGAATATTTCTTTCCTCGGTCTGCTGATGAATTTCCATGCAATCAACCTGAACAACAAGAGCTGGGCATGTGGGGAAAATTCAAATCTTTGTGGGATGAAAGCGGCATCAAGTAGACAAGTAGCTTTGTACTTGTGTCATCAGAATATTAAACAGACTTGAATATTGATTTTTTGCTGCATGGCCGCTACACTTCATTTTTACATGTAGTACCATAATATTATTGTATATTAATTTAAAATGCGACTTACATAAGATGACCAATGAAATTCTTGCATTACTTGTGACAAATTTAAGTGCTATGCTGTTTACATGTTATGTACAACCAATCCTGGTTCCAAATATGCTACTTGTAAAGTATGTCCTGGTATGTTCATGTTCGCAAACCTTACAGATTAGAATTCTACCAAGACCAGGATACAAAATTAATGAAATTAAGGCTAGGTATGACTCAGCCATGATAAGAAAGAGTGCAGTTGAAGTTGTGTTAACCCTTTAATTACTAAATTATCCTGCTGAAATTTTAACCTCGTAAATGCTGACCACTTCTATCGTGAATATCTCGTGTGTCTTTTGTGCTACTGGTCTCAAATTTGCGTCCTTTTACGCCAGTGAGTAGCCGCAATTGCCCACACTCAAGTCGGTCGATATGCCCCTCCCACTTCGAAAGTGAAGCCGATAAAGTGCAGCGACCTCGTCAAATTTTGCTCAAAGTTAGTACTTTGGGGCTGGCTACTGAAAAGTACATACAAATAGCAGTGGTTTTGGTGAGTGTAAAATGTAGCCCAGATCATAGAGAATGCGCAAAAATGTGTTTTCCGAGTACCCGAAGCCATAAAATGTCCAAATTTTCTTGGCAGCCATTCTGTTTTTCTTAAAATTTTGTGAAATTTGCACTGAAGCCATAGAAATGCCGAATACATTTAGCGCTGGGGGTGCACCGAAAACCGGTCAATTTTGGGCGGTTATTTGTATTATTCAATTTGGCTTAATTTTGGGATATTTTAGCACTTTTTCATAAAGTTATGCTGTCTGAGGTATGTATGACGCCAATTGGTGTCATTGGGGCTTAAAGGGTTAAAGAAAATGGAAGAAGAATTGATAGAAATGGATCAAGCAGTCTTACAGAAAATAAATCAAGCAAAGCAAAGCCTGCAACGCTTACAAGAAATAGCTCTTAGACCTAGGCATCTTAATGATGTTGAGTATTATTGATCTTATGATTGAGTCTGAGAAACAAGAGGCTCGTCCTGATTGGATGCAACGTGTGTTAGCTCTTCGTAAAGTACGTCAACAAGCTGAAATTATAGCTATAATTCAGAAAGAGGATACTCAATCTACCAATGAACTACCACCACGATTATGGGAAAAGTTCAAATCTCTATCGATAAAAAAGTACTGAACCCAAGAAGTGATGTTTTACACTACTGCATAATTATGGTCATTAAAAATTTAAAATTAAATCTGTGACTGCTACATGTATACTACAGTAATTTTCACAATTATTTTTCTTTTTGTTATTGTTGAACTTGGTTAATTACATGTGATATTGTGTATAGTTCAGATATCATCAAACAGTCGTTTGGGAGGTTCTCTAGAGTAGCTGTTACTAACGTGTCTACTGTTGCTAGGGTGTGAGTGGGCGGAGTCACTGCTAGACATCTCCAACAACTCCTCATTGTCCTCTGCTCTACGAGAGTATCGAGCAGCAAAGGTGACCTTCTTCTTTGTTGCAAACCCCTTTGCCTTCACCCATATACGAGAGAGCCGTGATTCATCATCATCCAGATCTCTTGAGCGTAATGGTCTGAGTCTCTGTCTCCTTCGCTCCTCCTGCCACTCCTTCAGCATCTCAGACACCACTTCACTGTGCAGCTGAGAGAGAGAGAGAGAGAGAGAGAGAGAGAGAGGGAGGGAGGGAGGGAGGGAGAGAGAGAGAGAGAGAGAGAGAGAGAGAGAGGGAGAAGAGAGAGAGAGAGTAAATAAAACAGCAAACTTATAAGATGTGCTTACTTCCGATGATTTCATCTTTCCCTTCTCTCTGATGCTCTTCTCTCTGATTCTCCGTTCTATTAATAGTAACAACGACATCATCACATGTAACTAACAAATCATCAACTACGCAGTAAAAGTACACATTGAGTACGGGAAAAAACTGTGCATGGGAATCATGCTATCTATACAGTAGAGTAACAGAGTAAATCAGTGAAGGAATTGAACAAGTGTACATTGTCACACAAACCTCTTTTCATTAAAGCTTTTCCCTCATCGATAAAATCAGCTGAGAAGTCGTCTTCACCGAGGAACTTCTGATAGCCCAGTAGAGAGGCTAGTCTAGTACCAATACTGAACAAAGTAGCCACACACACTAACACGATTAGAGCAGGATAGTAGAAATAGAAGTAACGAGAGAGCCAAGGAATCAGCATTGTATTACCAGTAGCCTATAAAAATATGCGGAGGAGACAATAGTATGCTGGTAATAGTAGTGGTGGTGATAGTAGTGACAGTGATAGTGGTGAGGGTGATAGTGGTGAGGGTGATTGTAATGATTATAAGGGTCATAGTAGTGATGGTGATAGTAGTGAGGGATGATAGTAGTGATGGTGTGATAGTAGTGAGGGATGATAGTAGTGATGGTGTGATAGTAATGAGGGATGATAATAGTGATGGTGTGATAGTAGTGAGGGATGATAGTAGTGATGGTGTGATAGTAATGAGGGATGATAATAGTGATGGTGTGATAGTAGTGAGGGATGATAGTAGTGATGGTGTGATAGTAGTGAGGGATGATAATAGTGATGGTGTGATAGTAGTGAGGGGTGATAATAGTGATAGTGATACTAGTGAGAGTATGATAGTAGTGATGGTGTGATAGTAGTGAGGGATGATAGTAGTGATGGTGTGATAGTAGTGAGGGGTGAGAATAGTGATAGTGATACTAGTGAGAGTATGATAGTAGTGATGGTGTGATAGTAGTGAGGGATGATAGTAGTGATGGTGTGATAGTAGTGAGGGATGATAGTAGTGATGGCGTGATAGTAGTGAGGGATGATAGTAGTGATGGTGTGGTAGTAGTGATAGTGTGACTTACTAATGCAAATGCGGTCTGTGGTATCTCAGTATCAAAAGCAGTGTTATTGTCTACTCTCACTGCTTGTATAATGTACAGGTAGTTGAGACAGATAGGTAGAGCAAGACGACTCAGTATACTGACAGTGAGGGAATAAGTCAATAACAGTCCATGAAAAGTAAAAAGAATTTCGTGATGTAACAGTGAGTCTGTACCATAATTATATCAAGTAAATTATTGGTAAGCCATGAAAAGAATTGGTTTGTTCTGATTTTACCACATGCCCACTATACAGCAGCTAGTGGTGTAGCTGACAACCTGGACCTACAGGGCCTGGGTCAGGGCATCAGATGACCAAACATAATACTACACTGTACAAGCTTACGACAATGGATTTGAGAGCCCACAAAACTGTTTTTACTGTTGAAAACACAAATTCAAGTCTGCGAGCTGTCTACACCCAGGAATAATAACTAGCCACACCTACTAATTAATTAGCAACGCCCACACGTCTGATCATCGTTTTGATCCCAGCTACGCCACTGCTGTACAGCAAAGCCATTTCAAATGCAGCAAAAGTGTGAGGGTTATATCTCGAGATATTATGTGCGTATCAATGAAATGCCCCACCCGGGTAGGGTGGGGATTTGCCAAAATTCGTGTCAAAGCCCAACCCATGGGGGCAGAGTAAATTCGAAGCCTGTCTACAGATTGATGATTCACTAGGCAAGTTTGTTTTGCACAACTGTTGCCAGCAACAAACTTGCGTAGTGTGTCATTGTTTAGGCAAACTGTAAACCGGCTTCGTAATTACTTTGCCCCAGGGGTGGGGCTTTTGACACACAAATTTTGGCAAATCCCTACCCTACCGCTGGTGGGGAGGAGTGGGGCATTTCATTGATACGCACATTAGTTCAAATTCAATACGGTATGGCTGTAATAATAATAATTTTCATGATGTAGCGTGTTGTGGTGACTCACACAGCACTGAAGAGTAGTGAGTATATATTCATCAGTATTATGACGTGGAGCAAGATAGTACAGGTTGAAGAAACGTATCCTGAACACAGTAGTGTAGGCACACACACTCATGTATGCTACTACACATATTGACAATGCCTAGAGAGAAAGAGAGAGAGAGAGAGAGAGAGAGAGAGAGAGAGAGAGAGAGGGAGGGAGGGAGGGAGGGAGGGAGGGAGGGAGGGAGGGAGGGAGGGAGGGAGGGAGAGAGGGAGAGAGGGAGAGAGAGAGGGAGAGAGAGAGATAGAGAGAGAGAGGGAGGGAGAGAGAGAGAGAGAGGGAGGAAGGGAGGGAGGAAGGGAGGGAGGGAGAGAGAGAGAGAGAGAATGGGAGAGACGGATGGAAGGAGGGAGTGAATGAGTGGGTGGATAAGTGAGTGGTTGAGAGTGTAGTGTGAATGAGTGAGATCTGTCTACTCACCTCTACAGCTATATAGTTACCCAGTTGATGACCAAGATAGACTAGTTGAGCAAACACTGACAATCTCACGTTGTTAATATTGAAACTGAACGTAGCCTCAGACCACACGATAGTGACAGAGAAGAGAAGCAGGACGACGAACAAGACACGGTAGACCCAAGGACGACACCACACCTTCCAGTACCACTCTGTGAGGATGACAGGATGTGATGACAAGAGGAGTGATGGTGTGGAGCACACGTACCTAGTACCGGCAGGAAGGCCTTGTTGTATCGACTAGTGGGAGTCCGCAAGGATGACTTGAATCTCCTGCAATGAACACACACGAAAACTATCAGATACAGGAATGAGTGAGTGAGTGAGTGAGTGAGTGAGCTAGTGAGCGAGTGAGTGAGTGAGTGAGCTAGTGAGTGAGCTAGTGAGTGAGTGAGTGCGTGAGCTAGTGAGTGAGTGAGTGAGTGAGTGAGTGAGTGAGTGAGTGAGTGAGTGCGTGAGCTAGTGAGTGAGTGAGTGAGTGCGTGAGTGAGTGAGTGAGTGAGTGAGCGAGTGAGTGAGTGAGCTAGTGAGTGAGTGAGTGAGCTAGTGTGTGAGTGAGTGAGTGAGCTAGTGAGTGTGTGAGTGAGTGAGCTAGTGGAGTGTGTGAGTACTATTGTAAGCATTGTAACAGTATTGTACATGTATATGCACTATAGTTACTGTTCGTGTGGTCTATAGTGTGTTTAGACTATGTGTGTTGGAATGTTTACCGTTCACTAGACGCTGGATTCATTTCAATGTCCCATAGCTTGGTCAGTCAGAGCTATCCATTGACTAAAGAAAAAGAGAGAGGGGAGGTAGGTGAGTGAGTGAGCAAGCGAGTGACTGAGTGAGCAAGCAACCAAGCGGGTGAGTGAGTGGGTAGGTGAGAAAGTGAGTGAGTGAGTGATCTTACATTCTAGAGCTTTGTGCTAGTCTAACAACTTTTGTTGTCTTCTTGTATAGCGACTCTAGTGATCCTTTACTTAGTACATCTTCAGTTGGTTTAAAATCCTCGAAATCATCTCGACCAGTATTAAACTCTGACTGCAGCTCAGTGGGAAACACTTTTATAATAGTATTGAGATGTTTTCTGAGCGGGTCATTGTAATGGATTGACTGAGACAGCGCCTTCACTCTCTGAAACAGGAAAGAACACATTCTTCAATGCAGCAGTACATGTACAAACACACAGTGTGGTTTATTGAGTGATGGGAGGCAGTGTGTGTCAACTTTCAACATCACAGTTTACCACAAGATAGTCAAAAGAACAACATTGCATTCCCAATGCCTCACCATCTACAATAACACTGTTTTTCATGCTCAATTTTTCGTCACTTTGTGAGTGCAATAATTAATTTTGAGATGAACATATTATTATTTTGAAGAGTGTAAGCAATAAATTTTTGAATTGGACTGAGTTTAACTTTAAATCAAAAAGAAAATCT